>JAYESA010000013.1:100545965-101135965 GCA_036927795.1 Iris macrosiphon | reverse complement strand
TTGAATCTGCGTATGACACGTATACCTTTATAAGGTAACGCGTATAACTGCTTCTCGAAGATCATGGCATACAAGCCACGTAGGTAACTGCCCCTTTGCAAATATAGCCGAGTTGGCATATTTTGAGGAGATATCATACGGCGTACTCCTATAGTTAAAAATAGCCTGGTTGGAGTAAAATGCCAAATGACTGTCTTATTAGCGTAAAAGGCCAAACTGTGAAGAAGATTGCCTCCTTTATGCTGCGGTTATGACAACTGCTACCCACATTCAAATAATCTTCTGAATCTGCGTATGACACGTATCCCTTTATAAGGTAATGCGTATAACTGCTTCTCGAAGATCATGGCATGCAAGCCACATAGGTAATTGCCCCTGCATAAAGCTTGATGATTCATGAATAATAGATAACCAGCATAAAATAGCCAATTATCCTTCACGGCTGAGTTCTTGAGCGTATTCTGGGCTAAATAGCCTTATCAACGTACCTTTGTAAATATAGCCGAGTTAGCATATTTCGAGGAGATAGCATACAGCGTACTCCTATAGTTAAAAATAGCCTGGTTGGCATAAAATGCAAAGATGGTAATGTGAGAGTATTAGTCACAGTCTTAGCTTTCCCAGTCATGACAAATTTTGAAAATAGAACAAAATCTCGTGCATTAAATGCAGAGATATGCCTCAATCTCGTGCATAAAATGCAGAGATATTCCTCGAGCTTTGTACAAGAAACAGCTTTTGATGTGGCATCTGATTTTGTCTTGTCTTGAGCATAAAAACTTATTTCTGTCAATGTAGAATAGGCAGCGTATTCAGAAGACTCCATTTTTCTTCCTTTGAATGCGTAAAAATGACTTGTATCAAAAATATGTCATAAAATGATAACCTGGGTCTCTGTTTAAAATTATCATCACAGCCGTTCTCTCAATCATCATGCAGTACTTTTGTCAAATGTCAGGTTCACTGATTTGACTGACAAATTCATCCGAGGAATACGAAGAGTTCCTCGTACAACTTTACGCTGCATTAAAAACAACGTATTTGAAACTTTACGCAGGAAGGTATAGCAACCTTTTACGCAGAACAGCCTTGAAGCTCTGCTTTACGCGGACAGCTCTGAAGCCCTATTTTACACCAAACAACCTTGAAGCTCTATTTTATGCAGGGACAGCTCTAAAGCCCTATTTTATGCCAAACAACCTTGAAGCTCTGTTTTACGCAGACAGCTTTGAAGCCCTATTTTACGCCAAACAACCTTGAAGCTCTGTTTTACGCAGGGAGGTCTGAAGCCCTATTTTATGTCAAACAACCATGAAGCTCTGTTTTACGCAGGGAGGGACTTCATGTATGTTGTGGGGTTTGACTGTAAAATACGTGGACAATTCTCCAGCATATTTTATGCTTCTACAAGACCCCCTTCAAAGCTTTCAAATTCCTCATAATTTGAAATACTTTGAATGAAGCATGAAATGGTCAAATTTGACTCGTTCTTCAAGGCTAAATTTTTTTTCCTATTTAAGAAGTCGTTGGAATTTGTATGTTCTCTTCTGCCTATATAAGGGCAAGCTAGTGAACTTGATTTTCCATATTTCCTTCACCACAAAGATGACTGCTGAGATTCATTGGGCTGAACTGAGAAAGAAGAAGATTATGCTCTTCCAGCATGTTAGGAGCCGTAAAAAGAGACGTCTTCGAGCAAATATTCTCTGCAATGATGGATTCTCAGAGATAATGAAGACACATTTTCTGAATCTGTGGACCCATCACTTATTATTAGAATATAAATGATAGGCTAAGATGAAAGTGATATCAGAGAAAATATGGACATGATATACTTTCGGTAACTGGTTTTACTGAATATATCTATTCAAAGGTAATATGAACATGATAGAATATGATCCAACTAAATTTGTATACAAAATACTATCAGAGGTAATATGGACATGATAGGTTTTAAAGTTTAAATTAGTTAAACATATCTATTCAGAGGTAATATGAACATGATAATCGATATCCAAGACCTGGGAGGTTTGCTCAGAGGTAATATAGACTTGGCAAACTCAGTCGGAAAAAAAATATTAGGATAGAAGTTCAGAGATAATATGGACGTGAACTAATATCCGAGAAACTCACTGAGGAATGATTTGCTAGGTATGGTCTATCCGAAAATGAAGATAGACTTGAGGATTGCTCCGCTAGAGAGATTGTTAGGATGATAGCTCAGAGGTAAATATGAACATGGCTAGTGTCTACCAGAATTGGTTTGAGTGGTCACTACGAAAGTGCACAAGTGGACTTGAGGACTGCTCCGCTGGAGAGACTTTGAGGATACATCATCTGTTGTGTATCCAGGACTCATCTTAATTTCCCGGCTGGTGATGAGGGGAGTACAAGTCAAGTTTAGACATAGTACTTTTTTAGGAACTTGTCGTTGCTAGGTATCAATGAGCAAGTCATTATTGGAATTTGCGAGTCGGTAGGCGCCATTGGAGAATACCGATTCTACGACGAATGGGCCTTCCCATTTGGGTTAGAATTTGTCGGCCGTCTTGGGGGTCACAACCATCGGCCTCCTTACGATCAAGATGAGATCACCTACTTGGTAGGTCCTCTTCTTCACTCGTTTGTTGAAGGCTATAGAGAGACGTGCTTGGTATAACTCAATTTGCTGTTGAGCTAAGAGACGTTTCTCGTCGAGTGCTTCTAACTCTTGTAGTCATCGGCGGTGGTTATCGTCGATGGTTAATTGGTTAGAGAGAGCAACTTGGAGTGTAGGAATTTGGATTTCGAGCGGGAGGACCGGTTCGCTTTCGTACACCAAAGAGAAAGGCGTATTTCTAGTAGCTGTCCGGACCGTTGTATAGTAGGCCCAGAGATATTCACCCAGCTTCTCGTTCTAGTTGCGTTTATTGGAAGACATAATTTTTTTGAGAAGTTTTATGATAGTCATATTGAAGGATTCTACCAGACTATTCGCTGCTGGGTTGTAGGCAGTCGACGCTATATTATGAATTCAATTTTTATCATAGAACCGGTAGAACGTATGGCTTAAAAACTGTGGACCATTGTCATGGATGATCCTTCATGGCAACCCAAAATGGTATATGACGTGATGCTCGACGAAGCTGATCACATTGGACGTCTTGACTTTCGTGAGTGGTACAGCTTTCGCCCACTTGGAGAAGTAGTCGGTGATAGCGAGGATGAACCTATGTCCCTTGGATGAAGGTGGACTAATCGGCCCAATGATATACATACCCCAAGTTTTGAACGACCAGAACACAACAGTCAGGTGTAGGAACTCTGAGGGTTGGCTGATGAATTTTGCATGGATTTGGCACGCTTGGCACTTTCTTGCATAGTCGACGACATCCGCTACTATTGTAGGCCAATAGTAGCCGAAACACCATATACGATCCTGTAACTTAGGACCGGGTTGATGTGCTATACAAACTCCATTATGAGCTTCTCGGATAACCCGTCTTGCATCATCATCGGAGAGACATCGTAACAATAGTCTATTGTAGAAGCATGAAAAATACGCTAGAGAATTATATGCGTAAAACCCAACATGCACTGGGTGGCATAAAATATGACTTCAGAGCCATCGGCGTATAGCGGAGCTTCAATGCTATTCAGCGTAAAACAGAGCTCCAGAACAACCCGTATAAAGCAGTATTTCTAGACTGCTTTGGCGTAAAAAGGTTGCTATACCGCCATTCTGGCATAAAATCTCTCTGCCTTTAATGCAGCGGGAAGTTGTACGAGAAAACTCTTCGTATTCCTCGAATGAACCTGTCAGACGAAGCAGTGAACCTGACTCCTGACAACGAGTATCGCACGACGACCGAGAGGACGACTGTCATGATGATTCGGCACAGAGCCCCAGACTATCGTTTAGTGACAAACCCTTGATATAAGATGTCATTTACGTATTCAAAGAATACGCTGCCTATTTTACACAGGCAGACATAAGCTTTTATGCCCAAGAAGAGACGAAACCAACCGCCATGTCAAAAGCTGTTCTTCGTACAGAACTCGAGGCACGTCTCTGCAGTTAATGCGCGAGATGGGGGCAGAATTCTGCATTTAATGCACGAGATTTGGTTTTACTTTTAACAACTAGGTGAGCTATAATTAGGGCTAATATGTCCACATCACCATCCCTGTACATTACGCCATCAGGCTATTTTCAGCTATAGGAGCACGCTGTATGCTATCTCCTCGAAATACATCGACCTGGCTATTTTCAGCTATAGGAGTACACCGTACGCTATCTCCTCGAAATACGCCAACTCAGGCTATATTTGCAAAGGCGCGTGATAAAGCTATTCGGCCCAGATTTCGCTCAAGACCTCAGTCAAAGAGGAATAACTGGCTATCTTTACGCTAGTTACCGATCCATGCAGCAGCAAGCTTTACACTACTTGGATTCTACGCCAACTGGACAATTATTTGGCTTCTACACCTACTTGGCTTCTACGCCTACTTGGCTTCTATGCCAAACAAAATAACTATTTGGCTTCTACGCCAACGTGACAGTTATTTGGCCTTTATGCCAACCTTCTCTACGCGAGGAGCAGTTACCTACGTGGCTTACATGCCGTGATCTTCGACGAGTGATTATACATGTTATCTCATAATGGGACACGCGTCACACGCCGATTCAGGAGATCATTCATACGTGGGTAGCAGTTATTATAACCGCCGAATAAAAGGTGCAGCTATCTCCGCTGTTCGGCTTCTACGCCGACTGTCACTGAACCCTATAAATAGAGACCTCCGTCCACGAAGGCCAAAAGGTCAAAAAATCGATAAAGGGTGGAGAGAATTCAGAAGTCATAGACAATGGTCGGAGAATTGGAAGGAGAGCTCATACAGAGAGAGTTGACTGGCAAACTTCAGCAACGGAAGTTTAACTTTTCCTGCAATCTTTGAAGCTTCTTTTTCGTCTTCTACAGCACTTCTTCGTCATCGTGTGGTCCAAGGGACAAAGTGATCGACTGCAGATTAGACTCTTATAGCAATATTTCCCCAGAATTAAATTTTTGTACTTAACATCCTCGTATAGGATCAATTGTACTTCTTTTTCTTGTTTGTAAACCAAAGAAAGGGTTTCGTATAAACCTAGTTTTATTTCTTTTATTTATTATCAAACACAAGATGGCAACTCTGTTAGGGACTACTTTCTCATCTGACGAGAAGGCTATTGCTCAACACGATGTTGTATCTGTCGGATCAACAAAGAAGACCTTGGTCGTCCAGTTTGACCAATCGGCTTACGAAGACATACTTCGAGTAGGGGGTAGCTCTCGTTCCCTCTCTGTCCAAGACATCAGGAAGCTGCGTAAAGTATGGATGCCCCGGATATCCTCTACCATTCTTGCAGACTCTCCCTCTCCGACCAACAAGGTTGTAGCTTTGGAACCTCCGCACCTTGCGCGTAAAACTCTGTCTCCCATTTGTGACATGGCAGACAAAGCTTCTGGCAGTGCCTTAGTGCCAACCCAGAAGTCTACTCCATGCCTTGTGCGTAAAACTCTGTCTCCCATTTGTGACGTGGTAGACAAAGCTTCTAGCAGTGCCTCAGTGCCGATCCAGAAATCTACTCCATGCCTTGCACGTAAAACTCTGTCTCGCGTCTGTGACGTGGCAGAAAAAGCTTCTGGCAGTGCCTTAGTGCCGACTCAGAAGTCTACTTCTCGTCCCGTGCGTAAAACTATGTCTCCGATCTGTGACGTGGCAGACAAAGCTTCTGGCAGTGCCTCAGTGCCAACCCAGAAGTCTACTCTACGCTCCGTGCGTAAAAATATATCGCCCGCCTATAAGGAGGTAGATGGTCTTTGCAAACACCGCAAGGAAAAATAAGTGGCGGATTTTTTGACCTCTCAGATTCTGCACCATCAAGAGAAGAATCTACCCTCTCTTCAGATTACGCGGGATACTGACGACCGATTGAAGACTTTCTCAGTTTTACGCCAACCTATGCAAAGTTCCCGATTACGCCAGGACAAGCTCCTCAGCGTAAAGAAGACCCAGTTTGTGGATAGATTCGCTCCTTATGGATCATGTGCTACTCACAAGGATGAACTATTGTATTCGTATGGCAGGAAGAGAGTTATGGTGCCCAATCTCCGTAACCCAACTGATATAAAAAGGCAAAATAAGCCTTCTTCTTCTTCTCTTGTCAATCTTCCTGACTTGCGTAATTTTCTGATCCAGAAGCGTAAAGATAGGGGATCTTCTAATATGTCTATTACGTCTCCTAAGGAGCACTGTTGTAATAGTCATAAAGTTATAGTTAAATACTGCTGCTCTAAGGCAAAACGGTCAGTTTTCGACCGGTTAAACTACTCTTTGACTTTACAGGAAGAAGAGCCTATATTCGTATCAGTGAACATTGCTTCACATATTCCTAGAGGAAGATAAAATTTAAGACGTCATCCCTCTAGAACTCCAAGCCAAAGAAGATTCGACAGACTCCTTGAGAACATTGAAGCTGGTGTGTTTCGAAACACCCGTTCGAGGTCACGACAACCGGCTTCATATTCTTATGATTCTGATATTGGGGGTCGCCTATTTCCTGAATCGGATACTGAAAGTATAGACTCGATCTCTAATAAGACCTATACTAACCCTTCAATGACCTCCAGAGAAATGGGAGTCTATGCCATCAGAGATAAACACGAAGAGGCTTCCCTATCAGGAAGTACGGACCAACGCATTGTAGTATTGGAAGCATCACTAAAAGAGATGCATTCCATGATGGAGAATATACGTCAGATGATGGTGACTCAACATGCAGCTACAATAGCTCCAACATCGGTTCCTCCGCCTCAACTACGTGTGGGGGTGGACTTGCCTCCATCCAACGCGAACCAGGAGCTTGTTTTAAATCAAGAGTCAGCGGCTCCTTAACTTCTCAACTCGGAGAATGTATTGCCTCCTGTGGGAGTTATAATACAACCGATCTCCACCACTCTGTGGCCCCTCTCACAGCTGAAGATCCTATGCAGGCGGTGCAGAAATTAAAAGCCCAATTTGATGCCTTGAAGCATAAAGATCAGCTCAAGAAGTTGGGCATCAATCAGCCTTACCCAGCTATATGGGATGAGATCCCTTTCCCGCCAAAATATAAACCACAGGCTATGATTTTATTTGAGGGAAAGACGTCACCAAGCCAGTACATGAACTACTTTAGCATAATGACAGTGCTGTTGCAAGGGAATGATGCCCTTCCTACTCGAGTGTTTAAAGGTTGTCTGTCTGGAGTGGCCTACCAATGGTACCGTAGTCTTGAGGACAACTACATCACTTCCTTTGAAGATTTCAAGACCGTGTTCTTCGCCCGATTCTATGAAGGAGGAATGGACATGTCTATGTCCTCACTCATCGAAGTGAAACAGAAGGAGAAAGAGAGCGTTCGTACTTTCATTGAACATTTTCGTCAAGCTACTTTGCAGATGCCTCCTGGAGTTCCAGATTCTGCCTTGGTAGATATTTGCAGGAAAAACCTTCTTCCATTGATCTCGGTGTTCATAGGACCATATCAGTTCCATGATTGGCCCTCATTTATCATCTCAGCGGTAGCCGCTGAAGAAAACAGTCAGAAGGCGCATGACAATGGAATCATGATCTCTACTTCTGATAGAGGGAAGAAGTCATCCTCCAATAGCGACCCTCATCGTGGTCCCAAAGGAAAAAAAGCTCTGGCAATCAATACGTCCAGGCAACATACTCCCGGGACCACACAGAGAAAACCTAGGAAATCCAGGCCTATCGAAGAATATTCTTTTGATGATGATGACATTCCAAGCATATTCGATTGTCTAGTCAAAAGCGGCAATCTCACCCTCCCCGAGGTAAAGCAGCCTAATGAAGTCGGCAGTACCAATAACCCTAAGTACTGTATTTTCTATAGGTACATACATCATCCCACAAAGGCATGTTATGTACTAAAGAGGAAAATCCTGGAGTTGATCGATGCCAAGGCCATCACTCTGCGTAATAGCGAAAAGACGGTCACCGCCAACATGATCCCTCTCCAATTTGGCGATCTGCCTCCTCAAGAAGTTCTGGATGGCGTCGTACCTATTTCCTGGACGACGATGAACATTGTTAATCTCCTTCCGGCCAGGGGTCAAAATCATGACTTGGTACCCCTAACTACCCAGCGTGGTGAGATTATGTGGGTTCATCCTGCTCTGGTGTCAGAAATCGAGGAAGAGACTCAAGCTGCTAAGGCTAAGTCCAAAAAAACTCGAGGCGTAAACCATGCCATATGGTTGCAATATCCTCGACATCAGAAGAAGAGGCTTTGGCTACCGGAACCAGTTCAGGGAAGGCCTACCTCAAGGACTATGGAGGAAATCAGGAAGAGGCAAAGACAGACACTTTAGCTGCTAAACTTTCGGAGCCTGAACCTGTCATACCAGAAGCAGGTCCTCCTAGACCAACTGCGGTGGACAAGGGCAAGCAGAAAGAAGTGCGTTTTGATAAACCTTTGAAGAATATTCAAAAGAAAGGTTTAGAAAAACCATATAACTTGGACATCCTAGCCCAATTGGCTAATACTCCGGTCAGACTGTCCATTTTTGAACTACTCAGGCTTTCCAAAGACACTCGTCTAGCCCTGAGTGAAGCACTAATTCAGGCGGATGTATGCTTGACCCAGCTCAAGTCCTCTGATAGAGAACCTGTGGCATGCCCTCAATGCCATAGTGTGATGGAAGTGGTCCCTAATATCACTTTCACCCAAGAGGACATGCTGTTAAAACATAACAGGCATGACAGGCCCCTCTATTATACCGGATACATCGGTTCCATGGAGGTAGACCAGATTCACATAGATCCGGGATCATCTATCAGCATCATTCCTCATAGTCTTCTCAAATCGCTGAGGATTCCTACAAGCGAACTGGCTTACACCACCACTACAATCGTGGGTTTTAATGCCAGGAAGAGAAAACCATTGGGGAAGATTCGTCTGAGGATCCAGATTGGTGACCTTAGGTTAGTGGCTATATGCTATGTCATTGATTCAGAGGTATCTTATAACATTCTGCTGGGTAGACCATGGATCCACGATCATAATATTGCTCCTTCGACTCTACATCAATGCTTCAAATATGTAGATGCCCAAGGAACAGTAAAAACAGAGTTTGCGGATCTAAACCCATTTAAAGGAGTAGAATCCTACTTTTATGATGCCATATTGTACACCCAAGACTACATGAAGGAGGTGTCAAGCAAGACAGAGGAGGAATCCCACCAGGAGCCAGAAGAACCCTCTGTCGAGCAACCTTTGACGATCTAGGTGAAAGGGCGGACTGCCCGTCCGAAAGTCATGGAACCCATGGCCATCCTCTTGAACAAAGGCAAATTAGGAGTTGACGTGATCCCATAGTAATCACTTTTAACCAGAAGCCTCCACCTTTGGTCATCAACCTCCGGCGTAACAAGCAGCCGATTGATGTAAATATGGCCGAGAACGTGGTTTCTGACGATAATAGAGATGCTCTTTTCCAGTATATTAACGCTCAAACTCCATCCTCTCCCCATAACGATATAGAACCTATAGCACAAAAATTATTGGAAGCTATAGATTCCTATCATCCGTATATGTGGGAAGTGGCGTCAACATCTAATATCATCACGACATAGGGGCCATATGAAGATTCTATCTTAATTATCCCACCTACTCGCAGCAATCAGCATCCAATAGTCTTCGGTCGCATGCGCAATAAACCGGTAGTACAAGAAGATTATCACGAGTCTGATACTGAGAAAATACAGGTCTACAGATATAGCCCACAAGCTTTGAAGATTATGCTAAGCATGGGTTATGACCTGAAGTCAGAACTAGGTCTCAACTATGGGAAAGGTAGGCGAATGTCGCTGCATGGCGATCCCTACCGTCAATAAACTCATTTTGGGTTAGGGTATCCCACTTCTTTTTTAAATTCCGAGTCAGGGGAGGATAGTTCTTTCTTTTCTCAAAATGGCTCATCGTCCTACGGCTCATGTGCTGATCTCGAACGAGCATCATCAGTAAAAACGGTATTGACAGATCCTTGCGAAGCAGACGAACAAGAATCTGAACCGTTTGAAGATGACTTCTGGGCACAGCAAATAGATACACAATGGGAACTTAGGTTCGAGCAGAGAGAACCACCCACTGAAGACAAAGTTATCCAAATCAATGTTGGGGATAAACTTTCACCAAAGCCGATATTTATCAGTAACAATCTTTCCGAAGGAGAAAGGGAAGAAATAATCCAGCTGATAAAAGAATATATCGACATCTTTACGTGGAATTATGAGGATATGCCAGGACTCGATCCTATAGTGGCAACCCATAAACTCAATATATGACCCGATTCAAAGCCTGTAAAGCAGCACCAACACCGGTTTCGCCCGGATATGATGGATGCCATTGAAACTGGAATCAAGAAGCTCATAGCCTGCGGGTTCATCCGGGAAGAACAATATCCTGATTAGGTCGCCAATGTTGTCCCGGTCATGAAGAAAACAGGGAAAGTGCGTGTTTGCATCAATTTTCGAGATTTGAATGCAGCCTGCCCCAAGGATGAATTCCCTCTTCCCATCACAGACGTCATGATCGACAACACATGCGGTTTTGAGCGCATGTCTTTCATGGACGGATTCTCAGGGTACAATCAGATTAAGATGCATCCTGAAGAAGAGAAGCATACTGCCTTCCGGACACCATTGGGGGTATATTGCTATACGGTTATGCCTTTCGGATTAAAAAATATCGGGGCTACGTATCAGCGAGCTATGAGTAACATATTCCGTGAGCATTTATGCAAAACGGTAGAATATTACGTGGATGATATTGCTGTCAAGAGCCGCCTCAAGGATAGTCACATCTAAGACTTTAAGACTAGTATTCGAGTTGATGCGCCAACATCAACTCAAAATGAATCCTACAAAGTCCTTTCTTGGTGTATCCAGTGGCAAATTCCTGATATTTGTCATTACCACTAAAGGCATTCAAGTGGACCCTGATAAAGTGAAGGCCATCTTAGAAATACGACCACCCCATAATCTGAGGGAACTCAGAGGATTTCTAGGTCGTCTGGCTTATATCAGGAGATTCATATCCAACCTCTCTGGAAGAGGTCAACCTTTCTCCCGCCTGATGAAGAAAGAAGTATCCTTTGTATGGGACGAAGCCTGTCAGCAAGAGTTTAATGATATCAAGTGCTATCTCACTAATCCTCCAGTTCTGGTGCCTCCTGTCATAGAAAGACTTTTTTGCTGTATGTTCGATCAATGGATCATTCTTTAGGAGCTCTCCTCGCACAGAAGAATGATGAAGGTCATGAACAGGCTATCTATTACCTAAGAAGGATGATGGTTGGAGCTGAACACCGATACAATCCAGTGGAAAAAGAATGCTTGGCCTTAATGTTTGCCATTCAGAAGATGTGACATTACGTCACAGGCCAAACCATTCATATCATCTCTAGAATCAACCCTCTACGGGTATTGATGAGTAAACCGAGTTTCCTTAATTCCTGACTCGCGACTTGGGCGATGTTATTAATACCGTATGATATGGTGTATGTCCCTCAGAAGTCCATAAAGGGTCAAGTCTTGGCTGATTTTTTAGCTGCTCATCCAATTCCGGAAACCTCTAAACTATACGAGGACATTCCAGACAAAGTTGCAGAATATAATTCGGCAACGAAAGGTGATTCCTGGCAGCTATTCTTCGATGGTGCCTCAAGGACCGGTCCCAAGGGAAAGGTGGTTTTAGGAGTAGGAATTGTCCTGGTCACTCCTGACAAACTCGTCATCTATCGAGCATATTCTCTTAGCGAACCCTTCTCTAATAATGTGGCAGAGTATAACGCTCTATTAATCGGGCTCCGAGTCGCTAAAGAATTAGATGTTGAATACCTGGAGGCTTTTGGTCATTCTCAGCTGATCGTCAATCAGGTCAGAGGAATATATGAAGTCCACAATCCAGACCTCATTCTTTATCACCAAGCAACGATCGAGATAGCCACTACTTTCAAAGGTTTCTTCCTAGAGCACGTGCCTCGATCTCAAAATTTGGAAGCTGATGCCCTGGTCAGCCTAGCTGCAGATCTAGCTATTGCTATAAGAAGGCAGAACTCGGTGATCCTTCTTGACAGAGATTTATTCTGTGCAAAAAATAACTTTCACATAGAAAGCAGCTACGTTGTAAACACGGTTCCTCCTAAAAGAGACTGGAGAAGTCCCTTTATAGACTTCGTCTCATACGAAATCTTACCAGAGGATCCTAAAGAGGCAGTATCCATCAAAAGATGATCAGTACGCTTCTACTTTGATGCGTCTTCACAAAGTCTATATCGTCGAACATACGATGGACTACTACTACGATGTCTCTCTGATGATGACGCAAAGCGGATTATCCGTGAAGCTCACGATGGTCTATGTAGAGCACATCAATCCGGTCCTAAACTACAGGATCGTATCAGGAGGATGGGCTACTAGTGGCCTACTATAATCGCAGATGCAGTAAAATATGCAAGACAATGCAAAGCCTGTCAAGTTCATGCAGATTTCATACATCAACCTTCTGAACATTTATATCCTACGGTTGCATCATAGCCTTTTGAAGCATGGGGTATGGATATCATTGGTCCTATTCACCCGTCTTCTTCTAGAGGACATCGGTTCATATTGGCCATCACGAATTATTTCTCCAAGTGGGCGGAGGCGATCCCTCTCACTGAGGTGAAGACGTCCAACGTGATCAGCTTTATCAAGCATCATGTTATTTATCGCTTTGGGATACCCCAAAGGATAATTCATGACAATGGAACTCAATTCATCAGCCAAGCGTTTCACCGATTTTGCGATAAAAATCGGATACAAAATATGGCCTCTACGGCATACAATCCGGCTGCTAATGGTTTGGCGGAAGCCTTCAACAAAACCATTATCAAACTCCTGAAGAAGTTCGTCTCTTCAAACAAAAGGGATTGGAATGAGAAGTTGGAAGAATGTCTCTGGGCATAGCGCACAACGGTACGAACACCTATGGGTTGTACCCCATTCTCATTAGTCTACGGGTGTGAAGCAGCCCTCCCCATCGAAATTTAAATTCCATCACTCAGAATAGCAGTGGCTAATGAGTTAACTCAGGAAAATAATGATCGATTACGGCTTCAAGAGCTAGAAGGATTAGACGAGAAATGCCTTCAAGCTCAATAACGCATTGCATTCTACCAGGCATGCATTTCCAGAGCTTTCAATAGAAAAGTGAAGGAAATAGTGTTCAAAATTGGCGAGCTAGTTTTAGCTGTGAAGAGGCCAATGATCATGACTCACAAGAGTAAGGGTAAATTTTAGCCCAAATGGGAAGGCCCTTATGTGATTGAAACGACATTTTCAAACGGCGCTTACAGATTATCCAAGCCTAATGGAGATCTGATAATGGCTCCTATCAACGGCAAATTCCTAAAGAGGTACTATGCTTAAACTACCCTCACTTGAAACGTAGTATGATAAAGATCTCATTCTGACAATACCACATACCCCAAATTTAGTTGGATCATATTCTATCATGTCCATATAACCTCTGAATAGATATGTTTAACTAAGTTGAAACGTCAAAACCTATCACGTCCATATTACCTCTGATAGTGTTTTGTACACAAATTTAGTTGGATCATATTCTATCATGTCCATATAACCTCTGAATAGATATATCCAGCTAAAGCTTACCGAAAGTATATCACGTCCATATTGCCTCTGATATCACTTTCATCCTAGCCTATCGTTTATATTCCAAAAATGATGGGTCCACAAAGTCAGAAAAGTCTCTTTATTATCTTCGGGAAGAGCAAATTACATAAGAAAAAAGGTACATCATTGGGGAGGAGCGGACAAATCACGAATTTGCTGCGCCAAAGCAGTCATCCTCTCATTCCTGGAGTCTAAGACGTTAGTGCGAACCCGTTCTAGTCGTGCCTCATCATCACTTAGGAGGAGCAGTTCGGATCGAGCTTGTACAAAACCGGCAAGGATGACACCCGCACTTGCCAAGTTCCGTTGAGCTGTATCCCTTCGGCCCTTCACCACATCCAGAGCTGCTGATGATTGGGAAGCCTACTTTTTTGTTGGAGTGAGTTTAGTTTCCAATTTGCGGACCCTCGCTACATTTCCCTCATGTTCGGTCTCGTACTGCGTTAGGAGAGTAGTAACTTTCTCCAAGATGGTCTGCTCTTCATCCATCTCCCGCTGCTGTGTTTGGATGGATTTATTTAAATATTCCACCTGTTCAGCGAGCTTTGCAGTCAAGGATTTAAACTCGGCCGAAATCATCTTATCGACGTTGCTTCGAGACATTTGCAAATACTCGTTAATGGGTTGTTCTAAACCATTAACTATTTTCTCTAGCGCATTAACCCTTTCAGCGTCACTGAAATATCTAATCTGCGCTATAGTAAGATTGGAGGACATCTTCAAAGCATAGAAGCCTAGATTCTTCTCCAGCACCATCGATATCAGCATTTTCAAAGTGATGTAGAAAACGCTAGTATACTGCTCAACTAGCATGGTATAGCTCGAGTGGACGCCGGGAGTGGCTGCGATATCGGTGAATCCTCCTTCAGGAATGGCTGTAGAGGATGTTGCCACAGTCGTCTTCTCGACAGATGGTGCAACAAAAGAAGAGGCACCAACAACGGTCGAAGTTGCTGGCATGATCGACAAAGGAGGTACAGTCGAGACAATCGGCTCATCCTCTTCTGACATTATTTGAACTGCTGTTGGCGAGGCGACACCCGAAGATGTTGTAGGCAAAGGAGCAGTATCTGCAAAGCACGCCCCATCAAAGTTGAGTGCTGCTGTTTCATCAGCAGTATCCGCAACAAAGTCAAAGGTTGCGTCAACTCTGCCCTCCCCTGAGGCGTCTTCACCTGAAAAGAGGACAAGAGAAAGTTAATATCAACTTGATGTTAATTATCCTAAAAAAAAAGGCGTGAAGACGACATTTACCCATGGCCGGTGGTGTATATGTCGCGTCCGCGGTATGTACAGCTAAATCATTTATTAATGATGCTAAACGAGCTGTCATACCTGGGAAAGAGGGTGCACCAAAGGATGTTGGAGGATAGTCTTCCCAGTCTTCACCAAGATCCACTCGAGGCTCATCGAGTGGAATCTTATTGGAAATACCTACAGACGAGGTAGGGGTTATCCCCATTATTGGTCTGGACAGAGGTATATGGAACCTTATTACGCTCGGCCTCGTAGGCGATCTCGTAGCACTACCAGAAGTAGTAGCAGCAGCAGTGATCTCCAGCAAAGAATCTCCGGCATTGTCAGCCGGGACTATAGAGGTTCCCTCTCTAATAGGCGAAGGACATCTGATTAAAGAATCATCCCCGACAGGGGAAACAACAGACTCACTCCTAGAAGCCCTTTTCGGACCTCTGGTAAGCCTCTTTTTGCGAGGGGGAGGTTCTTTCGGGGCAGAAGCCTTCCTTTTATTGGGGATAACGAAAGGCTCTGTAGGTGGAGCTATTATGCCTCTCGGTATTGTCGTCAAAACTTTATCTGCCCCGGTAGTGTCTTCATTCTCATCCGAGAAAACAGATAAAATATCCTCCCTTCCAGTCGATCTATGGGAGGGCATCCTAAAACTTTCACGCATATCAAAATCGTGATGGAAGGTATTGATGGATGCGTAGAATTGCGCATACGAGTGAAGGATGCACAGCTCCATAGAAAAAGAAGTTACGAGCACAACAAAGGTTGCACCAGTATAACCCACGATAAAATACCGCCACCCTCTGGCTCCATCAATAAGTCCACCCTTGGACTTGAAGCTGGTTATGGCATTCCCCACATACAACTGGTCATACCCAAACTGCCTGGCGAACCGACTGGGCAGATATGGCTCCAAGAAGCAATGGTCCTCACTCCTATACAATAAGTGGAAAGGTCTAATACAGACCAACCAGTAGAAGGCTTCAGGAGAAAGAATGGTTCTCCTATGACCTTCATCCTTCAGTTTCCTCCCTTGTTGATTGATATGTACAGGGGGGACGATGCAGAAGAGCTTCCAGTTGTGGACAACGTTTAAAGTCTACCAGCAATCTGTGACGGTCACCACATTCCAAGAGGAATTCTTGTAATTCAACAAGAAATTATTTCCTGAACCGCTGGCAGAACCGGGAGACATCACCCTGGTGTTGTGAAGAATTAACCATCCCATCAAGTATAAGAATGGTAATTCTACCCAGGAAAAGCTTTCACGCTGCATCTCATCAGCGAGCAGCCCATCAGTAAGGGCCCTCAGGCCTGCTTGTATTCTACATACCATAGCAGAAAGCAGGCCCAGTCTTGCTCCGAACACCAAATGCACTGCAGGCCATAAGGTGTTGCGGTGGATGCGGTCTGCAGACGCGATGCCATGCACTACCCAGCGGCGTAGCCAGGCGGAGAGAAAGCCAGCCAGTTGAGCTTCCTTTGACAGAGGCTTACGACAATGCCTCATATAACTGAAGGCTTTTATGCCTGCGAGATAACCTCCGATCTCCTCGTCAAAGATATGATCCGGAGCTCCTGCATCTTCGATAAGGTCATCGACTTTATCAACATTGAGCATACTCAGGAGGTTCAAAGGCCTATCTCGGCTATCTACCACCTTATCAGGCTTGATATTTCTAGCCTGGTGGAAGAAGAGGTAGGTTTCCCACTTGTTGACGTGAGCCAAATCAGTCGGCTCCTTGTAGAAAGTAGTGCAGGCAAGGTAGTAGCTCATCTGCTCCTGATATACTGCCACTATACGAGGGTTTGTATTCCTCAATTCCATATTTGTAGGGACATACTCTTCATAAGGAGCATCCCCAATTGGCAGCTTTGAAATCTCTGCCATCTCATGAAGGGCTAAGCCCAACTCACCCAGCGGAGTGGCAAAAGTCTCTGTAAGCGAGTTGTATCGCTCCATCAACGCTAAGAACAACTTAGGGTTAACAGGCAGCCCAACACTTATGGCGTCCACAGCCGCGAATAGACCAATACTTTCCAACTTCGTCTTGAAATGCTTCAGGGCCCAGGCAGCTAAACTGGCCCATCGAAGATTCTCCGGGATAAGCCATCCACTGGTCCGAGGGTTGACTCTGGAGTACATTCCTCCCTGCCCCATAAAGTTATTGCAGAAAGTCAATATCTGAACCGGCTGGATCAGCGAAGAGTCCTCACTCGGGATACCACCTGGCACTAATTCCCTAAAGGGCATAACAGGGCCCAAAGGACGGCTCATATAGGTCCCCCGGTCGCCTCCCTTATTGTATAAAATCTTCCCCGGTCGGCCGTGAAGATCGAGAGTCAGCACCCATATCATCTTCCTAGGATGAGTGGCATGAGAGAAGGCTGAGATGGGGTAATCCCTGGACATCTTCGGCAGATACATCACCGTACCCTCAGCAGTGAACACCCAGTCCTCCTTCTTAGGCTTAGTCTGGGATTATTTGTTGATAACATCCCCGAATAAGAAGCCCGATTTCTTGTACTCCGTCCCGTCGATGTATATCAGCGGCTCTCCACTGATCATACTCAGCAGCATGTGTTCCCCTTGGGACGAGATCAGGGTTCCCATTTCTTCAGGATAATTAGCTCCAGAAATAGGAAACGTCACATACGACAAATCCTCCAAATAGTTCGAGTTCAGCATCCCGGCAGCGGAGCCCATCACCTCAACTAATAAAGGAATCTGCAAGTACACTACAAAATACAAGAGAATAAGTCAGTTTCTATACTAGACGATATACTCTTATAGTTTATGCCAAAGATTATCAGTCTGTGCTTTTATGCCAAGACTGCAAAAACTTGAGTTTTTACGCTGGATCCTATTCCCAAGGCATAAAATTCAAGGGTGGCAGTATACACAAAAAATCTAACAGTCTGAGCTTTTACGCTAGACTGCCAAAATTTGAGTTTTTACGCCAGAATTTACATCCAGCGTGTAAAACTCAAAGTTTGTAGTATACACCAAATTTCGACAGTCTGAGCTTTTTACATCAGACTGCGAAAAGATGGTTTTACGCTGACACATTAGAAATGTGGGCGTATTGGTTCGCATACACGTACAACGTGTGCGAAAAGTCCTCTATTTCCCTCGGAGTCCTTTTTACCTGTGATGGCCGGAGCACAGCTCGTTCAGCCCAATGGGTGTTGCTCGTGTAGGTGCAGCAGAGCGAGAAGAGGAAGAGACCATCTTTCCCTTAGCGGTGGAAGTCTGCTTAGGAGCCATGGCGATTCTGAGTTCTCAGGAAGGAGATGAAGACGAAGGGTTCTTGGAAAGCAAGGGTATTGGGAAGACAGATAAAAGTTTTCTCTCTCCAACCCTCAGACTATTTATAGAGTTCAGATAACTCTTCGAATTCCTAACCAAATCCGATATTTAATATTCGGTTATGATTTGGGGCCACGTCAGCTAATCATTTAAAAGAGAAGACGGACAGTCGGTAAACCCTGAATTTACGCAGAGCAGATCTACAATTTTACGCTCAGGAGCTTTTACGCTCGAGAGGCTACAAATCTACGGTTTCACGCTCAGAGGCTACAAGACTATTATTTTACGCCCAGATGCTTTTTTGCTCAGTAGCTTTTACGCTCGAGAGGCTACAAACCTACGACTTTACGCTCAGAGGCTATAAATCAATGATTTCACGCTCAGCAGCTTTTTACGCTCGGAGGCTACAAATCTATGATTCTACGCTCGAAAGCTACAGATGGTCAATCGTAAGGATTTACGTAGAAACGCTCCTTCTTGGCCACAAAATATTCCAAGTTCCCAAAATATACTGGGTTCAACCTTGAAGACGACTCTTAGTCTTGGGTTGATTGGAAGTTCATCCGAAGTCCAGTCAGAATCTTTTACAAAAAGTTCAAGTATGGCTTATTCAACAGACATTTCTCGCCCTATTTTGTAGGATTTTTGGGAAACCATTCTTGAAGATGATGGTCTGAACAAAAAATTCTTTATATCAGAAGGGACAGTTCAGAAATTCTACGCGACTCCTCGTCCAAAACGGCATGACAGTTCGGATCTTCAAAAAAAATGACTTAATGCTAAGATGCTTTCTACGCGTCTTCAGTTACGCGTAAAAGATGGGACGAGATCAGATACTCTCCTATTAGAGTCAGCGTAAAGTTTTTTCAAACGTGCCACAGACACACACTATTCAGTCTTTATCACAGCAAATATGGCACATCATCAGATGCGTAAAAGAAGAACAATCTTATTAATCATGATTACATATGATGGAAATCTAGTTTATAGAGGGTTTTTCATCTTCATGATTACAAATGATGGAAATCCTTTTTCTACAAAGGGGTTTTTGCATATTCATTTAAGATCACACCAAGAATATGCTACGCCAGGTTATTATATTAGTGGAGATCTTTCTTCTTCTTCTATGGCACTTCATCGGCTTCCGCGACCGATTAGCAAAAAAATGATTAATGGCGGGCGGATACAGAACTGGGCCTGTATAAATTTTGTAAGTCCATCCTCCGTACGCCATGGCAGCCACGCCTAGAAATTGTGTTGGGGATTCAGACCCAACTCAATACTGGAAGACGGGGCCAAGCTGCTCATCGACGTCCAGCACCATAAGGGGAAAAAATATAGCTTGCAAGCTGTGTGGTCGAATGGGACCCTTTCTCTCTCCTGGATGAATCGCTATATGAAATTGCTGATCATCCCGAGCAAAGGAAGCTATGATATTCTTCCATGATCCATCGTTGCAGAAGAAATTTGCTCGAAGATGCCTCTTCCTACGGCTCAATACATGCTGGAGGAACCTGAACTTCTTCTTCCTCAAGTCAGCACGACGAACATCGGCAACCATCTCTCTTTGTGGTGAAGGAAGTGTGGGGAAAAATAGGTTAACTCATTCGCCTTTATATACGCAGAGGAGATCACATCAAATCCCAACAAATTCCTAAATATTTGCTAAGAAATCAGCCTCGTGGAACGTGTCAAACTTGACCGTTTCATGCTTCATTCAAAGTGTTTCAAATTACAAGGAATTTAAAAACTTTGAAGGGGGTCTTGTAGAAGCATGAAAAATACGCTAGAGAATCATACGCGTAAAACCCAACATGCACTGGGTGGCATAAAATATGACTTCAGAGCCATCGGCGTATAGCGGAGCTTTAATGCTATTCAGCGTAAAACAGAGCTCCAGAACAACCCGTATAAAGCAGTATTTCTAGACTGCTTTGGCGTAAAAAGATTGCTATACCGCCATTCTGGCGTAAAACCTCTATGCCTTTAATGCAGCGGGAAGTTGTACGAGGAAACTCTTTGTATTCCTCGAATGAACTTGTCAGACGAAGCAGTGAACCTGACTCCTGACAACGGGTACCGCATGACGACCGAGAGGATGGCTGTCATGATGATTCGATACAGAGCCCCAGACTGTCGTTTAGTGACAAACCCTTTATATAAGATGTTATTTACGCATTCAAGGAAGACGCTGCCTATTTTACACAGGCAGACATGAGCTTTTACGCTCAAGAAGAGACGAAACCAACCGCCACGTCAAAAGCTGTTCTTCGTACAGAACTTGAGGCACGTCTCTGCAGTTAATACGCGAGATGGGGGAAGATCTCTGCATTTAATGCACGAGATTTGGTTCTACTTTTAACGACTGGGTGAGCTATAATTAGGGTTAATACGTCCACATCACCATCCCTGCATATTACGCCATCAGGCTATTTTCAGCTATAGGAGCACGCTGTATGCTATCTCCTTGAAATACGCCGACCTGGCTATTTTCAGCTATAGGAGTACTCTGTACGCTATCTCCTCGAAATATGCCAACTCAGGCTATATTTACAAAGGCGCGTGATAAAGCTATTCGGCCCAGATTACGCTCAAGACCTTAGTCAAGGAGGAATAACTGGCTATCTTTACGCTAGTTACCGATCCATGCAGCAGCAAGCTTTACACTACTTGGCTTCTACGCCAACTGGACAACTATCTGGCTTCTACGCCTACTTGGTTTCTATGCCAAACAAAATAACTATTTGGCTTCTACGCCAACGTGACAGTTATTTGGCCTTTATGCCAACCTTCTCTACGCGAGGAGCAGTTACCTACGTGGCTTGTATGCCGTGATCTTCGACGAGCAATTATATGTGTTACCTCATATTGTGATACACGTCACACGCCGATTCAGAAGATCATTCATACGTGGGTAGCAGTTATTATAACCACCGCGTAAAAGGTGCAGCTATCTTCGCTGTTCGGCTTCTACACCGACTGTCACTGAACCCTATAAATAGAGACCTCCGTCCACGGAGGTCGAAAGGTCGAAAAATCGATAAAGGGTGGAGAGAATTCAGAAGTCATAGACAAGGGTCGGAGAATTGGAAGGAGAGCTCATACAGAGAGAGTTGACTGGCAGACTTCAGCAACGAAAGTTCAACTTTTCCTGCAATCTTCGAAGCTTCTTTTTCGTCTTCTATAACACTTCTTCGTCATCTTGTGGTCCAAGGGACAAAGTGATCGACCGCAGATCAGACTCCTATAGCAATATTTCCCCAAAATTAAATTTTTGTACTTAACATCCTCGTATAGGATCAATTGTACTTCTTTTTCTTGTTTGTAAATCAAAGAAAGGGTTTCGTATAAACCAAGTTTTATTTCTTTCATTTATTATCAAACATCCATCATATGTTCGACGATACAAACTTTATGAAGAAGCATCAAAATAGAAACATAGCGATCGTCTTTTGATAGATGCTGCTTCTTTAGGATCCTCTGGTAAGATTTCATTTGACACGAAGTCTATAAAGGGACTTCTCCAATCTCTTTTAGGAGGAACCATGTTTATAACATAGTTGTGTTCTATGTGAAAGTTATTTTTCACACAAAACAAATCTTTGTTTAGAAGGATCACCGAATTCTGCCTTCTTACAGGAATAGCTAGATCTGCAGTTAGACTGACCATAGCATCATCTTCCAAATTTTGAGATCGAGGAACATATTCTAAGAAGAATCCTTTAAAAGACATTGCTATCTCGATTGTTGTTCGGTGATAAGGAATAAGATCTGGATTGCGGATTTTATATATTCTGACCTGATTGACAATCAATTGAGAATCACCAAAAGCTTCCAAGTATTCAATATCCAATTCTTTAGCAACTTGAAGCCCAATTAATAGAGCATTATACTCTGCCACATTATTAGAGCATGGTTCACTAGGGAATATGCTCGATAAATGATGAGTTTGTCAGGAGTCACCAGAATAATCCCTACCCCTGAAATCACGTTTCCCTTGGGACCAATTCTGGAAGCACCATCAAAGAATAGCTGCCATGTATTACCTTCCATTGCCAAATTACATTCTGCAACTTCGTCGGGAATATTATCATATAATTTGGAGGTTTTTGGAATTGGATGGGCAGCTAAGAAATCAGCCAAAGCTTGACCTTTCACAAATTTTTGAGGGACGTACACCATATCATACGGTGTTAATAGTATTGCCCAAGTCGCGAGTCGGGAATTAAGAATACTTGGCTTATTCATCAATACCCGAAGTAGATTGATTCTGGATATGATATGAATAGTTTGGCCTGTCACGTAATATCGCGTCTTCTAAATGTTAAACATTAGCGCCAAGCATTCATTTTCCACTGGGTTATACCTGTGTTCTACTCCGACCATCACCCTGCTTAGATAGTATATAGCCTGTTCATGACCCTCATTGTTCTTTTATGCGAGAAGAGCCCCTAAAGAATGATCCTTTGCTCGAATATACAGCAAAAATGGTCTTCCTATGACAGGAGGCACCAGAACTGGAGGATTAGTAAGATAGCGTTTGATGTCATTAAACGCTTGTTGACAGGCTTCGTCCCATACAAATGACACATCTTTCTTCATTAGACGATAAAATGGTTGACATCTTCCAAAGAGATTGGATATGAATCTCCTGATATAAGCTAGACGACTAGCACTATCATGGGTTATGCGAACGTGATAGTAGAAAGTTGAAAAGAAGAACTTTACTCAGAGGTAATATAGACATAAAAAAATTCTAGAAATATCTTACTCAGAGATCATGTGGACATGGTAAGATATGACTCTGTGGGGATAAAGAAAACAAGACAGAGGTAATGTGGACGTGATCATTTTTTTGTGGTGATAGATTCACTCTGCTGGAAATAGTGGAGAGACATAGTGCAGAGGTAATATGGACATAAACTGATCGATAGTAGTACCGAGAGGTTATGTATGATCCCGGTATTTTTGGTGGAAGGAAAAAAATTAAGCCAAAGGTAATATGGACGTGGCTATTTTGTGGACCCATTACTTTTTGTGCATGTTAATGCAAGTAATAGGTTTGAGATAAGCCTTACCAATGGTAATATAGACGTGGCAGGTTTTTTGGACATAACACCGCTGGCGTACTTAGGGTTAAGTACGTGTGCTAAGTTAATATGACAACCGATATCAGAGAGAATATGGACGTGATGATCGATAGCCAAACCCGAAAGGTTTGCTCAGAGGTCATTTGGACATGGCATACTCTCGGGGGAGGATGTGAGGAATATAGCTTAGGGGTGACGGAGACATGAGCTGATCAATAGCCATAACGAGAGGTTAGGTACGGTCCTAAGGACATCCCACTGGGAGATTTTTGGTGGACCTATTACCCTTTTACGTACTTGGGGTACGAATAATAAATTTGAAACAAACCCTATCAGAAGTAATATGGACGTGATAGGTTTTGTGGACCCACTACTTTTTGTGTACATTAGTACAAGTAATAGGTTTGAGACAAGTCCTGCCATAGGTGATATGGACGTGGCAGGTTTTATGGACATAACACCACTGGCATACTTAGGGTTAAGTATGTGTGCTAAGTTAAGATGACAACCGTTATCAGAGGTAATATGGAAGTGATGATCGATAGCCAAACCCGAAAGGTTTGCTCAGAGGTTATATGGACATGGCAAACACGGTCGAGGAAAAATATTAGGATGATAGTTCAGAGGTAATATAAATGTGAATCAATGCCCAAAAAATTTACCGAGGAGTGATTTGCTGATTGTGGTATATCCAGAAATGTAGATAGACCTGAGGATTGGTCTGCTGGGGATATTTTAACCATATAACATGGTTTACATCTTGAATTCTTCTTAGACTCAGCTTTAGCAGCTTTAGTTTCTTCCTTAATTTCTGATACTAGATCAGGGTGAACCCACATGATCTCCCCACACTTGGTACAAGTTGGTAATTAGGGGCACTAAATCTTGATTTTAACCCCTGGTAGGGGCACTAAATCTTTTGGTTTGGAAGTTCCAGAATTCATCTGCGTAGTTACCGGAGTATTTTGTTTGGACGTATTGATTGTCAGGACTTCCTTTCCTTTTGAACTACGAGTATTGTCATTATTGGAGGATGAACGCTTCCCTTTATCAGAGGTAGAGATCATGATTCTGTTGTCAAGAGCCTTCCGACTATTATCTTCAGCGGCTACTGCCGATATGATAAATGAGGGCCAATCATGGAACTGATATGGTCCTGTGAATACTGAGATCAGTGGGAGTAGGTTCTTTCTGCAAATGTCCACCAAGGCTGAATCTGGAACTCCAGGAGGTATCTGTAAAGTATTCTGACGAAAGCGTTCTATAAAAGTACGAACATTTTCTTTTTCCTTCTACTTTACTTCAATGAGTGATGACATAGACATGTCCATTTCTCCCTCGTAGAATCGAGCGAAGAATAGAGTTTTGAAATCTTCAAAAGAAGTAATACAGTTGTTAGGTAGACTACGATACCATTGGTAAGCTACTCCAGACAGACAGGCTTTAAACACTCGAGTGAGAAGGGCATCATTTTCTTGCAATAATACCGTCATCATGCTGAAGTAGTTCATATACTGGCTTGGCGACATCTTTCCCTCAAACAAAACCGTAGCATGTGGTTTATATTTTGGTGAAAAAGGGATCTCATCCCAGACAGCTGGATATAGCGGGTTAATTCCCAACTTCTTGAGCTAATTTTTATGTTTCAAAGCATCAAATTGGGCTTTCAATTACCGAATTGCTTGTATTGGTTCTTCAGATGGGAGAGGGACAGCAGAAATATGAGAGATTGGATGTATTATAACTCCAATAGGAGGTAATATATTCTCCGGGTTAAGAGGTTGAGGAGCAGCAGATTATTAATTTTGAACATGCTCTTGGCTTGCATTGGCTGGTGGTATGTCTACCCCCATACGTAGTTGAGTCAGAGTAACATGTGTTTGAGCTATTACAGTTGTATGTTGAGTCAACATCATTTGGTGTATACTCTCCATCATGGTATACATTTCTTTAAGTGATGTTTCCAATGCAGTGATGCATTGTTCAGTACTTCCTGATGGGGAAGCTTCTTCATGTTCGTCTCCAACAGCATAGACTCCTATTTTTTTAGATGCCACTGAGGGATTAGTATAGATCTTTGTAGAGATTGAATCTATACTTTTAGCATCTGGTTCAGAAAACTGGCGATTCCTAGTGTCGGAATCTGAAGAATATGAAGTTGATGTTCGTGACCTCGAGCGAGGGTTTCGAAAAACACCTTCTTCAAAAGTCTCGATGAGTCTGTCAAATCTCCTTTGGCTTGGAGTTCTGGAGGGATGACGTCTTGAACTCGACCTTCCTCTAGGAATATACGAAGCCATGTTTACTGAAGCAAATATTGGTTCTTCTTCCTGTAATGACAAAGAATAGTTCAATCGGTCGAACACTGACCATTTTGCTTTAGAACAGCAACAGTTAATTACAACCTTATGACTATTACAATAATGTTCTCTAGGGGGTGTGATAGAAATATTAGGAGATCCCCTGTCTTTGTGTTTCTGGATCAAGAAATCACGCAAATCAGGAAGATTACCAGAAGAAGAAGAATTTGGATTAGGAACCATAACCATTTCTCTGCCATAGGAATACAACAGTCCACCCATATGATTAGCATATGATCCATCATCTGTCTGAGGAGCATATCTTCTCGTGAAACGAGTCTTCTTTACATGGACAGACCTATCCTGACGTAATTTAAATTTTTGCATAGGTTCGCGTAAAACAGGAAAAGTCCTTAAACGGCTTTCAGCGTCACGCATAATCTGTAAAGTAGGAACTTTCTTCTCTTGTAGGCGTAAAAGCTTAGAGGTTGAAGGATTCGTCACTTGTTTTCCTTTGATGTGATCAAAGGGTACATCGGACTCATCATAGACGGAAGATGTAATTTTACGCGCAGGACGTGTTTAAAATTTCTGAATTAGCACTGAGGCCTTGCCAAAAGTTTTGTCTACTATGTCACAGACGGAAGACGAAGGTTTACTCGTAGGGCGTGTTTGAGACTTCTGTATTGACACTGTGGCATTGCCAGAAATTTTGTCTACCACATCACAGACGGGAGACAAAGTTTTACGCATAGGGCGTGTTGGCTGTGTTGTCACAACTTTGTTGATCAGTGAATTAGAACTTGCAGGAAGGGTAGAGGACGTCTTAGGCATCCACACTTTATGCAGCTTCCTGTTGTTATGGACAAAGGAGGAATGAGAACTACCCCCTGCATAAAGTATGTCTTCAAAGGCAGATTGGTCAAACTGGATGACCAAAGTCTTCTTCGTCGATCCGATAGATACATCATCGTGTTGAGCAATTGCTTTCTCGTAAGAAGAGAAAGTCGTCCCCAGCAGAGTCTCCATTTTGTTTGGATAAATTAATTTTCAAATTAGTTAAACATATATATTCAGAGGTAATATGAATATGATAGAATATGATTCAACTAATAAAGATTGTCATCTCTCCCGCAGAGTCGCCATTTTGTTTGGATAAACAAAGTTTTAAATTAGTTAAACATATCTATTCAGAGGTAATATGAATATGATAGAATATGATTCAACTAATGAAGACATTCATCTCCCCGTTACTCCCCAGCAGAGTCGCCATTTTGTTTGGATAAATAAAGTTTATACGAAAATTTTGCTTACAAATGAGAAAAGAGAAAAGTACAAATAATCCTATACGAGGATATTAAGTACAATAAAATGATTCTGGGGAAGTATTGATATAGAAGTCTGATCTGCAGTCGATCACTTTGTTCCTTGGACTACACGATGATGAAGAAGTGTTGTAGAAGAAGCTTCAAACTTTCTCTGAACTGAAGGCAAAAGCTGGCCAAAGAAAAGTTGCAAGTAGGATCGAATTCTTGTTGCAAAAGTTGTCAGCGAAAACCAATTCCCCCCCCCCCTTTTTTACCCTGTGACCAGGGGTTTCTATTTATAGAGATCAATCAAATAACTGCCTAGTTGGCGTAAAACCCAAATGACTGTCTTGTTGGCGTAAAAGGCCAAACTATGAAGAAGATTGCCTCATTTACGCTGGGATTATAACAACTGCTACCCACGTTCAAATAATCTTCTGAATCTGCGTATGACACGTATCCCTTTATAAGGTAACGCGTATAACTGCTTCTCGAAGATCATGGCATGCAAGCCACGTAGGTAACTGCCCCTTTGCAAATTTAGTCGAGTTGGCATATTTCGAGAAGATAGCATATGGCGTACTCCTATAGTTAAAAATAGCCTGGTTGGCGTATAATGCCAAATGAATGTCTTGTTGGCGTAAAAGGCCAAACTGTGAAAAAGATTGCCTCATTTACACTGCGGTTATCACAACTGCTACGCACGTTCAAATAATCTTCTGAATCTACGTATGACACATATCCCTTTATAAGGTAACGCGTATAACTGCTTCTCGAAGATTATGGCATGCAAGCCACGTAGGTAACTACCCCTGCGTAAAGCTTGATGATTCATGAATAATAGATAACTAGCATAAAATAGCCAATTATCCTTCACGACTGAGGTCTTGAGCATATTTTGGGCTAAATAGCCTTATCAACGTACCTTTGCAAATATAGATGAGTTGGCATATTTTGAGGAGATAGCATACGACATACTCCTATAGTTGAAAATAGTCTTGTTGGCATAAAATGCAAGGATGGTGATGTGAGCATATTAATCACAGTCTTAGCTTTCCCAGTCATGACAAATTTTTAAAATAGAATAAAATCTCGTGCATTAAATGCAGAGATATGCCTCGAGCTCTGTACAAGAAACATCTTTTGATGTGGCGTCTAATTTTGTCTTGTCTTGAGCGTAAAAACTTATTTCTATCAATGTAGAATAGGCAGCATATTCAGAAGACTCTATTTTTCTTCCTTTGAATGCGTAAAAATAACTTGTATCAAAAATATGTCATAAAATGACAACCTGGGTCTCTGTGCAAAATCATCATCACAGCCGTTCTCTCAATCATCGTGTAGTACTTTTGTCAAATGTCAGGTTCACTGATTTGACTGACAAATTCATCCGAGGAATACGAAGAGTTCCTCGTATAACTTTACGTTGCATTAAAAACAACGTATTTTAAACTTTACACAGGAAGGTATAGCAACCTTTTACGCAGAACAGCCTTGAAGCTCTGATTTACGAGGACAGCTCTGAAGCCCTATTTTATGCCAAATAACCTTGAAGCTCTGTTTTACGCAGGGACATCTCTGAAGTCCTATTTTACACCAAACAACCTTGAAGCTCTGTTTTACGCAGACAGCTCTGAAGCCCTATTTTATGCCAAACAACCTTGAAGCTCTGTTTTACGCAGACAGCTCTGAAGCCCTATTTTATGCCAAATAACCTTGAAGCTCTATTTTATGCAGGGAGGGACTTTATGTATATTGGGGGGTTTTGACTGTAAAATATGCGGACAATTCCCCAGCATATTTCATGCTTCTACAGCCGCTGCCTGTCCTGCTCCACCCGAAGTCTATCTCTAATGAGCTTGACCTTCTCCGCCGTATCCACCACCATCTCCGGGCTAAGCAAAGCTCTCTCGCCTACATCATCCCATGATAACGGAGTGCGACACCTCCGTCCATACAATGCCTCGAATGGTGACATCTCGATACTGGCTTGGTAGCTATTGTTGTAAGCAAACTTCTCCAAGTGCAATTGATCCTCCCAAGTGTCTCTAAAATCTAGAACACAAGTGTGAAGCATGTCTTCGTAGGTCTGAATGGTCCTCTCTGACTGATCGTCTGTCTGTGGGAGATATGCAGTACTAAACTTGAGCTGGGTGCCCAAGCTAGCCTGTAAACTCCTCCAGAAATAAGTAGTAAAGTGACTGTACCGGTCTGATACTATGCTCACAGGAACTCCATATACTCTGACTATCTGGCGCACATACATCTCTGCTAGTGTCTTCGTAGATGTACCCACTTTAAATGGTAGAAAGTGGGCTAATTTGGTCAACCTGTCTATGATGACCCAAATTGTATCCTTCCCTCTTGGAGAACGGGGAATCCCAGAAACAAAATCCATGGTCACATGTTCCCATTTCCACTCTGGAATGGGTAACAGATGGAGCAACCCTCCTGGCCTCTGCCTCTCCGCCTTTACCTGCTGGCATACTAAGCATCAGGATACGAAGCGTGCTACCTCCCACTTTATCCCGTACCACCATACATGCTCTCTCAAATCTATATACATCTTGTTGGCACCTGGATGCATAGAGTACTGGGATCGATGCACCTACTGAAGAACCTTCTCACGCAATGACCCACTCGGCACACACAATCTGGTATTGTGCCGCAATGAACCATCATCAGCAATGGTGAAGTTATCTGATAGTCCAATCTGAACCTGCGCCCTGATGCTCCTCAGGGACTCATCCTCAAACTGTGTAGCCCTGATCTGGTCTATCAACTCTGACTGAATCTGCAGTCCCCATATCTGTATCTCAACTCCAGGCACTATCACCTTAATGCCCAAGCTCTCTAGATCTGTTAGAAGATAACGATCTGTAGTCAGGCACATAGCTACCGGATACCTGCTCAGCACATCCGTAACTATGTTCGCCTTCCCTGGATGGTACTGCAATAATATGTCAAAGTCTTTCATCAACTCCAACCATCTCCTCTGCCTCATGTTCAGCTCTTTTTGGGTAAACACATACTTCAAGCTCTTATGGTCAGCGAAGATCTCCACACGCTCTCCGTATAAATAGTATTTCTACAACTTCAGAGCAAAGATGACCGCTGCCAACCCCAAATCGTGGATAGGGTAGTTCTTCTCATGAGGACATAATTGCCTGGAAGCATAGGCAATCACCCTCCCATTCGTCAACCTCTTTTTCAGCTCATCAAAGGCGACCTGGCACTCCTCTGACCAAACAAACTCCACGTCCTTCCGAGTCAGCCCAGACAACGGCTCTGCAATTTAGGAAAAATCTTGAACAAATCTCTTGTAGTAACCTGCCAGTCCCAGGAAACTCCTGAACTCAGCTACTGAACTCAGAGAACTCCATGCCTCAACTGCTATAATCTTCCTTGGATCTATCAAGATCCCCTTTTCTGTCACCACATGACCAAGGAATTCAACCTTGTCCAGGAAGAACTCGCACTTCGAAAGCTTTCTATAAAGCTTCTCCTTCCTGAGAGTCTCCAGCACTATCCTCAGATGCTCCTCGTGCTCCTCTAGGGTCTTCGAACATACCAAGATGTCATCTATAAACACTACCATAAACTTGTCCAGATGCTGATGGAATACCTTATTCATCATATTCATGAACACTGCTGGGGCATTAGTCAACCCAAACGGCATCACCATGAACTCATACTGTCCATACCTGGTCTGAAAAGCCGTCTTCGAAATATCCTCCCCCCTGGCCTTCACCTGGTGGTAGCCTGTCCTCAGATCAATCCTGGAAAAAACCCTCACTTCGCTCAACTGGTCAAAGAGATCATCAATATGTGGCAGCGGATACTTGTTCTTGATTGTGAGATTGTTCAGAGCCCTGTAGTTGATACACATCCGTATCGACCCATCCTTCTTCGGCACAAAAAGTACTGGAGTACCCAACGGAGAAAAACTAGATCTAATAAATCCCTTGTCCTGAAGCTCATCCACATACTTCTTCAACTCTACCAGCTCACTGTTGCTGACTCTATAGATGTACTGAGATATCGGCTCTGCGTCTGGCACCAAGTCTATAGAGAACTCTACATCTCTGTCCGGAGGTAACCCTGGCAACTCCTCCGAAAAGACATCTATGAACTCTACTATTAATGGATTTGACAACCTCTGCTCTACCACCAGGGCTCCGCAGAAGACTCCCTCGCTCTGCTTCGTTGCACCTCTGACAAACTCAAACTCTGGCTCTTCCGATAGACTAAACAATACTCTGCCTCTACGACAATTTATACTAGCACGGTACACACTCAACCAATCCATCCCGAGTACAATATCGTAGGTCGAAAGTGGCAATACGAGTAGGCACACACTCAACTCCCGGCCTCCTAAGGTAACTCTCTGGTCTCTGCAGACATCACTGACTAGGATGATGCCACCCCTGGTTATGATCTTGCAGAGTCTAGCTAAAGGTTCAGCAAAAAGATAGTGTTTAACAGCAAAAGATATAGACATAAAGCTATGGGAATCATCGAAATCAAATAAAGTAAGTGCTGGAATAGAATCAAGAAGAATAGAACCTGAGATCACATCACCAACGAGCTCGGCCTCCTCTACGGTCAGGGCAAAAGCTCGCCCTTGCTGTCCTCCTCGGTGCTGCTGCTGGTACTGGGCAAACCTCTGTTGCTGAGTCTATAAAGGCTATCATCTCTGTTGTACTATAGGTGCTCTGGCTGGTCCCCTCTGAGCGGTTCCTCCACCCTAAGCTGTACGAGCGAGTGCTAAAAGGCAATCCCTCAATTGGTGATCTGTCATACCATATAACAAGCATCTACCTAGCCTCTTCCTGCAATTATCCCATTCGTACCCCGGCTTCCTATAGAAAGGGCAAGTGATGGGCTGCCTCGGACCATGCTCTTATCCCTGCCTCTGCTACTGGGGCGCCTGCGGGAAAGGCGCACGACCCTGACTCTGGTACTGCTGAGTCTGCTGGAACGGCCTCGTCTGCTGGAAATGGGGCCTCTTGGGTGAGCCTGTACTGCTGCTTGATCTAAAAGCATCTCTACTCCTCTTGGTCTTCAGCTCCAAGTCATCCTCATCTCTCTGAGCATCACTCATAATCTGCTCGAAGGTCGCCTCGCGGTCACTCCTAATCAAGGACTTGACCGCCATGACCAAAGCCTTGCGGAACTTCTGCGTCTTTGCTGCCTCACTCAAGCCCTCTACAAATCTGCCCAGACGGCAGAACTCTACTGCATACTCATCCACCAGCATGCTCCCCTGGACGAGTGCCTCAAACTAGCTCTCCAAGTCACTGAGAGCCATATCACAAAAGAACTTCTCCTTAAAAAGCTTCTTGAAAGCCTCCCAAGTAAGTCCTGGTACTGCTATCCTAGTGTCAGTACGGTACCAAGTAAGGGCTAGATCGAACATCTGGTTGCCCGCTGCCTCTATCTACATATTGTTTGGGATCAGTGCCAGCCTGAAGATCCCCTCGATATGCTCGATCCAGTCATCCACGTACAAGATCCCCTCTGTACCCCGGAACTCCTTGGGCTGCATCCTATGGAAGTCAATGATGTTACCCGGCCTAGGATGCAGTGCCTGCTCTGCCTGTGGCTGGATCTGAGCCACTCTGTCTAGTGCAATCATGGCCACCTGGTGAGCATTTGTAATGCCCAACCTCATCACGTCTACCTGTTGGTGTTGTGCGTCCATTATCTCCCTGAAGAACGCGAACAACTGGGCAGCATCTACCGGTGCAGGAGGTGGTAGAGAAGGTACCACCGGAACAACAGGGGTAGCTCTCGGATCGACAGGTGAAGGAGAATCTCCGAGAGAAGAATATGCTCCCTCAACCACAGGAATGGTGAGTGGAGTGGTAGCAGCTGCCTGAAGTCGAATAGGACGAGAGGTTCTTGGTGGCAGCTGTTGGAACGGTACGGTGAGACCGTGTCTTCAGAGGCATCCTGAACATAGATCAAAAGAAGTCAATACGGTGCAAGATACGATATCATCAAGGAAGAACAGTAATATTTCAAAAGAAAACAATTTCAAAAAAATTAAAGATAGCAAAAGATCAAGAAGGATCCTAGTTGTGATTGGGCACACTCTCTCTCATCCTATATCCTATATCCTATCGTAGGTAGACCTAGAAACTAGACCTGCATGGGCCACTACCTACATCAATCGAGATATGGAACCATATGCCTGCCTTTGAGAGTGAAGTAAAACATGGGTGTTATAGAAAGTGCAAGTGATTATGAGTTCTAGTGAGTGCGATGAGGTGATCCAATAAGGAAGCTAGTATTAATATACCAAGAGTGCTAGTATTTCTATGCCAAAGATTAGTTGAGCAATGTGCTAGTAACAATAAGTACCTTGTGTGATAATATTAGATTGGTGTATTAGTTACTATGGATAGAAAATTATTGGAAGTAATAGTGCAAGTAATCCGGGCATTACAAATTTTAGTACACAGTTGAGGGTTGTAGACAATTAGTGTATTTGTATGTACCTTGAGTATTAGAGACTATATATATATATATATATATATATATATATATATATATATATATATATATATATATATATATGTGGGTAAGAAATGTGTATTAGTATATGAGTAGATGATGTGCAGGTGTAAGGATCTGTTGTCTTGAGCATGCTTGAGATGGCAATGCAAACTGACTTGGGTGTCCATCTAGAGTTGTATTAGAGGGAGCAGTACTTAGTGTGTTGTGTTGCACTTGGTGTACACTTGAGTGATAAGAACAACTAGTATAAACAATTGCAGTAGGTAAGAGAGCTAGCAGTGAGTATGCTTGTAGTAGAAACAGTGGTACCAAAGGGACAAAAGTATCAAACTTTGGATGCATCATTTGACCTATGGTTATGTTAGAACTTCTTGGTATCAGATTTTGGTATAAATAGACAGGTGTGTGCAATGAGGACGTAACCATAGATATCTTATGGACTAGTGATTAGTTGATATGGGTATCAGTGTATAGTGAATGTGCCAGAGTTAAGTGTATCTTACTGTCACGACCCGCACCCGGTTTAGGGGCACGAGTGCGTGGGTACGTCCAACCTACGCCACAGCATCGGCGGTAGAACGCTGTCTAGGTCGAGTACTATCTAAACAATCTCACGCTAGTATCCAACTCCATAAGGAGACTCGGATAAAAATATTAACAACATACTCAATCACAACTACAGCACGATAGGAATTTGAAGAAATAAAAGAATACAACACAAGTCTAATGACAACATAATCATACCTGCAAATCCTTAACTTCCAATCCCCAAGTGTGTCAGAAACCAGTCTACTAAGGTCACAGTCTGGAAAAATATTTTCCAGTCAGGAAGGAGCAAAGTACATCTCTAATTAGCAGTTCTATATAAATGACATAAACTATATAGCAGTTCTAGATGAAAATATACTAGATGCATGTATAGGTACGAGAAATGTATAATGAAAGAAATACTGGAAATACTGTAAGTAACTGCAGAAAAAGAAAACAATATGTCCAAGAGCAAGAAACCTATGACTAAGTGTGTGAGTACTAGCTTTAACATGTGATCGGCTTGGGAACTTGATCAGGCTGGTTACATGTGATTAGCTATGATTCACGAAGGTCAGGCTAACCGTTGGTTAGCTATGATGCATGTAGAGGTCAGGCTAATCACACGTAACAGCTATGAGGCACGGAGATGGTCAGGCCGCACCCGACGTGAGATGTGGGGTGAGCTATGATGCATGAAAAGTTGGGTATGATCACATATCTACACTAAAATACTCCCCACCCTCGACTAGTATAATAGATCCAATCATGGTACGCTATGGCACGGGATTCCCTAGGAAGGTAGCAAATCTCCCCGGGAATCAGTGTCTGTACATGCACAAGATAACAAGGAAAACAAGTCTTGCACAAGCTACACCATGAATAAGGAATAACATCTCATGACGAGATCCGTGTATACCAATCCGTGTAACCAATGTGTCAAGAATATGGATATTTACACTAGATACAGTGAACATAGGAGATATCATAAATTAGAAACTAATCAGAGAATGTACTTGCCTTAGGTCCTTAGCTGGTAAAACCAATGTCCTGTCCCAGAGTATCGTCTGGAGGAACCCACAGTCCTAAAAATATAACACAAGCAAAACCATATTTGCATCAGATGCTACACTAACACAGTCAAAAATACTGGTCTCAGGGCCATGTCAGGCAGGGCACTAGTCAACTAGGGTCATCTAGTATATTCACCAATTAAACGTAGTATTATTAATGATCAAATATAATACATATATTGTTATTCCAAAGTATATACAAGATAGGCATAACTGTATGTACATAAGTGGAAATATATTTTATTTATGAAAAATATACATCACCCATTATTTAAGAATATATACATTTATACATTTATATACACTAAATAAAAATATACTCATACCCTATATGTACACAAGTATATATATATATATACCAAATATACGTTTTTATACCAAAAATACGTTTTTATTAAACATATACCCATACAAAATATATATACACATATATATATATATCCGTATCAAAATAATAATTAGTATGGGTATATACAAAATAATAATTATACTATATACAGGTAATTGTACCAACTAAATATATATATAACATTAAATACGAAAACATACATTAACATATATTATATGTTACAGATAATTTAATACATATATATAAAAATAGAGGTATACGTGAGACATATATATATATATACATATACTAAGTTAAAATATACTATATACACTAATACACAATATTTATACATATACACATTATATTAAAATATACTAAGTATATACAAATATATATATACACATGCCAAATTATGTTTTTATTAAACATATACCAATTTTATATAGTAAAAATATATTAAGTATACCAATAATACATTTAGTAGAATACGTATTTATATATATATTAATCATATTAAATACATATATATATACATATACATGTACATATTAAAATATACATGTACAAGTATACAAATTATATCAATTATGTACATATACACTATTAAATACATATACAAATTAACATTAATATACTTATACATATATACATGCACTAAATTAACTACATACCCATTTTATATTTTGAAAAATATTTTAAGTATATACGAAATATATTTATATACATATACCAATATTACCTATACTAGAATACGTATATATATATATATATATATATATATATATAATCATATTAATTATATATACACATACATATATTATTCATTAATTATACATACTAATTATATTAATTTACTAGACTAATACATTAATTAAACTAATTATAAATTAACTAAACTAATTATTAATTAACTAAACTAGTTAACTAATTAACAAATTATATACAACTTAACTAATTTATACACTAAATCCCTCAGTTCTGAAACGAAGAAAGGGGAAGAGGGAGAGAGGACTCACAGCGGGAGGGGTTTTCTCCGGCGTCGGCCCGGAGGTCTCGCCGGGGTCACGCGGTGGTGGCGGTCCACGACTTCGAGGCTGGTCTGGAAGCTCAGGGCGGCAGCGAACTCGGCGGCGGCGGATCTTCGAGATCGGCAGCGTCGCTCGGCTCGACGCGGGTCTGCGGTGGCGGCGGGTGTTCGGCTCGGGGAGGCGGCGCTCGGTTCGAGGAGGCGGCGGGTCTGATCGAGGCGGCGGGTGCTCGACGGATCCGAGGCGGCTGATCTGGCTGCGTCCGGTCGAAGGTCGGCGGAGCTCGAAGCAGGCTCGGCGTGGGTGAGGCAGCCACGGCTTGAGGCAGATCCGAGGCGGCGGTCGACTCGGCTCGACGGAGGAAATCCTAGTCGCCGGCTACAGCGGGATCTAGGCTAGGGTTAGGGTTTACTCTGGATGTGTCGGGGTCGTGTCTGGGACTGGACACGGCGGTTTGGTTGTACTAGTATTGGGGGTGGACGTATCCGGGTGTGTCGGACACGAAAATGATGTACTGTGGTGGAGGTGGATGTGTCCGGGTGTGTCGGATACGAAAAGTCAGGTTGTAAAGTTGTAACCGGACACAGGAAATGAATGGATACGGTGGGACACCCGGGGTCGGACCCGAGGCCAACACGGCTGACACGGTGATGCTGGACACACGGACACGAGCACACAAAAATGTTGATGGTTGTTGGCTTGTGGGAGTTGTGAGGGCTAACTAGGGTTCTTGGGAATGGTGATGAGAGACTTAAATAGGGAGAGAAGGTGTGGGATAAAGGGTGAGGGTTGGCCCAAATAACGAATGGCCCAAGATTATATAAATGAGTTTTTCATGTGAGAATGAGGGTGTGTTGGCTAGTTAATAGGAAATGGCAACTTGTAAAAATGTAAAAAGAAAAGATTATAAATTCAGAAATATTTTAGGAAAGCTATATAATTTATTTATTTACTATTCCATATGGATATGAAAATTTTATTATGAAACAACTAGTCCTTCAATACTTTTATTAAACAAATAATTTTATGATTTCAAGCCAATAAATATTCGAAACTATAGTTTTTATTTACATCATTATTTATCTATTTATTTTATAAGAAATCGACATTTAGGAAAAATGATTTTTAAAAAGATTTTTAAATCACTTTCTACAATCAAACATTGTTCAAAATCAAATAAAAATTTTAAGGAGAAATTATTTTATAAACTTGGTATTTAAAATAAATTAAAAATCTAATTATTTCGGAAATTTGGAAATCGGAGGTTACAAGTCTACCCACCTTAGAAAAATTTCGTCCTCGAAATTTAGGACCCTCAGTAATTGTCTTTACTTATCATATTATTTCTATCAAAATTTAAATTTCAACCAAATAATCATGAAGTAATTCCATATCGTTATTTCACAACCTTTCAAAATTTTCTATCATTATATTCCGAAAAATCTTCAAGTTTTAAAATCAAATTCAAATTTTTATCATAATCTCCTCCCGAATTTAAGTTCGTATCTAATTACTCAAGGATTTTAATATCCAATCCTCCAATTGAATTCCAATCAATGTATATTTATAACATTTAAAAATCTGTATCCCAAATTTAAATTTTAAACACTAATCCATCATTCATCTTACTCCTCTAACCCAAATTCAATTGATGCTTATTCAAATATAATCCTCCTCCCGAGAATAGAATTTGACACTATTCCATTAACGATTTATTTCCTGATTTTCTTTTTCCTCAAATACTCAACGATGCGATACTTTCAGAATCTTCAATGCAACATTCATAATATAAACTATAAAATTTCTATCTTGCAATCAAAATAGAAAAATGATAATCTCTCAAATTTTCTCAAAATTTAATAATCAATTTAATCATATCAAGACATTCCAAAAATTTAATAAATCCTCAATTTTGCCCTGTGAATTTCTTAACTCTCTATTTAAGTTAATGTTTATCCTCGAATTTTAATCATACCTCGATTTTCATAAAATCAATGATCCATCAACTCCGTTATAACAACCCCTAAATTTTTTATTTAAATTAATGCTCATCCACAATTTAATCCTCTTGTCCCTTTTGTCGGTCATAACCTTGTCATAGATCTTTGCTATGGTCAAAATCCTAACGATCATGGTTTAAGAAAACTCTACCTACAGCCATGCAATTTTAAGAAAAATATATATATAGGTCATGTATCTTTTGTCATGGTATTTTAGTCTTTGTTAAGGTGTACTACTAGTTATATCCTAACAAGGAAATCATGAATATGAACTATAGTATTAGGAAAAACAATCAATCGAAAGATGGAAGAAGGAATCATTAGGGGGGAAAGAAAGAACCTGCTAACCTATTTCTTGCAGTATCTCCTATCTCTAACAAACACTTAACTCTAGCACATTCACTAACAAATTTCTATTCATGTACACTGGTACCCCTATCAACTAATCATTAATCCACAAAATCCATGAATATATCTGTATTGCACACACCTGTTTATTAATACCAAATCTGATACCAAGAACCTCTAATATAACCATGATTCAATAATGCATCCAAGTTGATACCTCTATCTCTTTAGTACCATACCCTCGGACAGTTCCCGTTCCTACTACAATTGTTCATACTAGTCGTTCTTATCACTCAAATATACGTCAAGTGCAACACCATACTAAATACTGCTCTTTCCAATACAACTTTAGATGGACACCCAAGTCAGTCTGCGGTGCCATCTCAATCCTGCTCAAGTTATCAGATCCTTACACATGTATATCATCTACTCATATATTAATATTCATATCTCTCATCTACCATAAAATTAATCCTCAAAATAATTGTCAAGGTTTAACTTCTCGATCAACTTAAAAATGAATTGTATATACCTCCTCAAAATTAGATACTCAACATCGACACAAAATTTAATCACTTCTAAAATCTTTGTAGCCTTAACCATGTTTATTGAATTCACATTTGAAATCCTCAAAAATTTAATGACATAATCTCAACTCCTCAATTTATTCTAAAAATAAAATCTTATTTCCACCCTTTAATTTATAACTCCACAATGTACATATCAGTGCTCACGGTCTCTGATACTTAAGGTGCACTCAATGCATCTAGTGTCTATAATTGTGTACTAAAATTGTACTGCCTGAATCACTTGTACTATTTCCTCTAATGACCAAAGTTATCATCACCTATATTTTCCTTCATGATTTTAATTTATGTCCACTGGTATATCATTTAATTATCATTACACAGAGTGCTTACTGTTATTAACGTTATTCTCGACTAATCCTCGATATAGAATCATTAGCACTCTTGGTATTATATTACTAGTTTCATTAATGCATCATCTCATCAAGCTCCTTAGAACTCATGCTTAGCTGTACCTTTTATAACACTCATTTTTCTTATTCCCATGGGAAAGTATATGGTTCTTCATCTCGATGGTTGTATAGATATTTCCTTTTAACCTTTCATAGTCTGTTACACTAATCTGTGATACGCTTCACCATCTTCATTACCGATTCCGATATTTCTCTACTCATGACACCTCATTATAACTCCTCATGTATATAAATTTCTTTACCTTTAACATACCCGATATCAATTACCAAATTGAACGTTATGCTCCATTAATCCTTAATACTATTCCTTGGTACCTAATTGTTTACATAGATCATCCAATTGCATAATCATGATTATCCAGGACGGGTATGTTGGCTCTGATACTAACTCTTGAACTATCACTGATACTCTATACTCTCCTTCTACTCACAGTCTCTAATGACCTTATCCTAGAACCATTGTTACAAGGTATTATGCTATGGTTAACTCTAGATTAAAGTCTACTGCTCACATGTCCAACTAGGAAACACTTACAACTGACTAGCAACACTAAGTCAATACTAATACTCAAGACACAGACATAATTACAAGTTATTAATCATACTTAACAAGGAATCCTCAGAGAAAGTAAGCTCAAAAAGGAACTGGATCAAGGACGGAAGGTATCTTTACTGCTAGTAAAGAAAAGAAGCGATGGAACAAAGTCCTGGAATAACAGAAATAGATAAGTCTTGAGATGATATTTTAAGAACCAATTTAAGATACAACCTGATAATCATACACGTCTATCCGAAATCATGACACTCAGAATCCTCGCCACGCCAGTAAGCATAGATGCGATAAACGACAGGTTCCGTAACTAAGGTATACAACCCTATAATCATGTCATCTAGAATCCTCGCCACGCCAACCGGTATGGCTGCGAGAAACTCTAAATCTCATAACTAAAGTATGTACATCCAAGTTAGGTTCCTACGTTCTCGTCACGATAGCTAATATGGCTGCGATAAACTCTAGGTTCCATAACCAAAGTAGACGTTTTTACCTTTTCTCACTGTCCTCATCAATATATGTCATCAGATGATACCGTAAATTTTAGTCCGTAAAATTTATCTCAATTTGAAATCAACTCAACAACGATACCAGGAATTAAAGTTAACAACTGGTCAACAAGAATCAACTCAACAATGATACCAAGAATTTAATTTAATAACTGCTCAACAAGAATCAAGTTCAGTGACAACAAGCAAGAGCGGACAAAAACAAGGAAAAAGATTTAAATTGGAAAATATAATAAGATTCTCAAGGGGTCGTCCCAGGAATCTCTCAAGAATTTGTGATTGAGTATCCTCTCTCATCCTAGTATCCTGTGTCCTATATTCAATAGCAGGCACGTAGTAGTACAACTATGACGTCGCACTACCACGACATCGCACAACTTGCGAAGTCTGACCTGTATGGGCCACCACTAAAAACGTGTCACGACCCGCACCCGGTTTAGGGGCACGAGTGCGTGGGTACGTCCAGCCTACGCCGCAGCATCGGCGGTAGAACGCTGTCTAGGTCGAGTACTATCTAAACAATCTCACGCTAGTATCCAACTCCATAAGGAGACTCGGATAAAAATATTAACAACATACTCAATCACAACTACAGCACGATAGGAATTTGAAGAAATAAAAGAATACAACACAAGTCTAATGACAACATAATCATACCTGCAAATCCTTAACTTCCAATCCCCAAGTGTGTCAGAAACCAGTCTACTAAGGTCACAGTCTGGAAAAATATTTTCCAGTCAGGAAGGAGCAAAGTACATCTCTAATTAGCAGTTCTATATAAATGACATAAACTATGTAGCAGTTCTAGATGGAAATATACTAGATGCATGTATAGGTACGAGAAATGTATAATGAAAGAAATACTGGAAATACTGTAAGTAACTGCAGAAAAAGAAAACAATATGTCCAAGAGCAAGAAACCTATGACTAAGTGTGTGAGTACTAGCTTTAACATGTGATCGACTTGGGAACTTGATCAGGCTGGTTACATGTGATTAGCTATGATTCACGAAGGTCAGGCTAACCGTTGGTTAGCTATGATGCATGTAGAGGTCAGGCTAATCACACGTAACAGCTATGAGGCACGGAGATGGTCAGGCCGCACCCGACGTGAGATGTGGGGTGAGCTATGATGCATGAAAAGTTGGGTATGATCACATATCTACACTAAAATACTCCCCACCCCCGACTAGTATAATAGATCCAATCATGGTACGCTATGGCACAGGATTCCCTAGGAAGGTAGCAAATCTCCCCGGAAATTAGTGTCTGTACATGCACAAGATAACAAGGAAAACAAGTCTTGTACAAGCTACACCATGAATAAGGAATAACATCTCATGACGAGATCCGTGTATACCAATCCGTGTAACCAATGTGTCAAGAACATGGATATTTACACTAGATACAGTGAACATAGGAGATATCATAAATTAGAAACTAATCAGAGAATGTACTTGCCTTAGGTCCTTAGCTGGTAAAACCAATGTCCTGTCCCAGAGTATCGTCTGGAGGAACCCACAGTCCTAAAAATATAACACAAGCAAAACCATATTTGCATCAGATGCTATACTAACACAGTCAAAAATACTGGTCTCAGGGCCATGTCAAGCAGGGCACTAGTCAACTAGGGTCATCTAGTATATTCACCAATTAAACGTAGTATTATTAATGATCAAATATAATACATATATTGTTATTCCAAAGTATATACAAGATAGGTATAACTGTATGTACATAAGTGAAAATATATTTTATTTATGAAAAATATACATCACCCATTATTTAAGAATATATACATTTATACATTTATATACACTAAATAAAAATATACTCATACCCTATATGTACACAAGTATATATATATATATACCAAATATACGTTTTTATACCAAAAATACGTTTTTATTAAACATATACCCATACAAAATATATATACACATATATATATATATCCGTATCAAAATAATAATTATACTATATACAGGTAATTGTACCAACTAAATATATACATAACATTAAATACGAAAACATACATTAACATATATTATATGTTACAGATAATTTAATACATATATATAAAAATAGAGGTATACGTGAGACATATATATATATATACATATACTAAGTTAAAATATACTATATACACTAATACACAATATTTATACATATACACATTATATTAAAATATACTAAGTATATACAAATATATATATACACATGCCAAATTATGTTTTTATTAAACATATACCAATTTTATATAGTAAAAATATATTAAGTATACCAATAATACATTTAGTAGAATACGTATTTATATATATATTAATCATATTAAATACATATATATATACATATACATGTACATATTAAAATATACATGTACAGGTATACAAATTATATCAATTATGTACATATACACTATTAAATACATATACAAATTAACATTAATATACTTATACATATATACATGCACTAAATTAACTACATACCCATTTTATATTTTGAAAAATATTTTAAGTATATACGAAATATATTTATATACATATACCAATATTACCTATACTAGAATACGTATATATATATATATATAATCATATTAATTATATATACACATACAAATATTATTCATTAATTATACATACTAATTATATTAATTTACTAGACTAATACATTAATTAAACTAATTATAAATTAACTAAACTAATTATTAATTAACTAAACTAATTAACTAATTAACTAATAATATACAACTTAACTAATTTATACACTAAATCCCTCAGTTCTGAAACGAAGAAAGGGGAAGAGGGAGAGAGGACTCACAGCGGGAGGGGTTTTCTCCGGCGTCGGCGCGGAGGTCTCGCCGGGGTCACGCGGTGGTGGCGGTCCACGACTTCGAGGCTGGTCTGGAAGCTCAGGGCGGCAACGAACTCGGCGGCGGCGGATCTTCGAGATCGGCAGCGTCGCTCGGCTCGACGCGGGTCTGCGGTGGCGGCGGGTGTTCGGCTCGGGGAGGCGGCGCTCGGTTCGAGGAGGCGGCGGGTCTGATCGAGGCGGCGGGTGCTCGACGGATCCGAGGCGGCTGATCTGGCTGCGTCCGGTCGAAGGTCGGCGGAGCTCGACGCAGGCTCGGCCCGGGTGAGGCGGCCACGGCTCGAGGCGGATCCGAGGCGGCGGTCGACTCGGCTCGACGGAGGAAATCCTAGTCGCCGACGACAGCGGGATCTAGGCTAGGGTTAGGGTTTACTCTGGATGTGTCGGGGTCGTGTCCGGGGCTGGACACGGCGGTTTGGTTGTACTAGTATTGGGGGTGGACGTATCCGGGTGTGTCGGACACAAAAATGATGTACTGTGGTGGAGGTGGATGTGTCCGGGTGTGTCGGACACGAAAAGTCAGGTTGTAAAGTTGTAACCGGACACAGAAAATGAATGGATACGGTGGAACACCCGGGGTCGGACCCGAGGCCAACATGGCTGACACGGTGATGCTGGACACACGGACACGAGCACACAAAAATATTGATGGTTGTTGGCTTGTGGGAGTTGTGAGGGCTAACTAGGGTTCTTGGGAATGGTGATGAGAGACTTAAATAGGGAGAGAAGGTGTGGGATAAAGGGTGAGGGTTGGCCCAAATAACGAATGGCCCAAGATTATATAAATGAGTTTTTCATGTGAGAATGAGGGTGTGTTGGCTAGTTAATAGGAAATGGCAACTTGTAAAAATGTAAAAAGAAAAGATTATAAATTCAGAAATATTTTAGGAAAGCTATGTAATTTATTTATTTACTATTCCATATGGATATGAAAATTTTATTATGAAACAACTAGTCCTTCAATACTTTTATTAAACAAATAATTTTACGATTTCAAGCCAATAAATATTCGAAACTATAGTTTTTATTTACATCATTATTTATCTATTTATTTTATAAGAAATCGACATTTAGGAAAAATGATTTTTAAAAAGATTTTTAAATCACCTTCTACAATCAAACATTGTTCAAAATCAAATAAAAATTTTAAGGAGAAATTATTTTATAAACTTGGTATTTAAAATAAATTAAAAATCTAATTATTTTGGAAATTTGGAAATCGGAGGTTACACTTACAGGATGAAGATATCCAGGTAATGGGTTAGCATGTTTTGTTCTTTTCTTTCCTTCTGATCATTTTTCGTCTATTTGATTGATTGATTGATTCCTTAGTACCGTAGCTTATATCAGTGATTGTCTTGCTAGAATGTAGTTAGTAGTACACTATGACAGAGACTACAATACCATGACAAAATAGACCATAACCATGCATGTTTTCTCTAGATTGTATGTTGTATGACTGTAGGTAGGATTTTCTTAGACCTTGATTGCTGGGGGTTTGACCGTAGTGAAGAATTAAAAAAGAGGTTATGACTGGACAGAGAGAGACAAGGTGCCTTAAATTTCGAGGATAAATATTACTTTAAATAAAGAGTTGAGAACTTAATATGGCAGAATTGATGATTTTATTAAATCATTAATTTTTATGAAGATTACGATATGATTGAATTTGTCATTAAATTTTGAGGAATTTAAGAAGATTATTAATATATCTATTTGACTACAAGATATAAATTTTAAAACTTATATTTTGAATGTTGCATTTGAAGACTTCGTTAGTATTACAGTGTTTGAGTATTGTGTGGAAAAAAGAATCGAGGAATAAGATCATAAATAGATTAGTGTTTGAATTCAAATTTTTGGGATGAGATTTCAATTTTATAAATATGCATTAATTTAATTTAAAATTAGAGGATTGGATATTAAATTTTGTATTTAGTTATTAACTTAAAATTTTGGAGGAGATTGTGATAAGAATATAATTTGATTTTAAATTTGAAGATTTTCAGGAATATGATACTTATAGAATTTTGAAAATTTTGTGAAATAAAAATATGGATTTACTTCATGATTATATGGTTTGATGAATTTAAATTTTTATAGTAAAAAAAATAAATACAACTATTGAGGATCTTAAATTTTGAGGACAAAATTTTTCTTAGGAGGGTAGACTTATCTCTACCACATCCTAAAATAGGGGTAATTTTATCTTTTTATTTATTATAAGTATTGTATATATTTATTTTTAAATATTTGCATGATATGTGTGTGTATATATATATATATATATATATATATATATATATATATATATATATATATATATATATATATATATTATATATTGTTCTTAAATGCATGAGTTAGTAGACTAGACCTAGAAGCCTACTAGATGAACCCTTGATCGAATTATAGGGTTATGGATTTTAATTAGTAATTTTCGTGATTAATATTGAGGTTATAAATTATTACCGTAATTTTATTTAATTGTTGTACCTTACCGTTGTTTCGATATTAGGAACGCTACACTAGCTTTTGCCTTCCATTAAATTCTACACCCTTGTCCTAGACGTGCCCGTCTTCCATTCTGACCTTTATGTAACTCATAAATATGTCATTTTATGCTTTATTTTAGTCGCACAATATTCGTCATAGACGTTAATTTTTAATTCTAAAAAAATCTAACTTCGTATCTTTGTGCGTTCCAATCGAAATTGGAGACACAATCTCTTTGTGCAACCCAAATTATGACGATATTCTATTCTGAGTCTTCTACGTCCATGATACTTGTGTCCCACCTAATTTTAATTCTATGCACTTCCAATTAATTTTAGAACAATATTTACATTAATTTTAATTAAATTGGTGTAAGGACCCAACTTAACCCAAAACTAGACCCAAGCCAAGCCAAGCCAAGCCAAGCCAAGGCAAGCCAAGCCCCCATTAACACCCTCAAGACTCATACTAAATACTGCACGCCCTTTTTAACCATTACATCACACCAAACATGGTATTTTCCCTCATTCAATCCTAATTTTTACCTTTTGTGCAATTTTCCAATTGTTGGGAGCTTTTATGCAAAAGTGCAATGAGGTGTCCACCTCCCATTGGATCCAACACATGAAGAAGCATTCCTTTTCTTCATTGACCGATCACATGCATGAATTTCCCTTGTTTTGAAGTGTGCAACACTCAAATACCTCACCCCTAACCATCTTGGCCCTCCATTCAACCCAAACCAATCATAACCCTCCAATTTTTCTTCATGTAGATAGCCATCCCCCATCCCAATGAGCACATGGCTGGCCCTAATCCCTAGGCTAGCACCCCCTCTTCTCTCTCCTACATGCAAGCTCCACCTCCCCATTATTTTTTATCATCTTTAACCTATATCAAACCAAAACCTAACCCTAAACCACTTCTTCCTTCATCATCTCCCTTCCTGACCAACTCCGGCCTCTTCCCCGACCCTCCACCGGAGCAGCAGCACCCTGACTCCACTGCGGCCGGCTGTCAGCCACCCACGACTTTATCATCCCCATCATCCTCCACCGCGAAACAGCCATCTCCGCCGGATCCACGCCATAACCGCCAACTGAACCACCCACATCCATCTCGTCCCCGACTTCCTCTCCCCTTTCGACACCGTCGAAGACGCGACAGAGTAGCGACTTCCCTGTCCTCTACCTCCACCGTACCACACTTTTCCATCTCCTCCTTTTCTACAGCCATCTCTACCCCGAGCACCGTCTGCAACCATTCCTCCGTCGTTCTCCTCCACTCAACCATGACTGACACCTCCACGACTCCCCTCACAGCCGGAGCAGCTACCCGCAACCGCCTGCACCATCTCCACTCCCCCGAGTCTCCCCGCATCATCTTCCTAAGCCGAGCAACCCCATCATCACCAACTTTACCGCCACCACGACACGACTTCATCGCCACCCCGAGTCCCCACTACAACCACCATCTCCACCATTAGCATCACCGCCACCACCTAGCCAACCCGACAAGAGCAGCCGACCTTATCCCCATCATCACCGCCACCATTAACGCCTACACCCAGTCGAATTCCTGACTTCTCCGTTAGATCCCCACGACCGGATCCTCGCCTCCGTAACCACCAGCGTTCACAGCCGACGTCCTCACCACCAACTTTATCCCGTTCTCCTTCTCGACTTATCTCTTTCCCGACTCTCTGTCGGGCCACAATAACTGACATGACCCGCTCACAGTCGACTCTTCACCCCACGGCCACCCTTCCTGAGCGGTGCAACCGTCGAGCAGCGGCCACCTCGACAGAACCGACTTCACCATCGACCCCGACCTCATCTTCACAACCTCATTATCACTATTACCGACTCCAGCCATCTCCGCATCATCACCATTACCATCATCATCATCATCGTTATTATCATCATCATTATCATCATCATCATTATCATCATCACCACCCTCGTCGGAGCTCGAGCACCGTCTTCGGTCAGCATCAGCCCCCTCGACCCCGTGTACGCACAGGTTCGGACTTGCCCTCTTCGAGATTTATATGTACATGTGTGAATAATATTAGAGATCGAAGGTCCTACTCGAACATGGAAGGGAGGAAAGGGGTCATATTAGCATATTGCTTCGTGACAGTTGGTTGGTATGATTGCAAGACCCTGTGTTAGTAAGCCTAATAACTAGTTTGTATAGGTGTGCATAATAATTAGTTGATATATATATGTATTTCATGGGAAATTAATTTCTAGTACTAGGTATGACTGTAATATATATATATGTTGTATGGCCATAAGTGTTTGTAGTGGATATTTCGTATATTTGCATATGACTATATGACCCTGAGTATTAGTGAGTTGACTGCCTTGTGTACACGAATGTACTAATTTAGACCTGTATTGGTGTTACACGAGATTTAGATCCTTAGAGTTAGTGAGTTGACTGTCTGGTTATGCACAATACTCGAGGACATGACACCCGTGCATTTAGATGCATATTTGACCCTGATAGTTGACCAGTATCACCTCTAGCATAGTCTCTGAGTTTAGTATAATTATGTTTGTGTGTATGCTAGTGTAACGACTGATGCTATATTGTATTATATTATATATAAATATATATATATATATATATATATATATAGGACCATTTGATTGTCCTACGGGACTTCAGGAGCAGGACATTGGTATTGTGCGCTCAAGACCACAGACGATTACATTATCTGATAATTTTCATTATTTAATAATTTTTATAATTCAAGCATTTAGAAATGTTACATCTGATTCTGACACTGTGCTACACGGACTAGTATATAGATTGGATCAGCAGTCATGAGATATTACATTGGCTATCATATTGACATTGTAAACGACATAGATATTAGACATCGTACATGATATATTGGACATTGATCGTGTATCGTAACGTGTCATGGTTGGATCCACTGTACTAGTTGGGGGCAGGAGAAATATTAGTAGATTATGTGATCATACCCAACTCTACATGCATCATAGCTCATTCCACACATCACGTCGGGTGTAGCCTGACCATTACATGTCTCATAGCCTGTTATATATTATTAGCCTGACCATTACTCGCATCATAGCTAACCAGATGGTTAGTCTGACCTTACATGAATCATAGCTAATCATATGTAATAAGCCTGATCTTGTCCCAAGCCGATCACATGATAGACTGATATTTCAAACACTTAGAATAGTTATAGTTCTTTATTTCAGTTTCATATACTACATCACCCGTATATGATATTGTAGCTCTTTCTTTTTATTTCATATATGCACTGACTATGCCATATTATCAATTGCCTGTTCTCTTTACTATTTGCTACTGCATCTATTTATTATTATTTTTCAGTATATAGCATCATCTATTTATTATTTTATAGTCCTTATCAATTAACTAGAACTGTTATTTGGGTTGTACTTTGCTCTATCCTGACTGGAAATTTTTTTCCAAACTGCGATTTAGAGGACTTGTTTCCGACATACTTGGAGATTTGGATGTTATTGTTTGCAAGTTAGACTATTTTTGTTGTTTAGACGTGTTGTATTTTATTTATTTTCTTAGATATCTTATTGTGCTTTAGTTCTGTGATTGAGTATTTTTATATTATATTGTGATATCTGTGTCTCCTTATGGAGTTAGATATTCGTGTGAGATCGATTAGCTAGTATTTTTACCTAGACAACGTTCTACCGCCGATGCTGCGGCGTAGGCTGGACATACCCACACACTCGTGCCCCTATATCGGGTGCGGGTTGTTACACTCGCCTATACGTCCAAGCCAACCATGTGGCCTCGATTGCATACGACCTCATGTGGCCTTGACTTTATGCGGAACCCTACTTTATGCGGCAGCTTGCCTATGCACCTATTGATCCTATGCGGCACCCTGTTTCTTGCACATGTTGGACACTTACTTGATTTAATATTTTTGTTTGATTGAATGATTGTGATGCTATGTGTAAATCTAGAAATAAGACCCAGATGTGACTGTGCGCTAAATTTGACTATGCATCTGTCATAACCTCTATAGCTATGGCCTTATATGTACTAACTTGATAATTAAAATACTTTTCCTTGCCACCATATTATACGTTAGATAGAATAAGGGGCGTAGTTCAACTCGGGGGAGGATATGCAATCCCAGTCCTTGTTTGGTTTAAAGATTATGAATCTGAACTCAAGGGATTCTCACACTACTCTTATCCTCATCTATCAATATAATAAAGTGACAATTAATATGACCAGTGATTGATTGTCCTGTCTTGAATAACTTGCTACGTGACAACTTGTCCATGATCTTGATTCTAGAACTTATTCCTGCCATGACTATTATATTTGGGTTGATACACTTGATCGTACCGAGAGTGCTACTAGATGGATATAAATATGGTGAGCCGTCGTGCCACACACTCTTGCTATATAGTACTAATTATTGTATCACACTTGGGTGAATCCAGATTTAACTTTCGAGGGATAATATAGATTTGTATTAAGAGTGTCCGTACTTAAAGTATGACATCTAAGAAGCAATGTTTATTTGACCACGGTTTGGGATCTAATTAAACCCTAGGTTTAACTAGGCAACTAAATTTGTAGAGCATTGGGAGGAAATGATATCTCGAGATAGTGCATGTCAAACCACCCTAAATTAGCTGGAGTAAAGGTTGGCCACCACAGATACTATATATCATCCGCACTAGTGGAGTGTAGTATCTGACTTAATGATAAGACCGAGCATGTACCTTTCCTATAGAAAGCCTGAAACTGTTACTAAACTTAATTAGATCAATTCTCTTGCAAGGGACTGGTGCATCATTTTACATATGTACTTGCTCGTATATCATTAGTTTAGCCATCCCTACACGATTATGGCATGATCCGAGGACACTCATATATTGTATTTCTGGGATAATCCAAAGATCACATATCAAGCCATAATACATGATTGACTATCTAATTTGCTTATATTATATGTTTAGTCAGAAAAGTGGACTATCGTGGTATGATGATTCAACCCATGTCCTTATTTGGTTGTTGGGTTGCGTCATTATGTTACGATAATCCATTGATCAAAGCTACGTTATTTCTTATATTGTATCTTTGCTTGTATAATATGCCTTATATTGAGTGGAATTAGGGACACAGGCTGTTATGGCATGATATTTCAACTCATGTCCTTGTTTGGTTGTTGGGTTGCATTGTTGTGTGACGATAGGCTGTTGACTGGAACTACGACGCTAAATTATTTTAGCTTGACCTTAACCAAGGGACGTATTCTATCTTGATGTGATTGGACACTTCCTGTCCTTGTTTGGTAAAGGGGAGTCGTATCATGTCATGGATAGGACATATGCCATTGATTGTTGGCTCACGCATCTCATGCTATAGGACTAGTTTTATTTCTTTATTTCGTGCTTCCTTTGTGGTACTTGCTATTTGGGGGTCTGACCCCACTGGTTTTGCATGGCAAGGTTTAGAGCCAGCACCGGAGGATCAAGCTTACTTCTCCCTCAATGATGGCAAGAACCCGAAGGATGGCTGTTGAGGGGCACGAATAGGTTTCTTGTTTCACGGATCATCTTTTATAAACTATAATCTTTTAAATATTTAGACAACCGGCACCTGTTAGTCGAAGAATCTGGACACTAGTTTTCTATATGACTGTATTATATTCAGACTACAGCTGACTCACTATCCTATATACTTTATTATTGCTAGATAGATAGTTTACCCAAACAGCGTTCTAATATCGATGTTGTGGCATAGGCTGCACGTTGTTTACTACTCACATCCCTACACCGGGTGTGGGTTGTAACACATTTTTAATGATGGCCTATGCAGGTTTCGAGGTCATAATTAGTGCAATTTGTAGTAGTGCTCTGATTTGAGTGCTATTACGAGCCTGTTTCAGGATATATGATATAGGCTATAGACTGAGAATACTCAATCACATCTAGAAAAACTATATTATTTATTTCAATTGATTTTCTTTGATATTGATATTTAATATTAACTGTCCTTCTTTGAGTACATTATATCATGTGCCATATTAATTCTTTCCTTTAGCTTTGCCTCAGGATGCCGCCTAAGACTCGATCACAACAGAGAGGAGCAGTTTCTTAGAGATCTGTGACTTCCCGAGGGCCTGCACCAGTCACTTCTCTGGTAATTAGCATATCAGCTGCGTTTGGGGGTCACCTACAGCTCAGATGACTATTTCGGCTGTGTCTGAGGGACTTTTACCTCCACCTTCCATGCCGACAGATACAACTCAGGTGTTCACATTATTTCATGAGATGGTGGAGACTTAGAAGGCCCAGCCAGAGGCTCATCAGAGGTAGACCGACGTGTTAAGGTAGGGTATTAAGAGTGCTCATCAGCTTGCCCTTGCTGTAATAGAGAGGAGCTCCGGTCCAGTAACAGGTTGCCCAGCTTCGGTCGGGTAATATTCAGGACTATAAGAAGCTGGAACCTCGGGTCTTCAAGGGGACTGAGGGCATCGTCTACGCTGATGATTTGCTCAAGGATATAGAGCATCTTATGAGGGTATCCCGTCTTACTGAGGATCTGAAGGTTGAGGCAGTAGGACTTTAACTGTTCGACATCGCCCGCACTTGGTTTAGGAATGAGCCACTTCTTGCTGATGCGGGGCAGTCTTGGGAGGTGTTCAAGGACCACTTCAAGAGAAAGTTATTTGCTTGGGCGGACAGATTGGACTTGGGGAGGCAGTTTGAGGGCCTTACTTAGGGGAGCATATCCGTGGAGAAGTATGATGCAGAGTTTGGTAAGCTGAGCTAATTTAAGAAGTATTTGGTGAGGAAGCCAGAGGTTTGGGCTATCCGCTTCCGTGAGGGTCCAAACTGGGAAGTGAAGATCCTCATTCCGTCTTTCTATGAGACATATTTAGAGATACTTGTAAAGGCACACAAGGTTAAGCGGGAGTTGGGCTTGAAACCCAAAGGAGACCGCAATTCTTATCTGGGGGCTAATAGCAGTACATAGATTGCTAAGCATCCTCATTTCTAGTCCAGGCCTTTTTAGCATTCATAACAGCACCAGACTCCAGCTAGGGCACCGTTTCACCAGGCACCACAACAGCAGCAGAGATAATCACAACAACCTTCCTGCCACTACTGTAAGAAGCCCGGCCATATCTGGAAAGTTTACAGGAAGAGGTTGGGAGTTTGTCTATATTATGGTGCTGAGGGGCATCAGCTGAGGGATTGTCCTTCCAACCCTTGTTGTACAGTTTAGGAAGCAGCTCCAGCTCAGAGAACATAAGCGTGACCACCTACAATACAGCCGAGGGGACCCCCACCTCCGACCTAGCAGTAGTATTATACCTAGCACCATCATCAAGGGGGTGCACTTCAGGGACGAGCATTTGCTATGACGGTCGAGGAGGCCGAGCCCACCGGAGATGTCATCGGATATTTTGTTATTCTTGATTATATTCTTGCTTTAGCTTTGTTTGAGAGTGGTGATTCCCATAGTTTTATATCTTTTTTTTTACTTTGAAGCATCATTTGGTAGCTGAGCCTTTGCTTAGGACTTGCAAGATCATGACTGGGGGAGACATTATCTTGGTTAGTGATATTTGTAAAGATCGAAGAGTTACTCTGGGAGACCGGGAGTTGAGTGCGTATCTACTTGTAATGCCACTTCCGAGCTACAAAATTGTACTTGGGATGGATTGGTTTAGTAGGTACCATGCTAGTATAGATTACAGAGGAGGTAGAATTTTGTTTAGCCCGCTAAGAGGGCCAGAGTTTGAGTTTACTAGAGGAGCTACAGAGAAGAGAGAAGGTATTATCTGTGGAGCTATGGTGGAAGACAAGGAGTTGCCACATCTGTTGATAACAGAGTTTTTGGATATGTTTCCTAAGAAATTGGCAGGATTACGGCCAGATCGAGATGTTGAGTTCTCTATAGACTTGGTGCCAGGTGCATAATCAATTTTACAGCATGTTTATAGAGTAAACAATAGCGAGCTGGTCGAGCTGAAGAAGCAAGTAGATGAATTATAGGATAAGGGGTTTATTAGATCCAGTTCTTCACCATGGGGAGCCCTGATATTGTTTGTACCAAAGAAGGATGGATCGGTGCGCATGCGCATTGAATACAAGACATTGAATAATCTTACTATCAAGAATAAATATCCGTTGCCAAAGCTTGATGACCTGTTCGATCAGTTGAGTGGAGCCAAGGTATTTTCTAAGATAGAATTGAGATCAGGCTAACACCAGGTGAAAGTGAATCCGGAGGACATTTCGAAGACTTTTTTTTAGCACTCGGTATGGCCAGTATGAGTTCATGGTGTTTGGGTTGACTAATGTCCCAACAGTATTTATGAATTTGATAAACAAGGTGTTCCACTAGTACCTTGACAAGTTTGTTGTGGTGTTCATCGATGACATACTCATATACTCAAAGACATCAGAGGAGCATGAGGAGCATCTACGAATTATGTTGGATGAGCTGAGGAAGGAGAAGCTGTATGAAAAGCTGTCCAAGTGTGAGTTCTTCCTGGACAAGGTAGAGTTCTTAGGACATGTTATGACTGGTGATAGAATTTTATTAGATCCGAAGAAGATCGCAGCAGTAGAATATTGGAAGACCCTGAGTTTAGTAGTAGAGATCAAGAGTTTCTTGGGTTTGGCAGGCTACTACAAGAAGTTTGTGCAAGATTTTTTGAGGATTGCCTAGCCGATGACTAGACTCACCTGGAAGGACGCAGTATTTGTTTGGACAGAGGAATGCCAGGTTGCTTTTAAGGAATTGAAGACGAGGTTGACGTCTGCTCCTATTTTGACGTTGCCATCATGGTCTGGAGGTTTCACTATTTATAGTGATGCTTCAGGGAAATGGCTGGGTTATGTTCTTCAGCAAAATAGGAAAGTGATTGTCTATGCATCAAGACAATTGCGTTCTCATGAGATGAACTATTCTACCCACGATTTAGAGTTGGCAGCAGTCATCTTTGCCTTGAAGTTGTAGAAATACTAATTATACGGAGAGCGTGTAGAGATCTTCAAAGACCATAAGAGCTTGAAGTACGTTTTCACTCAAAAGGAGTTGAACATGAGGCAGTATCGGTGGCTGAAACTGATAAAGGATTTTAACATATCCTTACAGTATCATCCGGGAAAAGCCAATGTAGTTGCTGAAGCCCTGAGCAGGAATCCGGTAGCTATGTTTTTGACGTAGGACCGGTATTTATTGGAGGATCTGGAAAGCTTGGGCATTGTAGTGATAGTCCCTGGTTTTGCTATATATGTGGGTGTTATAAATACACTCAGAGTTGATAGATAGGATCAATGCAGCCTAGTATGAGGATGTATCTCTGAGGAGCATCAGAGCTCAGGTGAGAGCAGGATTGGAGGATAATTGTACGATTGCTAAGGATGGTTCTTTGCGGCATGGTGGTAGGTTATGTGTGTCTAGTGGAGAGCTGGATGAGGAGGTATTATAGGAAGCTCATCGCTCTCAATATTTTATGTATCCAGGTGCCAACAAGATATATCGGGATATACGAGAGAGAGTGTGGTGGTATGGCATGAAGATAGAGGTGGCACAGTTTGTAACCAGATGCTTAGTGTGCCAGCAGGTGAAAGCCGAGAAGCAGAGGCCGGGTGGATTACTTCAGCTATTACCAATTCCATAGTGGAAGTGGGAGCATATTACTATGGATTTTGTGTCTAGACTTCCACGATCTCCAGGAGAAAAAGATGCGATTTGGGTCATCGTTGACAGGTTGACCAAGTCGGCCCACTTTTTGCCTTTCAAGGTGGGTTTGTCTACATAGAAGCTGTCAGAGATGTATGTGAGGCATATCGTTAGGATACATGGGGTTCCCGTCAGCATAGTCTCGGATCGGGATAGTCGTTTCACTTCTTATTTCTGGAAGAGTTTACATGTGAGTTTGGGCACCCAGCTCAAGTTCAGTACTGCATATCATCCCCAGACATATGGGCAGTCAGAGAGGACCATTCAGACTCTCGAGAATATGTTACATATCTGTGTACTAGATTTTGGGGGATCTTGGGTGGACCATCTCTATTTGGTAGAGTTTGCTTACAACAACAGTACCAGGCTAGTATAGAGATATCATCATTTGAGGCTCTGTACGGTCGGAGATGTCGTACTCCCTTGTCATGAGATGATATTAGAGAGAAAGATTTGCTAGGGCCAGAGATGGTTGCGGATGCAGTGAAGAAGGTTAAGTTGATCAGAGATAGACTTTGAGTGGCGCAGGACAGACAACGACATTGGACCGATAGCCACCGAAGACCTTTGGAGTTTGAGGTATAGTTTTAAATTTTTTATGTTTTGTGCTTGATATTGGTTGTTTGTTATAGATTAAGTTCTTAAGATTATGTTTTGTTCTAGGTTGGAGGTTTGGTGTTTCTGAGGATTTCTCCGACACGAGGCACGATTCATTTCGGTAGAGGCAAAAAATTTAGTTCGTGATTCATCGGACCTTTTAGTATTCTCGAAAGGGTCGGTACAGTTACTTATAGACTAGACTTGCCAACTGCATTGGATGGAGTACATAACGTGTTTCACGTATCTCAATTGAGACGGTACATGACAAATCCTTGTCACGTATTGGATCACTCGGAGATAGAGGTGGGCCCTACTCTTAGCTATCCAGAGTAGCCAGTTGAGATTCTGGATCGGAGGGAGAAGGTGTTGAGGAACCAGACCATTCCCTTGGTACGCGTTGTATGGAGGTATCACTCTCCGGGCGAGTTTACCTGGGAGAGGGAGAATTAAATACGATAGCGTTACCCATATATGTTCGTAACTTGAGAAATGTTCTTTTCTGTTCTGTTTTATTTTCTAGGGGTAGTTTCGTCTTTGAATTTTGAAGACAAAATTATTTTAAGGGGGGTAGACTTGTCACTACCATATTTTCTAGGAAGAGTATTTTGGTCATTTTATAATTTATGTGCTTGTTGAATATTTACTTATTGTATTATTTAATTATTGTTAGATGTTAGATTTAATTTTTGGACTTGTGTTAGTAGACCTAATTAGATTAGACTAGACTCATGGACCAATATTAATTCTAGTTAGATTGAGCCTAACAATCAAGCCCATTCATTAGGAGGATGATTTAATTAGTTAAACCAATTGGATTAGAACATTTTTTTCTTAATTAATTCCTTCATGACAAGCCCCAAGGGGTATTGTGGACTTTTTATAGTGACTTAGAATAGGGGCAAGGTCGACCATAGTAGGGGGAGGAGAGAGATTCTCTCTCTTCATCCATTCATCCCGATTCTAGATCTAGAATTTTTCTCATCCAAATTTATAGCTATGTTCTGTTGAATTTGAATGTGTTGGTGGTCATATGGAAAGTAAGGAAGTTCATGTGCACTACTAGTGTTGATATATATATATATATATATATATATGTATGTATGTATGTATGTATGTATGTATACAGGAGTTATAGTGTATGTGTGTGTTTGTGTGATTGTGTTAGAGAGGAAAGGTAGAGGAGGGGACTCGGGTCTGTGCATTGGGTGCATCTAGTGTAGAGAGCAGCAGCAACAAGTGCTAGGCAGTAGCCACAGCATCAAGTACTAGGCAGTAGCCACAACTGCAAGTGCTAGAGCAGTAACCACAACAACAAATGCTAGAGTAGCCGCAGTAGCAAGTGTTAGAGCAGTGGCCGCAGCAACAAGTGCTAGGTAGTAGCAGCAGCAGCAAATGCTAGATTAGCCGCAGAAGCAAGTGCTAGAGCAGTAGCAGCAGCAGTAAGTGCTAAACCTGTAGTAGCAGCAACTTTGCTGCTGTGAGGATGTTTGATTATAGTGTTTTGGGTGGGAGTTGAACTATATTGATTGTAGAACATCAGTGCATTAGAGATTAGGATGCAGTAGTAGTTAAGGTATTGTGGTGTGTGTGAGTTGAGAAGCTGGATTGATATCAGTTAGTTGGTTAGCAGTTAGTTATATGTATGTATCAGTTAAAGTTAAGTTAGTTAATATTGCTAGTTATATATATATATATATATATATATATATATATATATATATATATATATATATATATATATATACACACACGCTAGTTAGCATAAGTATTATTATTGGTTAATATTATTTCTAGTTTACCTTGAGTTATATCAAGGTAATGAGAGTAGAGGTATCTTGGGGTATGGGTATTGAATACCAGATGGGTATGCTAGTTATGTTAGTTTGGTATAGTATTGATATATGTTATGAGTATAAGTACATGTAAGTCTATAGTGAGGTATGAATGGCTAGTTAGTTAACTGTTAGGTATTGGATTACCTTGTGATACCAAGGTAATTGTTAGATAATTTGGTTTATACTCAAGATATTGGATTTGTGTATCAAGAGGGGTGTGTAGGTAGTGTGATACCATATTGGCTCAAAGCCAAGGTATCCACTTAGCATTAGTTTAGCTAGGGATAATATATATTTTCATCTTATGTATATATATTATTATTATTATTTATATCTAATAATTTACGTATCTTGCGATATGGATTAGTGTCGGTACCCTAATATCCCAACATAGCTAGTATAGTCTAGTTACATAGTGTATGGACCCAATATCCTAGAGATGGACTCATACAACCTAGAAATAGCTAGTTTTACCAACTTTGACTAGTTTGACCTAGAGTTGACCTAGTTGGACTGTTTTGACCTAAAAATGGCTTTATGACCTAGAATTTGACTAGTTTAACGTATTTTCAATCCAAAACCTTGTGTTGATGTAATTTTCCATATTTAGGTCTCCGAGGCACCGTACCAGATATCTTTGATACTGTTCACCGAATTTCAGGCAAGTACATTCTCTGATAGTTTCCTATTTATGATATTCCCTAAGTTTCTTGTATTTAATATAGATATCCTTGATTTTTTAACACGATGGTTACACGGATTGGTATATTCGGATCTCGTCATGAGATATTATTCCTTGGTATTTATGGCGTACCTTGTGTAAGCCTTGTTCCTCATTCTTCTTGTACATGTACAGACATCAATTCTTGGGGAGACTAGCTACCTATCCAGTGAATCCCGTATCATAACGTACCATGGTTGGATCCATTATACCAGTCAGGACGAGGAGTGTTAGTGTAGATATGTGATCATACCCTCCTTGTATATGTCATTGTGAGTGTTGATCATACACAACACGTATGATTAACCAGGCCCTAATCCTTGTGCAAGTTCCTAAGCCGATCACATGTTAAAGCTTGTACTCACTCACATAGATGTAGTATTTCTTGTTAATTTCCATGATGCTCATTTATTGTATTTAATTCCAATATTCCTATTTTGTATATCTCTTGTACTTGTATATTCGCTCTATTTACTGTTACATAGTTTATATCATTCATTGGAACTGCTGTAAGAGATATACTTTGCTCCTTTTCTGACTGGATATATTTATCCCAAATGACACTGAAGAGTAGTATCCCACTCACTACGGGCCTCGGGACGTAGTGGACTTAGAGTCAGAGACTTTGACTCAGGAGGGTCTCATCCCGGTTGAGATAGATGACCCAGTACCTATAGCTCAGTAGATAGATTTATTTATACTGGATTTGTCCCTAGCATTTTGACATTAGTATTCCTTATTATCTTGATGACTCATTGGTTTGTACTTTATCTCATAAGTTGTATTTGACTCTTCAGTTCTTTATATCATATTCGTGCGATTGTTCCATCTTATAGATCTGTGATTGAGTATTCATACTTCATTAGTGGCATTATATATATTGATGATTATTATTGCTAGATAGATAGTTTACCCAAACAATATTCTATCGCTGATGCTGCAGCGTAGGCTGGACGTTGTTCATAACTCGCGTCCCTATACCGAGTGCGGGTCATGACATGTATACTTTTGATTGTGTATCTGGCATATCATTCTGTATAGATAGATCTTTAGAATATTCTGATGCAATGTTTGGGATGCCTTACTGCTTTCCCTAAAATATTTTATGTTATTGCTACTTGTTTGAATGATTGAGATAATAGAAGTTCTTGACTCTAGGAGACTCGATTCTAGTATGCACCCCTTGTCTCTAGACAACCTTAACACATCGCGGGTTGCTTCGGTATTCCGTAAGGTCTGGTTGGCTGAGTCATTTTTCTGCTCTCCAGTATTCTGGTTCTGGGGTGTGATAGTACCATATCAATAATTTGTACCAAGGCCTACAAATACAGGGTTTAACCCCAGGCAGGTAGTTAAAAGGAATGTACTGAGGTCGATGTTAAATGCACCAAGGCCAATACAGCAGGCATCACCAGAGATGCAGACTATGGTACCTGCAGGAAGTCAATATATGCCTCTGTTACTACCCCAAATAAAATATTTTTATCACACCCTAGTCCCAATTTACCCGGGACCAGGCCACGTGGAAATGGCCAGCTAATAAGTCTCCGAGGGATTACCCAATTTAATCGATCCGATGAAGCATACTCCACTGCCCTAAAATACTAACAAGTTTATTTCTAACATCCAACAGGTAATGTCTAATCTCATCCACAATATGAACAGGAAGTACTAAAATAAATACTGGAAAATAAATGCAAGTCTGAAATATCATAGTACAATACAAGATATGTCTGGTGGGAACAAACCCACTACTATGACGAAATAAAAGTACTGAAAGATAGATAAATGAGTAATGACTAGAGCATCGGCTGACTAGATAAGGATGCTCCAGCCCTGGGTGGAAGGCCTACCAATGATCAAGGAAACTCTGATGGAAGCACCTCTAGCTCCTCCTCGGATGCGTACCTCGTCTCATGCCCAGGTCCGTACACAAAAGGATAATATGCCTCATCCAAATCTGGAAGGGAACCAGGTCCTCAAAGGGACGTAACAAGATACAAAAATACATGCCATATATAAATACTGAATAAAATAAAAGGGTGTACTATCCATCTATGTGAATGCAATGTGAGGACAACCTTGGTATGTATGGGTAGGTGTAGGCATAACGCCCAACACTCCGAAGAGCGTGGTATCCATACATATAACGTCCATCATTCTGAAGAATAAGGTATCTGCAAATATATACATCCGTAGCTCTCTGAAGACTGCGGTATCTGTATAAAGGAAGTCATTGGATCCGTAGCTCCTCTGGATACTACGGATTTCAATGGATGTATCCCATATGCCTACCAGTTGTCCTCCCCGCCTAATGCAGATATACAAGTCGAATACACGACGTGCATACCATGTATCTACATGCCAAGTCTTAACTAACTAGATAACCCTAATTATGTACTAAACCGTGATGAATGTCACACGCACCGATAGCTAATCGGGTATGCGAACCCGTATCCCAATATAAATTGTCATAGTGATGCATATAAGAGTGTTAGTTCACGGAAGATATCAGAATATCCTCACAATGGTGGATGAGTCTGCTAGTAACTAAGTCAATTACACTACACATTGACGTACTCGTCGACTGCACCCGAGTCAATCTCGGACGCGCATAATTATATGAAATAATGCAACAAGATATCATACAACATTTCATAATTTAAATTAAAAAGTAAATATGGCAAGGTATCTTGCCTGGGTCCTCAAGCTGCTAGTGCCATTAACCTGCTCCTGAAGTCTCACATGCACGTTCCAGCAACCCTATACATATAATATAATATAGTAATACTATCATCAGTCACTAAAATAATACGCACAGGAATACTATGCTGCTTTTAGGAACTGACGCAAGGGGTCACAACTGGTCAACTAACAGGGTCACGTGTGCACACAACTAAGATGTACTCGTGTCCTTTTCTCAGTTACCGTGTACCTCAAGGCAACGAATTACCAAAGTTATGATATGAAACTATTTACATTTTATACAAAAATACTTGTCCTAACTATCATGTTAGGGTGTACTAGGTCAATGTCTAGAGTTCTAGGTCAACACAGTGTTTACATTAGTATAGTTATTTTTATTTTGAGTAATTAATAACATTAATTACTAATCTAAAATAAACACACACCCATATATTACACTTAGGGATTTATATTACCCGTATCCGTTAAACGATACATCGATGCCTCGACTCATAAAGACAAGGGATGAATTAAGCATGTACCTAGTCGAGGCCGATAGGGGGGGTATAGGCTTGTCGGCGGTCTATTCTCTGGCGAGGGGTGGAGCTCCGGTCATTGCACAGTGAAACAGCAACAGCAGTACCTGTTCCGGTAGCAGTTGCATCACCGACAGTAGCTAGCAGCAGCAGCGGCGGCTGTACAGAGGTTGCGAGTTGCTGACGGTGAGGGGGTGGTCGCGGTAAGGTGGTCAGGGTAGCGGTGGTCGGGATATGGATGGCCGGGTGATGTTGTTAATTATGTTGGTGATGGGGATGATGGTGTGGGTGATGGAGGTGGAGCCGGGTTGAGGGTGGTGGTTGTGGATGGTGGTGCTGGGGTGGTGGAGATGGTGACGAGGACGATGGTGGCGAAGATAGTGAGGCTGGTGGTGGTGGAGGAGATGAGCGAGGGTGATGACCGGGGGTCTGTTTGATGATGGGGTTGGGGAAGGTTATGGTAATGGTGATGATGATGATGAACTGAGGTGGAGGTGATGAGGGTGGCTGCTGAGTTGACATCGACAGGAAGGTAGCAGGCGGAGGAGGTCGGTGGTCTGGCGTGGGGACGGTGGCTGAGGAAACAGGAGGCGGGTGATGGATAAGTAGGAATTAGGGTTTCAGCTAGGGTTCTTAGGTTAGGGTAGAGGGGAAGTTATATATATATAGGAGAGAGAGAAAAAGGTCCTCCTAGGGAATTGGGCCGACTAGGGCTTCTTGGGGAGGGGAACATGTTCACATGAGGGAATGTAGGGTCTAGTTGGGCTAGGTTGGGTCTAGTTTTGGTTGAGGTTGTGTCTCCAAATTAAATTAGGACGAACAATATGCAAAGTTGGATTTATTGGGATTTAAAACTAGACGTTTGTAACGAATATTGTGCGACTAAAATAAAGCACAATATAGAGTATATATGAGTTATACAACTGTTATAATGGAAGGCTGGCTTGTCTAAGAAAAGTGTGTGAAATTTGTTTGAAGGTAAATGTTAGTGTAGTGCTCCAATTATCGGAGCAACGATAAGGTGCACTAAGTGATATAAATATTGCACAATAAATCTAAAATACTGTGTTCTAATTCTAATTATATCCAAATTAATCCTAGTCTCTCTATCTAAGCTAAGTTGACCTAAATTTGGTCAAGGGGATTTACAATCTACCCTCCTTAGAGCATTTTGTCCTCGAAATTAAAATAGACATATGGTAAGAACTACTTACTGAAATTAAATCCTACTACATACCTAGGCCTTCGAAGAGATGGGGGTAATGCTGTCGAACCTCGTCCTCTCGTTCTCAGGTCGATTCGCCTGGTGCATGATGCCTCTATGCGACACGAACTAGAGGGATACTCTGACCTCGCAATACCTTCTTGCTTCTGTCCAGAATCTCTACAGGCTCCTCTTGATATGGTAAACTCGGCCCAACTGTGATCACTGAATGGTCAAGCACATGACTCAGATCTGGCATATACCTCCTTAGCTGAGATACATGAAAGGCGTCATGAACTCCTTCTAATGTATGTGGTAAGGCTAATCTGTAAGCAACCTCTCCGATGCGTTCCAACACATCGAATGGTCCGATGTACCTCGGACTCAGCTTTCCTCTGCCTCCAAACCTGATAGTTTCTCGGGTAGGTGAGATCTTCAGAAACACATGATCTCCAACCTGGAACTCTAGGGGTCGTCGATGCGCATTTGCCTAATTTATCTGTCTGTCCTGTGCTACTCATAGGTGCCCTTGGATTTTCTTTACCTTCTCTATTGTATGAACAACCAATTCTGGCCCTAGAATCTGCCTCTCACCCACATCGCTCCAACATACTAGGAAATGATACTTTCTGCCATACAACGCTTCATAGGGAGCCATCTGAATGCTCGTTTGATACCTATTGTTGTAGAAAAATTTGACCAAATATAAATGGTCCTCCCATGATCCACTGAAATCAAGCATGCATGCCCTTAACATGTCTTCCAGCGTCTGAATGGTGTGCTCGGACTGGCCATCTGTCCGCGGGTAATACGATATGCTGAACTTCAGGCGGGTACCGAGACTCTCTTGCATACTCCGCCAAAAGTAAGATGTGAACCTCTTATCCCTGTCCGACACCATTCTGACTGGCACCCCATGCATTTGCACGATCTCCCTCATATACATATCTGCTCAGACCTCCGTAGACTGCCCAACTCTGAAAGGTAAAAAGTGAGCGAACTTGGTGAGTCTATCCACGATTACCCACACTGTATTGCGACCACTAGGACTCCTCGGAAAGCCCGTAACTAAGTCCATAGTGACGTGCTCCCATTTCAACTTAGGTATCGGGAGCGGCTGAAGTAAACCTACTGACCTCTGATTCTCAGCCTTGACCTGCTGATACACCAGGCACTTTGCCACAAAGCGGGCCATCTCTCTCTTCATTCCATGCCATCAATAGTACTGCCTCAAGTCTTTGTACATCTTCGTGCCTCCTGGATGAATAGAGTAAGTTAAACTGTGCACCTCTGATATCAGCTCCTGACGAAGTTCTCCATTCAGAACATAGAGACGATATCCATATCTCAAAGTCTCGTCCTCGTGTATGCGCAATCATGTCTATATTCTGGCCTCTGTCCTCTTTTGAAGCCTCTAAAATCTTGCATCTGTTGGCAAGGCAGCCTTGATTCTATCAACCAAGGTCAATTGCAACTGAAAACTCGACAACTGGCCGTCTATTCCGGGCATAATGACCTTTATACCCATCTGCTCTAGATCTCTCAACAGATATTACTGGGTAGTAAAAAAGAATGCCATAGGTCTTCTGCTTAATGCATCAGCTACTATGTTGGCCTTTCCGGGATGGTACTGCAGCTCAATCTCAAAGTCTGTCATACCTCAAGTCAACGTCTTTATCTCTGGTTCAGGTCCTTTTGAGTATAGACGTACTTCAGGCTTTTGTGATCTGTGAATATCTCCACTCGTTCTCCGTATAGGTAGTGCCTCCAAAGCTTCAAGGCAAAGATTACTGCAGCAAGCTCCAAGTCGTGAGTGGGATAGTTCTTCTCATAGATCCTCAGCTGCCTAGAGGCATAGGCTACAATATTTCTATGCTACATCAAGACGCATCCTAATCCTTTCCCGGATGCATCGTTGTAGATCACGAATCCTCCGGGTCCAGAAGGTATAGTAAAGATAGGTGCCGTAGTCAGACGCTTCTTCAGCTCATCGAACGTCGTCTGACACTCCTCTATCCAGGTGAACTCCTGCTCCTTGCGGGTCAAGCAGGTCTTTGGCTCTGCGATCCTTGCGAAGTTTTCTACGAACCTCCGGTAATATCCGACAAGTCCTAGGAAACTCCTCACCTCCGAGACGTTGGTAGGGGTCGGCCATGTCTCTACTGACGAAATCTTTGTTGGATCTACGAAATATCATCTCCTGAGATAACGTGTCCAAGAAAAGCGATACGATCAAGGAGGAACTCACACTTGCTCAACTTTGCATAGAGTCTCTCACGCCTTAGCGTTTCAAACACTAATCTCAAGTGCTCTCCGTGCTTCTCATGGCTTTTTGAATATACCAAGATGTCATCGATGAAGACGACCACGAACTGGTCCAGATATTGGTGGAAGACCCTGTTCATCAGGTTCATAAATACGGCAGGCGCATTCGTCAGTCCAAAAGGCATCACCAAGAACTCGTAGTGACCATAACGAGTCCTGAATGCTGTCTTTGGAATGTCTTCTCTCCCCACATTTACCTGATGATAACCTGATCTCAAGTCGATCTTCGTGAACACCACTGCTCTTGTCAGCTGGTCGAACAAATCATCAATCTGTGGCAGGGGGTACTTGTTCTTGATAGTCAAAGTATTAAGGGATCTGTAATCAATGCACATACATACTGTCCCATCCTTCTTTGGTATAAACAATAATAGTGCTCCCCAGGGTGATGCACTAGGATGGACAAATCCCTTGATCTGCAACTCCTCTAACTGTAGCTTCGGCTTATCTAGTTCCTTCTTTGCCAATCGGTACACATTTGAAGATACCGGTGCTGCTCCGGGTACTAACTCAATAGTAAACTCCACGTCTCTATCCGGCGGTAAGCCTGGCAAAACCTTCGGAAAAACATCCTCGAATTCTATAACTATCGGTGGGGGTACCGTCTCCATAGCCATGTAAGCTCCAGCAGTCTGTCCTACTCCTTGCTCGATGGTGCCCCACATGTACTCGAACTTTGGGTGATCTGGTGGTCTAAAAATGACGCTACCTCTCCAGCAATCCAGTACGGCATTATACTGGCTCAACCAGTCTATGCCTAACACGACATCAAAGTTTGGTATCGGGAATACCAAAAATTATGCTCTCATCTCCCTACCACATACGACTACTGAGCACGTTCTAATAGTGCTGGTAACCGATACGATACCTCATCTGGTAAGAATCTTCCAACTCTTAGGCAAGGGGGAAGTAGCTACTCTATGCATAGCTACGAAACTACTAGATATGAAAGATAGTATAGCACCAGGAATAAACAATACAGTCGCAGATAATGATGCAACTAAGATGGTACCTATGATAGCTTCCCCTTCTATTTCTTCCTCAGTCGCTACTAGTGCAAAGGCCTGTCCATGCCTCTGCCCTCCGGCCTGTTGTCTGGATCGATCAAACTGTGCCTCCTATGGGGCCAAGGGTGGTCCCCTCTGAAATCCTCCGGGTGCTGGTGGACGTTGAACTCCTGGCAGGGGTAGTATCCTCGAGGCTGGTGCTGCTGGCCTTTGTCCTGTATGCGATGCTGCATCTCTGTACTATGGGCAATCTCTGGCAAGGTGCTGACTTGCTCCATATATCATGCACAATCCAAGCTTCTTCCGGCAATCTCTGACAACGTGTCCCTTTTTGTCGCAATGGTGATAAGTCGGAAGCTCCTTGTGCTGGTATGGCACTGTTCTCTGCTGTGTCTGTACTCCTGGACGATGGATCGGTCCTCCTGCTCTGGTCTGGGCTCTGGCTGGTATGGTCATACTGGAACGTCTTGCTCCTCTGCCAATGGCTTCCTGGATCCTCACCTCTGACAGAACCTCCTCATAAGAAATCCTCGCCTGGGTGGTGGTGTACCTCTGCAGCTCGAAAGTAAGGCCGTAATGGAATCTTTGGGCCTTCTCTAGATCGTTGGGTATCAAGGCGACACCAAATCTGATAAGTCGGCTAAACTCCGCGTCGTATGCGCCTACGGTCATATTCCCTTATTCTAGATGCAGGAACTGGGAGTACAGGACATTTCTAACTGTAGCCGAGAAATACCTCGTATTGAAGTACTCTAAGAACTGCTCCCATGTTTGTGTCTTGCCTATACTGCGCTCTATGGAATCCCACCAGTAATGGGCGATGCCTTTCAGTTGGGCCCTCACTGCGGTCATCCAAAGGTCTGGATGTAGCTGAGAAGCCTCTAGTATCATCTTTGTATTGGCGACCCAATCAGAGATCTCCTCTGCAGTCTCGATGCCCAAAAATATATCTGGGCCTATCTGGCGGAACCCTCGTACAGTACCAACTGTCTGAACTGGTGTAGGTGCTGGTATGGGTGCTGGGGCAGGTGTCCTCTCCAGAACCGCCATTAAGCTCTGTCTCAACATCTTGGTCTGATGCCACTGCGCTTGTATCATAGTCTAGAAGAACTGAAACATCTGCAACTTTCCCTCCGGATGTTGCATCTGAGGTGGATAGGGTGGAGGTAGTGGCAATAGGCCCTTCGGCTGTGTGGTAGGTGTCTCCTCAGTTATCGGCCTCTCGGGTTGCGGCATCGGTGTAGCCCCTCAAGTCTGGCCCTCGAAATGCTGTGTTAGGATTGTCTGTAAAGTCTGATCCTCATGCTGCTGTGTCGGGTTGTCAAGAGAAATCTGGGACCAAGGTATCAGCGGGGCCTATGGGATCACTGGGGCCTTTGGCGGTGGTTGCTCTTCGGGTGGTCCCTGGGATATCTCCTCTCTATGTGTGGTGGCGGATGGCACTGTGGCACCGTATGCCCCTCGTCCACTGCGCAAGTTCATCTCGCTGCAAGAGATAGAACTTCATTAAAAGAGTACGAAATCAAGCAAACATGATACAGATATTCAGAATTAACATGAAGGGAGTTCAAAGACGTAATCAAAGTGGATAAGATCTAGTAATTTCTATCATATTACTGGCTCACTGGACATGTTACCATACCACAAGTGATAAACAAGACCTGTATGGGCCACTACTAAAACTATGTCACGCCCCAGCCCCAATTTACCCGGGACCAGGCCACGTGGCAATGGCCAGCTAATACGTCTCCGAGGGATTATCCAATTTAATGGATCCGACGAAGCGTACTCCGCTGTCCTAAAATACTAACAAGTTCATTTTTAACATCCAACAGGTAATGTCTAAACTTATCCACAATATAAACAGGAAGTACTAAAATAAATACTGGAAAATAAATGCAAGTCTGAAATATCATAGTACAATCCAAGATATGTCTGGTGGGAATAAACCTACTACTATGACGAAATAAAAGTACTGAAAGATAGATAAAAGAGTAATGACTAAAGCATTGGCTGACTAGATAAGGATGCTCCAGCCCTAGGCAAAATGCCTACCAATGATCAAGGGAACTCTGATGGAAGCACCTCTAACTTCTCCTCGGATGCATATCTCTTCTTCTGCCCAGGTCCGTACACAGTAGGATAATATGCCTCGTCCAAATCTGGAAGGGAACCAGGTCCTCAAAGGGACGTAACAAGATACAAAAATACATGCCATATATAAATACTAAATAAAATAAAAGTGTGTACTAACCATCTATGTGAATGCAATATGAGGACAACCTTGGTATGTATGGGTAGGTGTAGGCATAACGTCCAATACTCCGAAGAGCATGGTATTTGTATATGTAACGTCCATCATTCCTAAGAATGAGGTATCTGTAAATATTTACGTCTGTATCCCTCCGAAGAATGTGGTATCTGTATAAAGGAAGTCATTGGATCCGTGGCTCCTCTGGATACTACGAATTCCAATGGGTGTATTCCATACGCCTACCAGTTGTCCTCACAACCTAATACAGATAAACAAGTCGAATACACAATGTGCATACCAAGTATCTATATGCCAAGTCTCAACTAACTAGATAACCCTGATTACGTACTAAACCGTGATGCATATCACACGTACCGATAGCTAGTCGTGTACGCGAACCCGTATCCTAACATAAATTATCATAGTGATGCGGGTAAGAGTGTCAGGTCATGGAAGATATCAGAATATCCTCACAATGGTGGGTGAGTCTGCTAGTAACTAAGTCAATTATACTACACATTGACGTACTCGTTGACTGCACCTGAGTCAATCTCGGACACGCACAATTATATGAAATAATGCAACAAGATATTATACAATATTTTATAATTTAAATTAAACAGTAAATATGGCAAGGTATCCTGCTTGGGTCCTCAAGCTGCGAGTGCCAATAACCTGCTCCTGAAGTCTCACATGCACGTTCCAGCGACCCTATATATATAATATAATATAGTAATACTATCATGAGTCACTAAAATAATACAAACAGGAATAATACACTACTCTTAGGAACTGACACAAGGGGTCACAACTGGTCAACTAACAGGGTCGGGTGTGCACACAACTAAGATGTACTCGTGTCCTGTCCTCAATTACCGTGTACCTCAAGGAAACAAATTACCAAAGTTATGATACAAAACTATTTACATTTTATACAGAAATACTTGTCCTAACTATCATATTAGGGTGTACTAGGTCAATGTCTAGACTTCTAGGTCAACACAGTGTTTATATTAGTATAGTAATTTTTATTTTGAGTAATTACTAACATTAATTACTAATCAAAAATAAACATACCCCCCATATATTACACTTAAGAATTTATATTACCCGTGTCCGTTAAACGACACGTCGATGCCTCGACTAATGAAGACAAGGGATGAATTAAGCATGTACCTAGTCGTGGCCGAACAAGGGGGAGGGGGTCTGGGCTCATCGGTGGTCTGTTCTCCTGCGAGGGGCGGAGCTCCGGTCATTGCATGGTGAAACAGCAGCAGCAGTAGCTATTCTGGCAGTAGTTGCAGCACCTGCAGTCGCTAGCAGCGGCGGCTATACAGAGGTGGCGGGTTGCTGACTATGAAGGGGTGGCAGCAGTGAGGTGGTCAGGGTAGCGGTGGTCAGGATATGGATGGCCGGGTGATGTTGTTGATGATGTTGGTAATGGGGATGATGGTGTGGGTGATGGCAGTGGAGCCGGGTTGAGGGTGGTGGTTGTGGATGGTTGTGCTAGGGTGGTGGAGATGGTGACGGGGACGACGGTGGCAGAGATGGTGAGGCTGGTGGCGGTAGAGGTGATGAGCGGGGGTGATGACCGAGGGTCGGGTTGATGATGTGGTTGGGGAAGGTTGTAGTGATGGTGATGATGATGATGAACTGAGGTGGAGTTGATGATGGTGGCTGCTGAGTTGACGTCGATCGGGAGGGAGCAGGCGAAGGAGGTTGGTGGTCTGGCGTGGGGACAGTGGCTGAGGAAGCAGGAGGCGGGTGATGGAGAAGTAGGAATTAGGGTTTCGACTAGGGTTCGTAGGTTAGGGGAGTGGGGAAGTTATATATATATATATATATATATATATATATATATATATATATATATATATATATAAGAGAGAGAAAAAGGTCCTCTTAGGGAATTGGGCCCGCTAGGGCTTCTTGGGGAGGGGAACACATTCACATAAGGGAATGTAGGGTGTAGTTGGGCTAGGTTGGGTCTAGTTTTCGTTGAGCTTGTGTCTCCAAATTAAATTAGGACGAACAATATACAAAGTTGGATTTATTGGGATTTAAAACTAGACGTTTGTAACGAATATTGTGCGACTAAAATGAAGCACAATATAGAGTATTTATGAGTTATACAACTGTTATAATGGAAGGCTGGCTTGTCTAAGAAAAGTATGTAAAATTTGTTTAAAGGTAAATGTTAGTGTAGTGCTCCAATTATTGGAGCAACGGTAAGGTGCACTAAGTGATATAAATATTGCACAATAAATCTAAAACACTGTGTTCTAATTCTAATTGTATCCAAATTAACCCTAGTCTCTCTATCTAAGCTAAGTTGACCTAAATTTGGTCGAGGGGGTTTATAATTTCCAACAAGCACAAAGAACACAACAAACTTATACTGGAAGGAAGAAGCATGGCCAAACTTTCTTGATGGATACTAGTGAGGTAGAATTACCTGAAGAAGTTATAAAAGGTACAATATTAGTTTCATCTTATCTAGCAACAATATTATTTGATTCAGGTGCTACACATTCCTTTATATTTGATGCATTTATATATTTGCATGAGGTTGAAATTGAATCATTACCTAAAAAATTAAGAATTTTAACAGAAAATGGATTGGTGGAAGTCAATCATATATGTAAAGCCTATCCAATCATAATTGGAGGTAAATTATTTTGAGTAAGACTTTGGTAAGACTTTGGTTTCTCCAATGATCAATTATGATATAGTCTTTGGAATGGACTGGTTGATATTAGAAGTAGCTAATATAGATTTTGGTCAAAGAAGGGTTATATTTCAACATCTAGGAAAAGAAATACATGAATTTATTCGAGATCATAAGGAAGATCAAACAGAGAAGATTTAAGAACTTAGGCTACCAATTCGAGGAGTATTCTAAAATATTAAAGAAGAACAAATCCCAAGGATAGTATTTGGATTTAAGGTTGTATTTCCTGATGAATTATCGGGACTACCACCAGACAGAATAGTAGAGTTTACTATAGATCTGGTTCCTAGAGCAGCACCAGTAGAAAAGAAAATGTATCCTATAAATAAAGAAGAATTAACAGAGTTGAATAAACAAAAAAAATACTATTGACTAAAATATTTATTCAACCAAGTGTTTCACCATGGGGAGCACCAGTCTTGTTTGTGAAGAATAAAGATGACACATTACGACTGGTCATTGATTATAGAGCATTGAATGAGGTGACTATCAAGAATAAATATCCATTACTAAGAATTGATGAGTTATTTGATCAACTTGGAGGAGCATAAGTGTTTTTAAAAATTGATCTGAGGTCTGCTTATCATCAAGTAAAGTAAGAAGATGTATCAGAAACTGCTTTTCGAATCTGATATGGGCATTACAAATTCTTAGTTATGCCATTTGGATTAACTAATGCTCCTGCAATCTTTATGGATCTTATGAATCATATATTCTACCAATACTTGGATAAATTTATCATAGTATTCATTGATAATATTTTGATATATTCCAAGAATGAGGAAGAACATGAAGAACATCTACGGATAGTACTTTAAACTTTGAGACAAGAACAATTATACGGAAAGCTTAACAAATATAAATTTTTTCAAGATATCTTATATCTTTTCTTGGACATATCATCAATGGTGAAGGAATTTTAGTTTATCCAAGGAAAGTAGAAGCAGTAAAATCATGGCCTGTATCAAAATTGGTAGCATAAATTTGAAGTTTTCTGGGGTTAGTAGGATATTACAGAAGATTTGTAGAAACTTTTTCGAGGAGTTTTGAACTTATAACCAGTTTGACATAGAAGGGTGAAAATTTTATTTGGACAGACAAATGCTAGGAAGCATTGGAAGAATTGAAAGAAAGACTTATTACATCACCTGTTCTAGCATTACCAAGCGGATTCGAGGGTTATAAAATTTATAGCGATGCTTCTGGTAGAGGCCTGTATTATGCAACATGGAAGAGTTATAGCATATGCCTCTCGTTAGTTGAAGAAGCATAAAATAAATTATCCAACACTTGATCTAGAGCTTGCAGCAGTTGTGTTTGCACTTAAATTATGGAGGAACTACTTATATGGTGAAAGCGTTAAAGTTTATACTGACTATAAAAGTTTGAAATATATATTCACTCAGAACGAGTTGAATATGAGAAAAAGAAGGTGGATTTAAAAAAAATAGCAAATATGTAACTAAAATATCATCATGGCAAAACAAATAAAGTAGCAGATGCATTAAGTTGAAGACCTATAACGTTCTTTATGAATACCCCAAAAGAAATCCTTGATGATTTAAAAAAAATAGGAATTAAAATTATATATCCAAGGGCAGAAGGATCATGGGCTACTTGCAAGTTCAGTCGTCTTTAGTAAAGAGAATCAAAGCAACTCAACAAGAAGATGTTAAATTACAAGAATTATGGAAGAAGACTGAAACAGGGCTTCAGACTGGGATAAGAAAATACCTAGAGGGAACATTGAGGTTTGAACACATATTATATGTACCAAAAGAAGATCTAAGAACAGAAGTTATGTTAGAGGCACATAACTTTCAATATTCTATTCATCTAGGGAGTACGAAAATGTATAAAGATCTAAAAAAAATGGTGGCATGGAATGAAAAAAATTGTAAGATTTGTATCAAAATGCCTAGTGTGTCAGCAAGTAAAGGCAGAGCACCAGAGGACTGCCGGAATTCTTTAGCCATTACCAATACCAGAATAGAAATGGGATCATATTACTATGGACGTCGTATCTGGACTTCCAAGGTGTCACTACCACTTTTCCATATAAGGGCATTTGTGTAATTTACTATTTTGGATAATTATGTATTAAATTAATTTGCTGAGTTTTATAAACTAATTATATATTGTAATTGATAATTGGTTTTAGGTCAAACCCTAGAACTCATTAGGACAAACCCTAATGACTAAACCCTAATTTGAAGACCAATTCTAGAGAAACCTAGAATTCAAATTTTAGATTGGACCTCAAACCCTAGACTGACTAAACCTGAGTTAATTAGGTTCTACATGACCTAACATAGGGGGTTTAACCTAAACTATGCATTAGAAACCCTAGTTTGGTTTTAATATAAAAAGGGAACCCTCTCTTCCTTCATGTAGAAAGGAGAAACCCTAGCCTCCATCCAGGAAAACCCATTTTCCCCTCCAGATTTCGGAATCCAGACCCTAGGATTCCATCCTCCTCCTCCAAAGCACAGGAAAGCAAGGGGTTGGGTCAAGAAGCCTTGGAGAAGAAGAACCCCCATTGAAGAAGCCATCTCCCTAGGTAAAACCCTATTTTTTCATTCAATCTCTGATTTCTGTTGTTAATGCCTATTAGGAACCCACCCTGAGGTTTAGATTTTGATTTTAGGGTTTCTACATAGAGATTTAGGAGGAACTAGGGTTTTGTGTTCATACGTTGATTCTCCAGATTTCGTGAACCCTAACCCTAGGTGTTTGCATGTAGACCTATTTCATCCTCCCACGTGTAAGTTAGATTTCGTTCCTTGAAGTTTTGTTTGAGAATTCTTGTGTTCCTAGGTAAATTTGTTTTCTGCACTGCATATGTTTGATGAAATGTTACCAAGGGAATAACTTTCTAATATATTCAATATAACTTATTTTTATGTATGGTATATATATACGCACACATATATGCATGTGTTTTTGGTGGTGTTGGTTGTTTGAAGGGTGGGAGCAGTCGGGTTTAGAGTTCTGTGTGTTTTGGGTTTCATGGTGCACATGCGAACAGGGGATTCTGTGTGTGCAGTGAGGATAGATGCATATCTGGGTGTTAAGTATCAGCAGTATGGGGGTTTCCAGAACTGTGCTGTGTACACATGTGTGCTTGGTAGGAATTATGTATCAGAAATATTTCTGTGTGTGTGTGTATTTTCAGTGAGGTGTGAGTGAACCTAAATCCCTGAGTATCAGTGAGGGGTTCAGTTTGATACCTGTGTAGAGTATCAGTATTTTAGCTGTGTATGTGTTAATAGGTAGGTTGTGTTGTATTGTATCAGTAGGCAGTTTTGTGCACTGCGTTACCTGTGTTTGTTCAATATGAAATCAGTATCATAACCTGTGTAAATGTCTGAGTTCAGGGAGCAGGTCATCTGTGTATCAGTATCTGAGGTGTGTGTGTAGCTGTGTTCTTAGTGTATTTGAACTGGATGAGTACACTACGACCTACTACCTGAAAACTGATACATTAGTGAGCCTAGTGTGTAGGTAATTTAGTGCTGTGTGTGTGAGTGCAAACAGGGTATGTTTAGATAGTGAACCTATATATGTGTCTGTAGGTGAGATACCTGTGTAAATTTCTCAGAAATCAGTGAGTGAGTTTGTGGGGTATTAGAGCAGTGAGGAAACTGTGGTTGAGGGTAACTGTGTCAGTATGTGTGTAGGTGTTCAGTAAACTATGTGTATTGATGAGAACATAAAATATCATATTTTTATTCCTTAATGTATACTCCTTTATGCTCATTTAATGTCTAAAGATACTCATTATTTTTATATTTTGATCTAGGATACAATTGGAGTCACTAAAAGCAAAATGGAGCTAATTATCAATTCTGGACAGTTCTGACACCTTGTAGAAAAATGGTCATAACTTGCTCATCCGAAGTCCAATTGAGCTGATCCAAATTGATTCGGAAAGCTAAGTGATAGAGGCACAATTTTGCTGTTTTGATTTTCCCGAGATTCTGGCTACATCATGGACCAAATCACGCTTGAAGTTGAGACAACTATGCTGTACACAAAAAGTGGAGTTGATATAACCATTTCCCAACTTATTCAAAGATTTTATTTTATTGTTGGGTTATTGTAACTCTTAGAGGATTTTTGGGAAGATATTGTGATCTTCAAACACTTATTTAGAGTGTATAAAAGGGGTAGAGATCAAGAGGAAAAAGGGGAACAACACACAACTCTTCTTCCTCTTCTCCAATATTCTTTTGAAGTTTTCTTGAACATGTGGAGCTAAAAGTCTTGTTGGTCGAAGGAAACGGAAGCCTCGGAATGAATAAAAACTTGTGAGATCTAATTTGTGTTTATATTTTTGATTTGTGCTTTAAGTATCGAATGTTTTCTTATGCATATTTTTATGATTATCTTGTTTAATGACTAGGATGCATACTAGTTTATTATTCATGACAATCTAATGCTAAATTAGATATCGAATCCGTAATTGTTCGATCCCTCTAATTTGTGAAGCAACCAAGATTTAATGAACTGCTTTGTTTTATTAGATCTTAGGAGGAAAACTTTTGAAAAAAATTAAATGCAACCGCGTGTGCTTGTGTTATTTTGCTTCATCGATCTCATCGAGTTTAATACGCTACTAGATTAAACCTTTAGCGCTTGTCTGGGGTTATTTAGTAGTTAAGGTTAATTAGATCGCTTATTTTTAATTAATTGTGGCTAAAGGAGATAGGAAAATAATTCCAACGATGAATATTCAAAGTATGAATTAATATATACTTGCATCGATGATCAGTTTTAAGATTCCAATGGTGGATGTTGACTGAGACCAACATTTATTTCTTTGATTGTTTTAATACTTTAATTGTTTTTAGCTCTTTTTAATTTTCTTTGATCTAAAACTCTCCCCCCATCTTATTTCACATAGCATAAAGATCAAACTAATTACTCTCCGTGGGAACGATCCTTACTCTCACTACTACATATTATTTCAAGAGTAAAGGTTTTATTTTTTGGGTGCCTACGACAGCATGCCAAAATTTTGGCGCCGTTGTCGGGGAGTAATTTTAGTTGATTTTTGTGCTTTTTGTGATCTTTATTTCGTTCTTGTGATCAAATAATTTTTGCCTATTAGCAAAAAAAAAAAAAATCGGTAACAGGAAATGGCGGCCAATTCTCAAATATTTGGCACTTGGCTAGATCTTCCATCTGGGCATGCTGATGAGGTAAATGTTTCTTCCTTAGAACAACAAATTTCTTGTTTAACTTCTCTTGTTCGTCAGATGGTTGTAGGTAACATGAAAATAACAAAGGCTTGTAGGATTTCTCTAGTATCAGGGCATCCAACCGATATGTGTCCAACTCTCCAAGAGGAGTCCAATGAACAAGTGAATACGGAATGTGGTTTTCCTGGACTACCAGAAATGAAGTATGATTCCTATTCAGACACGTACAACATAGGATGGAGAGATCATTCCAATCTCACCTATGGGAGTCCAGAATTAAATCAACCAGCAACTCAAAATTGCCCAAGTTACCAGCAATACAAGCAGCAATACCTACAACCAAGCCAAACTTCTAATTCTGGTATGTCTTTAGAAGATATTGTTAAGTCTATTGCCATTAATAATTTACAATTTCAACAGGAGACGAGGGCTAGTATCGAAAGTTTGAACAATCAAATGAGTCAAATGACAACTGCAATTAATAAGCTAGAGGCGCAAAGCTTGAAGAACTTACCATCTGAAACGATAGTAAATCCAAAAGAAACTGTAAGTTCAATTATTTTGAGAAGTTGTAAAGAAGTTAAAATTTCAGAAAAAGAAGCATGTGCATCATCAAAAGAAGAAGAAGAGAAAAATATCGTTGCAGACACGAACATTCCTAACGACGATGTAGTACCTAATGGAAAAGAAGTTTTTAAACTTGATGGAAAAGATGGAGTAAAAGTTGCCATCAGTGAGAATTTTGAGAAAGAATATGAGTTAACTTTGAGTACTCACTTACATAAAACTGTTGCAGTGTTGAACGATATTCCAAAAAGACAACAGTCAGGTAACATTCCATATATTTTGTTACCAATTAATGACAAAAGACCTTTACCTTCTGTTTTGCAGGTATGCATTCTAGACTTGAAACTCCTGCCTAGTTATATCAAGTGTGCATAGAGTCGATCCAACGACAATATTAAACAAAGGCGCTGCTTGGGAGGCAACCCAAGGGAAGTTTATTTTTATTCTCGCATTTTATTTTTTTGTTATTTTGTCTTTTCTTTGCATTTAATCATACATTGGGTACAATGTCTGTTTTAAGTGTGGGGGAAAGATTTAAATTTTTTTTTAAGCAGTTTGAGTTTGTGTTTTTCTCAAAATAAAAATAAAAATAAATAAATAATAATAATAATTGAGATTTTTTTTAAATAAAAGGATTTTGTTTTTGTGATTTTTAATAATTTTTGGTTGTGTATGTCATGAGTAAGATTAAACTAAATTTGAAAAATTCATAACATGATTGAATAAATAATTTTTTTTTCAACTTAGAATTAATTAGTCTAGTTATTTTTTATTGAAAATGGTAGTATCTAAATTGGTAGACAAAAGCCAGTGAGGATTTGAGCCTTTAGACTGACACATCAGTCTCATTATTCTTTCATGAGAGATATTCTTCCACTGATTTGTTTCTCTAGAACTTGCTTTGATTCTCTTCGAGGTCACATTGACACATGCATGCATGAACATGATTAAGGCCATCTTTGTTATGCGTTACATAAGCCAAATAGCCCACCTTGTAATTAATTTTCTTTTTGTTGAACCCCTTTGAGCTTTATTGCCTTTTTCTTGGTATACCCACATTACAAGCTTTCAACCAATAATATTTATACCTTTACCCAAGTCGCAAAGCTAGTGGAGCATTGTTGATCATTATGATATGTATGGGTGTACGAAAAAATAATTGTGGGGGTATCTAAATTTGTGGTTTGGTTATAACCAACAAAATGGAACATATTTTTATCCTCAAATTTCCTAAGTTCCATTATTGTTAAAAAAAAAAAGTAAAAAAAAAAAAAAAAGAAAGAAAAAAAAAGAAAAAGAAATGGAGTGATTGATTTTGCATTGTTTAAATGCTTTAAAAGCCAAATTGAAGACGCTGCAAAATAGAGTGATTGATTTTACATGTTTTATATTGAGATTGAGTTGATTCATTTTTGCTCCACTAGTTTTGATGGCTTTTGAGCTACATTCCTAAATATATCCCACCTTAATCCTAAGCCATGTTACAACCCATGAAAAGTCCTTATGATTTATGTTATGCATGTGATCCCAGTGGTGGAGAATGAGAAAATATACAAGCTTATGGTAGAGCATTTCTTTTGGAATGAATTCGAGAGAAATATATACCTTCAAACACATGAGAGTTTAGTGTTTATTCCCGTGAGGGTCTACCTATTTAGTTTACTCCATTTTTCAAGTAAAAATACCTACTAAGTAATTAGAAGTTGTTTAAGAATATATGTTCATGATATGTTATGAGTTTTGAAGAACTTGGTTATTTTTTATTTATGACATTGCAACCTTGATTTCTTTTTGGAAAAATAAATTAGAGTTTTGCCCGAGGACGAGCAAAGGTTAAGTGTGGGGGTATTTGATGAGAACATAAAATATCATATTTTTATTCCTTAATGTATACTCCTTTATGCTCATTTAATGTCTAAAGATACTCATTATTTTTATATTTTGATCTATGATACAATTGGAGTCACTAAAAGCAAAATGGAGCTAATTATCAATTCTGGACAGTTCTGACACCTTGTAGAAAAATGGTCATAACTTGCTCATCCGAAGTCCAATTGAGCTGATCCAAATTGATTCGGAAAGCTAAGTGATAGAGGCACAATTTTGCTGTTTTAATTTTCCCGAGATTCTGGATACATCATGGACCTAATCACGCTTGAAGTTGAGACAACTATGCTGTGCACAAAAAGTGGAGTTGATATAACCATTTCCCAACTTATTCAAAGATTTTATTTTATTGTTGGGTTGTTGTAACTCTTAGAGGATTTTTGGAAAGATATTGTGATCTTCAAACACTTATTTAGAGTGTATAAAAGGGGTAGAGATCAAGAGGAAAAAGGGAAACAACACACAACTCTTCTTCCTCTTCTCCAATATTCTTTTGAAGTTTTCTTGAACATGTGGAGCTAAAAGTCTTGTTGGTCGAAGGAAACGGAAGCCTCGGAATGAATAAAAACTTGTGAGATCTAATTTGTGTTTATATTTTTGATTTGTGCTTTAAGTATCGAATGTTTTCTTATGCATATTTTTATGATTATCTTGTTTAATGACTAGGATGCATAATAGTTTATTATTCATGACAATCTAATGCTAAATTAGATATCGAATCCGTAATTGTTCGATCACTCTAATTTGTGAAGCAACCAAGATTTAATGAACTGCTTTGTTTTATTAGATCTTAGGAGAAAAACTTTTTAAAAAAAATAAATGCAACCGCGTGTGCTTGTGTTGTTTTGCTTCATCGATCTCATCGAGTTTAATACGCTACTAGATTAAACCTTTAGCGCTTGTCTGGGGTTATTTAGTAGTTAAGGTTAATTAGATCGCTTGTTTTTAATTAATTGTGGCTAAAGAAGATAGGAAAATAATTCCAACGATGAATATTTAAAGTATGAATTAATATATACTTGCATCGATGATCAGTTTTAAGATTCCAATGGTGGATGTTGACTGAGACCAACATTTATTTCTTTGATTGTTTTAATACTTTAATTGTTTTTAGCTCTTTTTAATTTTCTTTGATCCAAAACTCTCCCCCCATCTTATTTTACATAGCATAAAGATCAAACTAATTACTCTCCGTGGGAACGATCCTTACTCTCACTACTACATATTATTTCAAGAGTAAAGGTTTTATTTTTTGGGTGCCTACGACAGCACGCCATATATCCTAGAACCTAATACCTGTGTGTGTATCAAGGAATACATTGTCTGTGTGTATATGTGCAATTGGGCATCAGTGGGTGTATCTATGTGTATTCAGTGTGTAGCAGTAGGTGTGAGTGTACCTGTGACTATGTGTGTGTGTGCAGGATTTAGAAATCTGAGTGTGTGGGTTTCCCTGTGTAGTTGTGTGTGTTATGACTTGTTGAGCTCCTAGTATATTAGTACCAGTAGCTAGTTTTAATCATGCATGTGTAAGTCTGAATATTTTTCAACTGTGACTGTGTTGGGTAGTATTGTGTAGTTGTTTAGGTGCAGTGTGTAATTGAATGTCTAGGTATTAGAGTGATACCTGTGCCAGTGTCTTAGTTGTGAGTGTCCCAGAATTCAGTTGGGCAAGTTGTGCTGTGCTGTGTAACATGTGTGTGCAGTGAACTTGTATCAGTGCAGTTTTGCACTGTGGCAGTAAGGTACCAATATGCAGCCCTGTTTAAACTAGTGTGTGTGTCCCACAAATCCCCAGGTCAGTGAGTCCTATGGGCATTCTAGTGTGTGTCTCTGTGTATATGTGTGTGGAAGTGTAGGGATTTAGGGTATCAGGAACAATATCAGTGAGCCTATCATTAGTGTTTGGTATTGGTTAATTGGTATCATGTATAGTTGGTAAGGTTAGATACCAAATAGGTATTAGGTATTAAGTTACTAGTTAAAATTATCAACTAGTATTAGCTAGATGTTCTTAGTATGGTTAATTAGCTAGTATGAGACTAGTATTGACCAATAGACCTTGGTAAGACCTAGAAGCCTTGCATTTAATTAGTTAATCATGCTCATTCCTTTAATTCATTATTTTGACATTGATTTTCCATAAATAGGTCATTGTAATCCCACTTTGGACATCGATCCTCACTCATTGCTCAGGACCACAGGCGAGTACATTCTCTGACAGTTTTCATTGTTGATTATTTCTATAATGCAGTTGTATTACATACTTGATTCCGACACTATGGATACATGGGTTAGCACCCTAGATCCCCATCATGAGGAGTCGTGATTGGAATCCATCGTGCTAGCTGGGGGATGGGGAACTATTAGTAGATTATGTGATCATATCCAAATCCTTTACATGCATCATAGCTCACCCCACTTCTCACGTTGGGTGCGGCCTGACCATCTTACATGCATCATAGCTGTTATATATGATTAACCTGACCACTATATGCATCATAGCTAACCATATGGTTAGCCTGACCTACAAGAATCATAGTTAATCATATATAACCAGCCTGATCAAGTCCCAAGCCGATCACATAATAAACTAATATTTCAAACACTTAGCGAGATGTCTATTTTATTCAGATTCACCTGTTCCAGCATTCACTACTTATTGTCTAGCATTCACTATTTATTGTTCATTGCTAGATGCTCTATTGCCTATTTCCATTTTTCTCCAGTATTTACATTTCCAGCATTTATTTTCATCTTGTATTTCTTACACTGTTTATAGATTTTTGTCAATTTAATGAAACTGCTGTTAGTGCTTGTGCTTCGCTCCAATCCTGACTGGATAACATTTTTCAGAGGACCTGGAGAGCTTGTGCCCCACCCATTACGGCCCAGGATTAGAGGGTGATTTCACTCCAGAAACCCCAGAGGAGTTGCCTAGTCTAGAGGAAAATTTACCTGGCTGTTCTTAGATTATTTTCCTACATTTATTGTTTTAGACTGAGACTGAGTTGTATTTATTATTTTGTGACTTTGTGAGGTCATTTAGACCCAGGATTTGAGTTGGACTTATTGTGGTTGGTTTTTATTAGAACTCTTTTCTATTCTCATCGTGCCTTTATTTCTTATAGTTTGTGATTGAGTATATTATAGAACTGTGGATTATTATCATTGTCCTCCGTGCGGAGTTGAGACTATTGTCAGGATATATTGTATGTTAAGACCTAGACAGCGTTCTACCGCCGATGTTGCGGCGTAGGCTGGACGTACCCACGACTCATGCCCAAATTCCGGGTGCGGGTCGTGACACGTTTTTAGTGGTGGCCCATACAGGTCGAGTCCTAGATTCGCATTAGAGCGATATCGTAGTGGTGCTCGCTTAGAGAATTACTACGAGCCTGTTTTAGGAAATAGGATTTAGGCAGAGGATATGCTCAATCACAATTAGGAAATTCTGATTCTTATGACATTACTCTTAATGATTTTTCCTTTAGAAATTTTCTGTCCTTCCTTGATGATATCGTATCTATTGCCTTAATTTAATCTTTCGATCTGTCTTCAGGATGCCGCCGAGGAGGTCCCAGAGACTTGGAGCAGCAGATTCCGAGAGGTCTGCCACCTCTCGCCCTGCCGGACAGACATCCGTTGCACCTCCTACATCTCCAGTATATGTGGAAGTGTCTGCAGCATTCGGGGGTCCTCCACCACCTGTTCAGAGGGTCCCCATAGCTTCGACGGCACCACCACCTCCACCACCACCAGTTCAGCATCCAGGAGGTGTGCCCGTCGATGGGGCACAGATGTTCGCCTTGATTCAGGGCATGGTCGATGCCCAGAGGACGTCAGCAGAGGCCCAGAGAGTGCAGGCTGAGGCACATCAGGCCCAGACAGAGATGGTGAGGGTGAACATGGAAAATGCTCACCAAGTGGCTCTTCAGGCTGTGGAGAGGGTCACTCAGCCGCAGCAGCATCCTGGTCAGCAACAACAGAGGTCGGGCACCATTGTGGATTTCAAGAGGATGATGCCTCGGGAGTTCAAGGGGACAGAAGGGATACTCTACGCCGATGATTGGCTAGAGGACATCGAGAGAAACTTACGCTTGGCACAGCTTCCAGAGGCCCTCCAGATCGAGGCCGCTGGCAGCCAGATGTTCGACATTGCCTTGACGTGGTTTCGCACGGAGCCGAGACTCTTGCGCAGGGGACTCACTTGGAAGGATTTCAAGGAGCTCTTCAAGGAGAAGTTCTTTCCTGATGTTGCCCTGGGAGCTTTGGAGAGTCAGTTCCATGACTTAGCCCAAGGGAGCTCGTCCGTGGACTAGTATGCCGCGGAGTTTTCCCGCCTGAGCCGCTTTGCGCCATCGATAATTAGAGATCCGGGGGACAGGGCCCAGAAATTCAGAAAGGGGCTGACAAGGGAGATCAAGTCTCGCACGTCGGGACGTCGCACAGCTACCTACGAGGGCATATTGATGGATGCCCAAGTAGCCGAGGACGACTTGGGCCTCAGGCCCAAGAGGGGACGCGATGGTTCCGGAGGAGCAAACAGTAGTACGGGACCGGGCAAGCGTCCACACTTTCAGCAGCAACAGCAGAGACCCTTTCAGCAGCAGCATCAGGCACCAGCCCGAGGACAGGTCCAGCAGCAGCAACAGAGACAGACTCAGCCCGCCATCCAGTGTGCGTACTGCGGGAAGATGGGACATACTAGAGATATCTGTAGGAAGAGATTGGGCTCATGTCTGTCCTGTGGATCGACGACACACCAGCTGAAGGATTGTCCTACCTTTCGTCCAGGTCAGGGTGGAGCAGCCGCCCAGAGAGGATCAGACAGGGTACCTACCGTACCAGGAGGCCAACAACAGAGGGGACCACTTCCACCACAACATCAGAAGTTCGCCCAGCATCAGCAGCAGAGAGGTGTACCCCAGGGGCGAGCGTACGCCATGGCAGTCGAGGAGATCGAGCCAGCAGGAGACTTGATCACAGGTTCGGTTCTTCTCGATTGTATTCCTGCATTTACCTTATTCGACTCTGGCGCTTCCCATAGTTTTGTGTCTGTATCTTATGCACTTCGACATCATTTAGACACAGAACCATTAGCTAGGACTTGCAAGATCACGACTGGTGGAGGTATTATCCTAGTCCGTGATCACTGCAAGGACCGGAGAGTGTCAGTAGGAGGCCGAGAGTTGAGCGTGAGCTTACTTGTCATGCCACTTTCGGGGTACGATATCGTGCTCGGAATGGACTGGTTGAGTAGGCATCATGCTACTATAGATTGTTATAGAGGCAGAGTATTATTTAGACCACCAGGAGAGCCGGAGTTTGAGGTCGTCAGAGAAGCAGGGGAACAGAGCAGGAGCACATTTTGTGGAGCCAGGGCAGAAGAAGAGGAGTTACCACATCCTCTGATAGCGAAGTTCCTGGATGTAATTCCGGAGGAGTTGCCAGGCTTGCCGCCAGACAGAGATGTTAAATTCTCTATAGACTTGGTTCCAGGAGTGGAGCCCATTTCATAACATGTCTATAGAGTCAACAACAGCGAGCTGGCAGAACTGAAGAAGCAAGTTGAGGAGCTGCAGGACAAAGGCTTCATCAAATCCAGTTCATCACCATGGGGAGCTCCGGTATTGTTCGTACCGAAGAAGGATGGCACGGTGCGCATGTGCATTGATTATAGAGCTTTGAACAATATCACTATCAAGAACAAGTACCCGCTGCCAAGGATAGATGATCTCTTCGATCAGTTAAGCGGGGCGAGGGTATTTTCAAAGATAGATTTGAGGTCAGGCTATCACCAGGTGAAGGTGAAGAGGGAGGACATGCCGAAGACAGCTTTTCAGACCAGATACGGCCAGTTTGAGTTCATGGTGATGCCATTTGGTTTAACCAATGCACCGGCAGTATTCATGAACCTGATGAACAAGGTGTTCCACCAGTACCTTGATAAGTTCGTGGTGGTGTTCATCGACGATATTCTTGTGTATTCCAAGACCCCGGAGGAGCACGAAGAACACCTGAGGTTGGTCTTAGAGATTCTCAGGAGGGAGAAGCTGTACGGGAAACTCTCTAAGTGTGAATTCTTCCTTGACAAGGTCGAATTTCTTGGGCATGTGGTATCGGGTGACGGAATCTCGGTTAACCCGCAGAAGATTGAGGCAGTAGAGTCGTGGGCTACCCCAAGTTCGGTAGCTGAGATCAAGAGTTTTATCGGGCTAGCAGGATACTACAGGAGGTTTGTACAAGACTTCTCCAAAATTGCAGCGCCAATGACCAGATTGACTAGGAAGGATGTAGATTTTGTCTGGACGGAGGAGTGCCAGGCTGCATTTGATGAACTGAAGAAGAGGTTGACAACAGCTCCAGTTTTGACGTTGCCAGCAGGGACAGGTGGTTTTACCATCTACAGTGATGCTTCAGGGAAGGGTCTGGGATGTGTTCTTCAGCAGCACGGGAAGGTAATTGCCTATGCTTCCAGGCAGTTATGCCCTCATGAAAAGAACTACCCCACCCACGATTTGGAATTGGCAGCAGTTATCTTCGCTCTAAAGCTGTGGAAACATTACCTGTACGGAGAGCGTGTGGAGATCTTTACAGACCACAAGAGCTTGAAGTACGTATTCACACAGAAGGAGCTGAACATGAGGCAGAGGAGGTGGTTAGAGTTGATGAAGGACTTTGACATCTCATTGCAGTACCACCCAGGGAAGGCCAACGTAGTCGCCGATGCCTTGAGCAGGTATCCGATGGCTATGTACTTGACGACAGATAGACATTTGTTGGCTGATTTGGAGAGCTTGGAGATTGAAGTGTTAGTTCCCGGTACTGAGATTCAGATATGGGGATTGCAGATACAGTCCGAACTGATGGACAAGATCAGGGCTGCGCAGTACGAGGATGAGGCTCTGAGGAGTATCAGGGCACAGGTTCAGATAGGGTTGTCGGACGACTTTACTATCGCAGATGATGGTTCCTTACGGCACGGCACGAGGATGTGTGTGCCGAGCGGGGAGCTGCGCGAGGAGGTTTTGCAGGAGGCACACCGCTCTCAGTACTCGATGCATCCCGGTGCCAACAAGATGTATCGAGACTTGAGGGAGCACGTATGGTGGTATGGAATAAAGCGCGAGGTAGCACGCTTCGTATCTCGGTGTCTAGTATGCCAGCAGGTAAAGGCAGACCGGCAGAGGCCAGGTGGTTTGCTTCAACCTTTACCGATCCCAGAGTGGAAATGGGAGCACGTGACCATGGATTTCGTTTCAGGGCTTCCACGTTCTCCAGGAGGGAAGGACGCGATTTGGGTCATCGTGGACAGGTTGACCAAATCAGCCCATTTCTTACCTTTCAAGGTGGGCACGTCTACAGAGAGGCTAGCAGAGATGTACGTGCGTCAGATCGTTAGGCTTCATGGAGTTTCGGTAAGCATCATCTCGGATCGGGATAGCAGTTTCACTTCCCACTTCTGGAGGAGTCTGCAGGCTAGCTTGGGCACTCAGCTCAAGTTCAGTACCGCATATCACCCCCAGACAGACGGGCAGTCTGAACGGACTATTCAGACTCTCGAGGATATGCTGCGCACTTGTGTTCTAGATTTTGGAGGATCTTGGGAGAATCATCTGCACCTGGTAGAGTTTGCTTACAACAACAGCTACCAGGCCAGCATCGAGATATCACCATTTGAGGCTCTTTATGGACGGAGGTGTCGTACACCGTTATCTTGGGACGACGTTGGAGAGAGAGCCTTGCTAGGACCAGAAATGGTCGTGGATGCAGCAGAAAAGGTGAAACTCATCAGAGACAGACTGCGAGTGGCGCAGGACAGACAGCGACATTGGGCCGACAGCCACCGTAGACCCCTTGAGTTTCAGGTATAGATTATTGTTTTTTTGGCTTGTGTTTGTTTGTTTAGACTGCGTGTTGAGACTGTTTTGTTTTAGGTTGGCGATCTAGTATTCCTACGGATTTCTCCGACGCGTGGAACGATTCATTTTGGTGGAGGCGGAAAGCTTAGCCCACGCTACATCGGACCCTTTGTTATTCTTGCAAGGGTAGGTACAGTGGCGTATAGACTAGACTTGCCGCCTGCATTAGAGGGAGTGCATGATGTGTTCCACGTGTCGCAGTTGAGACGGTACGTGGCAGACCCTAGTCACGTACTTGATCACTCGGAGATTGAGGTTGGTCCGACGCTCAGCTACCCTGAGCAGCCCGTAGAGATCTTGGACCGCAGAGAGAAGGTGTTACGGAACCAAACTATTCCCTTGGTTCGTGTTGCATGGAGACATCACTCTCCAGGGGAGTCGACCTGGGAGAGAGAGGATGAAATGCGCGAGCAATACCCGTATCTCTTCTAGACTTGAGGTATTTCCTTTTTCTGGTTTATTCTTGTTCTGTTCATTCCAAATTTCGAGGACGAAATTTCTTTTAGGAGGGTAGACTTGTCACTACCACTTTTCCATATAAGGGCATTTGTGTAATTTACTATTTTGGATAATTATGTATTAAATTAATTTGCTGAGTTTTATAAACTAATTATATATTGTAATTGATAATTGGTTTTAGGTCAAACCCTAGAACTCATTAGGACAAACCCTAATGACTAAACCCTAATTTGAAGACCAATTCTAGAGAAACCCTAGAATTCAAATTTTAGATTGGACCTCAAACCCTAGACTGACTAAACCTGAGTTAATTAGGTTCTATATGACCTAACATAGGGGGTTTAACCTAAACTATGTATTAGAAACCCTAGTTTGGTTTTAATATAAAAAGGGAACCCTCTCTTCCTTCATGTAGAAAGGAGAAACCCTAGCCTCCATCCAGGAAAACCTATTTTCCCCTCCAGATTTCGGAATCCAGACCCTAGGATTCCATCCTCCTCCTCCAAAGCACAGGAAAGCAAGGGGTTGGGTCAAGAAGCCTTGGAGAAGAAGAACCCCCATTGAAGAAGCCATCTCCCTAGGTAAAACCCTATTTTTTTCATTCAATCTCTGATTTCTATTGTTAATGCCTATTAGGAACCCACCCTGAGGTTTAGATTTCGATTTTAGGGTTTCTACATGGAGATTTAGGAGGAACTAGGGTTTTGTGTTCATACGTTGATTCTCCAGATTTCGTGAACCCTAACCCTAGGTGTTTGCATGTAGACCTATTTCATCCTCCCACGTGTAAGTTAGATTTCGTTCCTTGAAGTTTTGTTTGAGAATTCTTGTGTTCCTAGGTAAATTCATTTTCTGCACTGCATATGTTTGATGAAATGTTACCAAGGGAATAACTTTCTAATCTATTCAATATAACTTATTTTTATGTATGGTATATATATACGCACACATATATGCATGTGTTTTTGGTGGTGTTGGTTGTTTGAAGGGTGGGAGCAGTCAGGTTTAGAGTTCTGTATGTTTTGGGTTTCATGGTGCACATACCAACAGGGGATTCTGTGTGTGCAGTGAGGATAGATGCATATCTGGGTGTTAAGTATCAGCAGTATGGGGGTTTCCAGAACTGTGCTGTGTACACATGTATGCTTGGTAGGAATTATGTATCAAAAATATTTCTGTGTGTGTGTGTATTTTCAGTGAGGTGTGAGTGAACCAAAATCCCTGAGTATCAGTGAGGGGTTCAGTTTGATACCTGTGTAGAGTATCAGTATTTTAGCTGTGTATGTGTTAATAGGTAGGTTGTATTGTATTGTATCAGTAGGCAGTTTTGTGCACTGCGTTACCTGTGTTTGTTCAATATGAAATCAGTATCATAACCTGTGTAAATGTCTGAGTTCAGGGAGCAGGTCATCTGTGTATCAGTATCTGAGGTGTGTGTGTAGCTGTGTTCTTAGTGTATTTGAACTGGATGAGTACACTACGACCTACTACCTGAAAACTGATACATTAGTGAGCCTAGTGTATAGGTAATTTAGTGCTGTGTGTGTGAGTACAAACAGGGTATGTTTAGATAGTGAACCTATATATGTGCCTGTAGGTGAGATACCTGTGTAAATTTCTCAGAAATCAGTGAGTGAGTTTGTGGGGTATTAGAGCAGTGAGGAAACTGTGGTTGAGGGTAACTGTGTCAGTATGTGTGTAGGTGTTCAGTAAACTATGTGTATCCTAGAACCTAATACCTGTGTGTGTATCAAGGAATACATTGTCTGTGTGTATATGTGCAATTGGGCATCAGTGGGTGTATCTATGTGTATTCAGTGTGTAGCAGTAGGTGTGAGTGTGCCTGTGACTATGTGTGTGTGTGCAGGATTTAGAAATCTGAGTGTGTGGGTTTCCCTGTGTAGTTGTGTGTGTTATGACTTGTTGAGCTCCTAGTATATTAGTACCAGTAGCTAGTTTTAATCATGCATGTGTAAGTCTGAACATTTTTCAACTGTGACTGTGTTGGGTAGTATTGTGTAGTTGTTTAGGTGCAGTATGTAATTGAATGTCTAGGTATTAGAGTGATACCTGTGCCAGTGTCTTAGTTGTGAGTGTCCCAGAATTCAGTTGGGCAAGATGTGCTGTGCTGTGTAACATGTGTGTGCAGTGAACTTGTATCAGTACAGTTTTGCACTGTGGCAGTAAGGTACCAATATGCAGCCCTGTTTAAACTAGTGTGTGTGTCCCACAAATCCCCAGGTCAGTGAGTCCTATAGGCATTCTAGTGTGTGTCTCTGTGTATATGTGTGTGGAAGTATAGGGATTTAGGGTATCAGGAACAATATCAGTGAGCCTATCATTAGTGTTTGGTATTGGTTAATTGGTATCATGTATAGTTGGTAAGGTTAGATACCAAATAGGTATTAGGTATTAAGTTACTAGTTAAAATTATCAACTAGTATTAGCTAGATGTTCTTAGTATGGTTAATTAGCTAGTATGAGACTAGTATTGACCAATAGACCTTGGTAAGACCTAGAAGCCTTGCATTTAATTAGTTAATCATGCTCATTCCTTTAATTCATTATTTTGACATTGATTTTCCATAAATAGGTCATTGTAATCCCACTTTGGACATCGATCCTCACTCATTGCTCAGGACCACAGGCGAGTACATTCTCTGACAGTTTTCATTGTTGATTATTTCTATAATGTAGTTGTATTACATACTTGATTCCGACACTATGGATACATGGGTTAGCACCCTAGATCCCCATCATGAGGAGTCGTGATTGGAATCCATCGTGCTAGCTGGGGGATGGGGAACTATTAGTAGATTATGTGATCATATCCAAATCCTTTACATGCATCATAGCTCACCCCACTTCTCACGTTGGGTGCGGCCTGACCATCTTACATGCATCATAGCTGTTATATATGATTAACCTGACCACTACATGCATCATAGCTAACCATATGGTTAGCCTGACCTACAAGAATCATAGTTAATCATATATAACCAGCCTGATCAAGTCCCAAGCCGATCACATAATAAACTAATATTTCAAACACTTAGCTAGATGTCTATTTTATTCAGATTCACCTGTTCCAGCATTCACTACTTATTGTCTAGCATTCACTATTTATTGTTCATTGCTAGATGCTCTATTGCCTATTTCTATTTTTCTCCAGTATTTACATTTCCAGCATTTATTTCCATCTTGTATTTCTTACACTGTTTATAGATTTTTGTCAATTTAATGAAACTGCTGTTAGTGCTTGTGCTTCGCTCCAATCCTGACTGGATAACATTTTTCAGAGGACCTGGAGAGCTTGTGCCCCACTCATTACGGCCCAGGATTAGAGGGTGATTTCACTCCAGAAACCCCAGAGGAGTTGCCTAGTCTAGAGGAAAATTTACCTGGCTGTTCTTAGATTATTTTCCTGCATTTATTGTTTTATACTGAGACTGAGTTGTATTTATTATTTTATGACTTTGTGAGGTCATTTAGACCCAGGATTTGAGTTGGACTTATTGTGGTTGGTTTTTATTAGAACTCTTTTCTATTCTCATCGTGCCATTATTTCTTATAGTTTGTGATTGAGTATATTATAGAACTGTGGATTATTATCATTGTCCTCCGTACGGAGTTGAGACTATTGTCAGGATATATTGTATGTTGAGACCTAGATAGCGTTCTACCGTCGATGCTGCGGCGTAGGCTGGACGTACCCACGACTCATGCCCAAATTCCGGGTGCGGGTCGTGACACAAGGACTTAGAAGGCTAACAATGTTATTTGTATTATTGTGGATAGACTTACAAAATTCGCTCGATTTCTACCATTTCGAGTGGGTCAATCAACTAAAATATTCGCTGATATGTATATGAGACAAATTGGTAGCCAGCATGGAGTACTTGTAAGCATAGTTTCAGACAAAGATTCCCTATTAACTTCAAAATTTTGGGGGAGCTTACAAGAAAGTCTGGGCACACGTTTAAAGTTTAGCTCAGCATATCACCCTCAAACATATGGCTAATCAGAAATTACTATTCAAACTCTTGAAGATATGTTGAGAGCATGTACTCTTAATTTTGGAGGATCATAGGATGATCATCTTCATCTAATTGAATTCTCCTATAATAGCAATTATCATGCCAGCATTAAAATGGCACAATTTGAATCTTTGTATGGAAGAAAGTATCGATCTCCTATATGTTGGAGTGATGTAGGTGAACGACAACTATTGGGTCTAAAAATGGTGGTATAAACTGTAGACAAGATTAAAGCTATAAGGAGTCATCTTCAGGCTGCTCAAGACATGTAAAAGATATGGGGAGATAAACATAGAAGATCTTTAGAATTTCAAACTGGCGATCATGTATTCTTAAAAAATTTCGCATCTCGAGGAACAATCAGATTTGAAACTATAAAAAAATTAAGCCCAAGGTACATTGGACCATTTGATGTAATTGAAAAATTTTGAGAGGTATCGTACAAATTGGCCGTACCTCCAACACTAGAAGAAATTCATGATATATTTTATATCTCACAACTTTGAAGATGTGAACCAGACCAAAATCATGTACTGGACCATTCAGAGATAATAGTGGGACCGACACTCCGAATAGAACAACAACCAGTATAAATCCTGGATAGAAGAGAATATATATTCAAGAAAAAAAGCATATCTCTTGTATGAGTGGCATGGATTAAAGATTCTCTAGGTAAATTTACCTGGGAATTGGAAGAAGATATGCAGAAACAGTATCCCTATCTATTTGGCACTCAAGGTTTGTTTTAAAGTCTAAATAATTTTGATATACTTTTATAAGCATAATTTGAATTCCGATGACGAAATTTTTCTAGGAAGGGTAGATTGTGTCACTACCACTTTTCTGGAGAGGGATATTTTTGTCTTTTCTTATTATTAGTAATATTGTAATATTGGCATTTCCAAAATTTGTTATATTAAAATTTTATAATTATTTAGTTATGGTGTATATTATGTATTATTTAAATATTGTTAGCATGTTACATTTAACTGCTGTCCATGGGTTTTTTATTTTAGGTAGACTAGATATGGTTAAAAATTTTGGTTTAGCATCAGGGTGTTTGAGGTTTAGAAATTATGTTGCATTGACTGGTTCTTTAATTTAAATCCTTGGTGCACTTTACCATTGCTACAATAATTGGAGCCCAACCATAGCCTTTAATTTCCATCAAGTTGTTGCATTCTTGACCTGATAAGCCAACCTAGGTGCTGGATATTTCTGTCACTCACAAACGCCCTCCCTTGTGCTTTAATTTAAATGCACAACTTCCTAGTCACGAAATCAATTCTTTAATCCTATGTCGCGTACCTATGTTGTTACCATGGATTGGGGATACAAACTCAACCCGTTTTACCGAACAAATTAAAGGGCCCAAGACTGACTCCAACTCTACACCATTCATGACCTTTGTGTCACTCCTAATTGAGACCCCAAGTGCCCCCATTTAATTTAAGATCACATGACACTTTATTTAATTAAATTGGGGGCACCAACTTAAACTAATCCCAACCTAACCCCCAATTTAATCCAATACCCCTTTCATGAGGTCCATGCAAAACACACAATATCCTCTCACCTTACAAAATACCAAACACCACTTCCCACGCCAAATTTTTACTATTTTTGCCTTCATGTGCAAACACCCAAATGTTAAGGGGCTTAATGGCAAAAATGGTGCTAGGTGTCACCATCCTATTGGTGTAAACAAATAAAGAAACCCCCCCAACCTCACATATTTGGTCACTCTCCCCCATGCCAGGTACAACTCCCTTATGATAAATCATGACCCTTGATTTAATTTTCTACTCCATCACAACCACATACTCCCTCTATTTTAACACACACACACACACACATCCCAATGTGGCCGGCCATAATCCCAAGACAACCTAGGTTTTCTCACCATTCTCTCTCTTCTCCCATCCCTCTCATTCCCAGCCGACCAATCCTCCCCTTTTCTTCTTCTTCACTTCTTCTTCTTCTTCTTTATCTTCTTCTCACAGATTCGGCCACCACCGAGCTTCCGGCCACCTCCTCCACCATGGCTCCAGTCACCACCACCATCACCGCCTCCACCGCCATGAACTCCACCGTTGCCATCTCTACCGCCAGCAGCTCCACCACCTTAACCCATCCGGTCACCAACCCGCTGCCAACTCCACCGCTGCCATGTCCAACGCTAGCAGCTTCACCAACACCTTCAGCATCCACCGTCGCTGCCAGCTCCACCATCCGCTGCACAACACCATCCCAACCTCCTATACCTTAGCCACCACCACGACCACCACCTACAGCGCCATCCTGACCTCCACGGCCAGCTTCGCCACCACCACGACCACCACCTCCATCACCATCCCGACCACCACCACTTTCACCGTGAACAGCCACCATTGACTTTACTGCCTCCACCACCGTAAGCCACCTCCAGCTCGAGCCTCGCTGGAGCCATAACCTCCATCCACTCGAGCACCACCACGGATCCTTACCTCCTCCACCACGGCCACCCTCAACCACCATCACTACGAGCAACATACCCTTCCCGCGGCCGTGAGGAACCAAGACTCGAACCCGTATTCAGAAACCCGAGTTCAACCTCTCTGATTCATGAAGTGATATGTCCCTCCTCGCACAACCAATCCTTGAACCAATTCTTCGGGTATGAACCCTATTTAACCCTGTTGCAGTATGTTTAATTAGAATATTTTAGCTTGCTTTTACTAATTAGGGTTCTAATTCTTGAGAAAAACTATTTTATAAAATAATGATACTTTCCGATACGGAGTTGATCCTGTCAAACCGGACAATCTCATCGCATACCGATTGCATCGAAAGGCGCGTATCATCAACGTGGACATGTGGGCTTTCGTAGAACTTGATTTGAATGTGCGTGCACACCAGAATCAACGCATATATATCGGAAAGCACCGTATCAACGTGTTCTGACACTCGTCCTAATTTTATGTGTGCCTGTCGTTTCACAACAAAACTTGTGTCTTTGGATTCGCAGCGTTACGCAGGTCCTGTGACCTAAGTTTGGTTCGATTCTGAGAACGTTGACGAAACGTTATTTCGTGGGCCCTACTGTTCCACATGATAGGAAATTTCATGATCGGCTCATCGGAATTCAGTTCTAGATATTCCGTTGGGTTCGTATCTTCGTTTTAGACTCGTAGAAACTAAGTTTAACGCATTTGGAGAACTTTGTCTCTAGCACATTTTTTGGTGTAAGATGGGCCACTTGTGGACCGCGTGCTGACCAGAAACTGAATTTTTTCCCCCGTGTCCAAATTGGGCGTATGTATATGCTTTTCTGAGTATCTCACTCATTTTGAAACTATTAGTGATATTTATGACAGCATCCGAAGATATCTTCTCCGGTTTCCATCTTGAGCTACTACTTCCATAGCGAGTTCGGGTTCGAATCTTCGCCTGGCTTCCAGGCAAGTATACCTTGCCATCCTGTATCTCAGTTCCTGATTTACTTTTTGTTTTATCTATGCATTGTGCGCGCTTTGGATAGGAATCATTACTTAGCGTCTGGGTCATAATCGGGTTTAGATATTCGTTGGTAACGTCTAGTATCGATTGATAGATATTCGCGACATCTTGATGTACCTACTTGGTTATATCGGAACCCTAGGACACATTCAAACACCGTCATCATGCCAGACTTCCTGTATCCTGATAGTGTCAGCATGGCCGGAATCTGTGATAACTTTAGGGTCGTAATTGTTGATAGTTACTTCAGTATAACGAGACTGTTAGATAAAGGTTCAGGTTCAGCGAGCACTCGTTAACCGCATTGGGAGGAGAAGACAGTTACTAGATGTTTGGGCTACTTGTATGCACTATATATTTATATTACAATTTATGTAGAGATCCAATATTCGGAGTTGTACTATCACTCGTATGAATCTGTGCTCGGAGCTACGGTACGCCGCGTGTGTCTCTGTGCCCCGGTTTTATATTTGGAAAGCCCATGCGTCGAACATTGTCTTCAAAGTTATGTCTTACTTCGGTGGTTATGCTAGATTACACTAGCGTTGTACTTATTTCTTTCTGTTATACAATGGCATACTATTTTTGTACCTTGTTACATCCCTCTGAGGACCTGGTTCCCTGCCAAATTGTAGGGTCGATTGTTGACGGGAGGCTAGAGCTGCTGATAAGTATTATATCGGCATGCAGGTATTGTTACTCGTTATTTTTTTTACTTCCTTGTTGTTCAGCTATTGTGATATTTGCTTTTTTTCTGCTAGTATAGCCCAGTATTTATAACTTATATTATTTCCTTCGAGTCTATTCGGACGAGTGTAGTTTGGGGTGCACACCATGATACATGTTGTCCTTTCTTTATTATATATCCTTGTGGTTTGAGACATAGACATATAGACCATGTTAACTAGATAGTAACCCTTATTTATAGCTTATACGTATTCAGAGTCGGACTGGAGTCCCCTTGGTACGTAACTGGCCATTGCCACGTGGCCTAGTCCCTTATATTTTGGGACTGGGGCATGACAAGGTTTTTTGGGTAGCCCATGCAGGTCTAAGAGCATATCATATCGGTTATGTTACTCTACTAAATAAGCCTACAATTTAGGATTTATTATTGAATAGGATCTCAATCCATAATCGATTCTTAAAACTCCCTTTATATTTGATTATCGTCCTTGGACTTCCAAATTATATTCGTTCCTTTTTCATCAATATCGTTTTCATTGTTTCTCATCTCCTTTTATTTCGGAAAGACAAATGCTTGTGCTTGATGGTTCCCTCTAGAAGAAAATCGTAGTCCAGACGACAGAAGACATAATTTGTGTAATATTCTCTGAGAAGATTGTTACCCTTAGTAGGGTAGGTTGATAGGATCTATTTAGATTCTAGAACTAGTGTAGATTATTATCAAGAGAATTGGACCTAGTAGTATGTTCCTAGAACTGATAAAATCCTATCCGTACTTGATATAGCAGTGATTTGGGAAGTACTGGGAGCTAGAAAGATCGTTGATCCTAACCCTCTAGAATGATTTATGGAAATGCATATCTATATGCTAGCAATTAGTTGTAGCACATGATAGCGATACCAGGAACGATATTATAAACTGGGGAAGATGAAATTTTAGGCCCTCACCTGGAAGATGATTATCTGATAACAGAAAATTCTAGCATTTGCTTGGGTGATACCATTATTATAATTATACTATAGTGACTTGGAGTAATGAATAACGGAAAGAAGAAAATTGAGAAATAAAATTTTAGGGATAAATTTTGAGGGAAGAGTAATTATACATTACAGATTTATTGTGAGGTTAAGTCTAGACTATGACATTGTCCTAGGCATGGATTGGTTAGCCAATACCACACGATGCTAGATTGCCGACATGGTTGCTTTATATTTAGACCCCCAGATCACCCTGAGTTTGAGTTTCTTCGGGGAGCCCGAGAGCATGGTGCCCATCTACCTTAGAGGCACACATTGTAGAAGGTGAAACGGTGTACCCCCGCATTATATTAGAGTTTGAGGATATATTTCCAGAGGATCTTTCAGGCCTGCCAACTGACAGAGAGATAGAGTTTATTATAGAGTTGACTCCCAGAACCGAGCCAGTTACTTCCCCCGTCTACAGACTAGCACCGAAAGAGTTGGTTAAGTTGAAGGTCCAAGAAGATGATCTCTTAGACAAGGGTTTCATTCGAGCTAGTGTTTCTCCATGGGGATCACCCATTTTATTTATGCCGACGAAGGATGGGACGGTACGTTTATGTATCGATTATAGGGCGCTAAATGCTGTAACGATAAAGAGCAAGTACCCTTTGCCACATATCGATGATTTATTTGATCAGCTGAGTGGCGCATGTGTATTCACAAAGATCGATCTCAGATCTGGTTATCATCATATCAAGTTGACAAAAAAGGACATTCCGAAGACAACATTTTGGACGAAGTACGGGCACTATGAGTTTCTAGTCATGCCGCTTGGTTAACCAACGTACCAGCAGTATTCATAAGCCTGATGAGCAAGGTTTTCGACCTGTACTTGGATAAGTTCGTGGTGGCATTTATTGACGACATCTTGGTATATTCCAAGAGCCAGGAGGAGCACAAGGAGCATCTCAGGATCGTGTTAGAGACGCTGAGACAGGAGAGGCTGTATGCCAAGCTCAGCAAATATGAGTTTTGCTTGGATAGCTATCATTCTTGGGTCATATAATTATCGGAGATGGACTGTCAGTTGACCCTGAGAAGATTGCTACAGTGGAGACGTAGCCTACCCCTACATCAGTTACGGAGATTAGAAGTTTTCTTGGATATACCGAATATTATCGGAGCTTCATGGAAAACTTCTCGAGGATCGTTGTGCCTAGGACACGTCTAACGCATAAAGGCAAGGAGTTTATCTGGACTGAGGAGTGTCAGACGGCTTTAGATGAGCTGAAGAAGTTTCTTACGTCAGCACCAATTTTAATATTTTCTTCTGGATCTGGAGGATTTATGGTGTATAGCAATACGTTTGGGAGAGAATTAGGATGTGTGCTGATACAGCACAGCAAGGTGATAGCTTACGTCTCGAGATAGCTAAGGGTTCATGAGTAGAACTATCTGACACACGATATAGAGCTAGGTGCAGTAATATTTACACTAAAGCTATGGCGGCACTACCTTTATGGAGAGTGGGTTGAGATTTACACAGATCACAAAAGTCTGAAGTATGTTTACACTCAGAAGGCGCTCAACATGAGACAGAGGCATTGGCTAAAGTTGATGACAGACTATGATATTAAGTTGTAGTACCACTCAGGCAAGACGATTGTTATAGCAGATGCCTTAAGCAGGAAGTCCATGGCATACTTTTTGATGACTCATCGACAATTGTTAGAGGATCTTCAGGAGCTCGGGATAGAGACTGTAATGCCAGGCATGGATGGACATGATGGCCAGTCTAGAGGTTCAGTCTATATTGGTTGAGAAGATTAAGATAGCCCTGCCTATCGATGCGAGATTTTGATGACTGCGAGAGAGGACAAAGGCCGGTAAGCAGACGGAACTCTAGATTCACGAAGACGGAACGTTGAGGTATGGAGATTGCCTATACGTTTTGAGTAGCAAGCTACGCCAGGATTTGATGACCGAGGCCCATAGCTCAATTTATTCTATTTATCCCGAGGGTACGAAGATGTACCAAGATTTGAGACAACACTACTGGTGGCATGGGATGAAGATGGAGATTGCGAGATTCATGGCAAGATGTTTGGTTTGTCAGCAAGTCAAGACCGAACATCAGAGGACCATAGGACTATTGCAGCTGCTTCCCATTTCCGAGTAGAAGAGGGAGCACATTACCATGGACTTTGTCACGGGATTTTCGAAAAGCCCTAGAAGGAAGGATACAGTCTGGGTTATCATGGACCGACCCACCAAGTCAGCGCATTTCTTGTCCTTCAGAGTTGGGCAGTCCACGGAGATATTGGCTGATATATATATAAGGCAGATAGTAGGACTACATGGAGTGCCTGTCAGCATTGTATCGGATCATGATTCCAGATTTACATCATATTTTTGGCAGAGTATACAGGAGAGTCTAGGAACTCGCATCAAGTTCAGCACTGCATATCATCCGCAGACTGATGGTCAGTCAGAGCACACGATTCAAATACTAGAGGATATGTTGAGAGTGTGCATGATCAACTTTGGAGGATCTTGGGAGGACCATCTACACTTGGCAAAATTCTCCTACAACAACAGGTACCAAGCCAGCATACAAATGACACCTTATGAGGTACTGTACGGCAGAAAGTATAGGTCACCGGTATATCGGAGTGACGTGGGAGAGTGTCAGATACTTGGTCCAGAGTTGGAATACAGATAGTGAAGAAAGTAAAGCAGATTCAGGGCCACCTGAGCGCAGCACAGGACAGACAGAAGCATTGGGCAGATCTGCACCACTAACCTTTTGAGTTCAAGAAAGGTGACCATGTATTTTTGAGGTTAACGCTCACTCGTGGTACCATTAGATTTGGGGGGTAGAGGTAAGCTGAGTCCGAGGTAAATCGGACCATTTGACATCTTGGAGCGAGTTAGCTAAGTGGCTTATCGTCTTGCATTTCCTCCATCATTAGAAGGGGTGCACGACATATTTCACGTATCATAGTTGAGAAGATACGTGGCAAACCCTAGCCATGCTCGATAATTCAGAGATTACGGTCGAGCCCAGTTTATCATATGCGGAGCAGCTGTGGGGATACTCGATCGCAGTGAGAAGATTTTGAGTGGACAGACTATTCGACTGGTCGGGGTTGCATGGAAGCATGATTCGCCAGGCAAGTCTACCTGGGAGCGCACGGATTCCATTCGATAGCGTTTCACGTATTTATTTGAGGATCGAGGTATAAATTTATGTACTGCATTCTTTTACCTGTTAACTTTTTAAATTCTCGTAACTCTCCTTCGTACTTTACTTTTTAATTTCGGGGACAAAATTCTTCTAAATTGGGAAGGATGTAAACTCCATCAATTTTTATTTTATTTTAGGTAGACTAGATATGGTTAAAAAATTTGGTTTAGCATCAGGGTGTTTGAGGTTTAGAAATTATGTTGCATTGACTAGTTTTTTGATTTAAATCCTTGGTGCACCTTATCGTTGCTACAATAATTGGATCCCAACCATAGCCTTTAATTTCAAACAAGTTGTTGCACTCTTGACCTGATAAGTCAACCTAGGCGCTGGATATTTTTGTCACTCACAAACACCCTCCGTTTTGCTCTAATTTAATTTCACAACTTTCCAGTCACGAAATCAATTCTTTAATCCTATGTCGCGTACCTATGTCGTTGCCAACGATTTAGGGATACAAACTCAGCCCATTTTGCCGAACAAATTAAAGGATCCAAGACTAACACCAAGCCTACACTATTCATGATCTTTGTGTCACTCCTAATTGAGACCCCATGTACCCTCATTTAATTTAAGAGTACATGGCACATTATTTAATTAAATTGGGGACACCAACTTAAACTAATCCCAACCTAACCCCCAATTTAACCCAATACCCCTTTCATGAGGCCCATGCAAAACAAAATATCCCCTCACCCTACAAAACACCAAACACCACTTCCCACACCAAATTCTTACCATTTTTTCTTTATGTGCAAACACCCAAATGTTAAGGGGCTTAATGGCAAAAATGGTACGAGGTGTCAACATACTATTGGTGTAAACAAATAAAGAAAACCGCCCCAACCTCACATGTTTGGTCACTCTCCCCTATGCTAGGTACAACTCCCTCATGATAAATCATGACCCTTGATTTAATTTTCTACTCTATCACAACCACACACTCCCTCTATTTTAACACACACACACACATCCCAATGTGGCCGGCCCTAATCCCAAGACGACCTAGGTTTTCTCACCACTTTCTCTCTCCTCCCCTCCCTCTCATTTCCAGCTGACCAATCCTCCCCTTTTTTTCTTCTTCTTCTTCTTCACTTCTTCTTCTTCTTCACTCCTTCTTCTTATAGATCCGGCCACCACCGAGCTTTCGGCCACCTCCACCTCTATGGCTCCAGTCACCACCACCATCACCCCCTCCACCGCCATGAACTCCACCGCCAGCAGCTCCACCACCTTCACCCATTCGGTCACCAACCTGATATCAACTCCATCGCTGCCATCTCCACCGCCAGCAGCTTCACCACCTTCAGCATCCACCACCGCTGCCAGCTCCACCACCCGCTGCACAATACCATCCCGACCTCCTACACCTTCGCCACCACCATGACCACCACCTACAATACCATACCGACCGCCATGGCCAGCTTCGCCACCACCACGACCACCACCTCCAGAACCATCCCGACCGCCACCACCTTCACCATGAACGGCCACCACCGACTTCACTGCCTACACCATCGTAAGCCACCTCCAGCTCGAGTCTCACCGGAGCCATCAGCTCCATCCCCTCAAGCACCACTACGGACCATCATCTCCTTCGCCACGGCCACCGCAGCCAGCATCACCACGAGCAACGTCCCCTCCCCGCGGCCACGAGGAACCGCGACTCGAACCCGTGTTCAGAAATCCGAGTTCAACCTCCCCGATTCACGAAGTGCTATCTCCCTCCTCGCGCAACCGATCCTTGAACCAATTCTTCGGGTATGAACCCTATTTAACCCAGTTGCAGTGTGTTCAATTAGAATATTTTAGCTTGCTTTCTATTGTTAGTAATTTGGGTTCTAATTCTTGAGAAAAACTATTTTGTAAAACAATGATACTTTCCAATACGGAGTTGGTCCCATCAAACCGGACAACCTCATCATGTACCCATTGCATCGAAAGTCATGTATCGTCAACGTAGACATGTGGGCTATCGCAGAACTTAATTTGGATGTGCGTGCACACCAGAATCAACGCGTATCCGTCGAAAAGTACCATATTAACGTATTTTGACACTCGTCCTAATTTTGTGTATGTCTGTCATTTCACAACGAAATTTGCGCCTTTAGATTTATAGCATTACGCTGGTCCTGTGACCCAAGTTGGTTCGATTCTGAGAACATTGACGAAACGTCATTTCGTGGGCCCCACGGTTCTACAAGACGGGCGACTTCATGATCGGCTCATTAAAATTCAGTTTTGGATGTTCTGTTGGGTTTATATCGTCGTTATAGACTCGTAGACACTAAGTTTGACGAATTTGGAGAACTTTGTCTCTGGCATATTTTTTGGTGCATGACGGGCCACCAGTAGACCCCGTATTGACCAAAAACTGCATTTTTGCCCCTGTGTCCAAATTGGAGGTATGCATATGCTTTTCTGAGTAGCTCACTCATTTTGAAACTGTTGGTGATATTTGTGATAGCATTCGAAGAAATCTGCTCCAGTTTCCATCTTGAGCTACTACTTCCTTGGCGAGTTCGGGTTTGAATTTTTGCCTGGCTTCCAGGCAAGTGTATCTTGCCATCCTGTATCTCAGTTCCAGATTTACTGTTTATTTTATCTATGCATTATGGGCGCTTTGGATAGGAATCATTACTTAGTGTATGGGTCACAACCGGATGCAGACGTTCGTTGGTAACGTCTAGTATCGATTGATAGATGTTCGCAATACCTTGATGTAGCTACTTGGTTATATAGGAACCCTAGGACACATTCAGACACTGTCATCGTGCCAGACTTCATGTATCCTAATAGTGTCTGCATGGCTGGAATCAGTGATGACTTATGGTCATGATTATTGATAGTTACTTTAGTATGACGAGACTGTTAGATAGAGGTTTAGGTTCAACGAGCACTCGTTGACCGCATTTGGAGGGGAATACAGTTACTTGACATTTGGGCTACTTCGCACGCACTATATATATGTATTCCTATTTATGTAGAGATCCTATATCTGGAGTTGTAGTATGACTTGTATGACTCTGTGCTCGGAGCTACGGTACGCCCCGTGTGTCTCTATGCCCCTGTTTTATATTTAGAAAGCCCACGCGTCGAACATTATCTTCAAAGTTGTGCTAGATTACACCGGCGTTGTACTTGTTTCTTTCTGTTATACTATAGCATACTATTTTTGTACCTTGTTACATCCCTCTGAGGACCTAGTTCCCTGCCAGATTTTAGGGTCTATTGCTGACGGAAGGCTGGAGTTGCTGATGAGTATTATACCGAAATGCAGGTATTGTTACTCATTATTTGTTTTCACTTCCTTATTGTTCATCTATTGTGATATTTTCTTATTTTCTGCTAGTATATCCCAGTATTTGTAGACTCATATTATTTTCTTCGAGTCTATTCGGATGAGTGTAGTGTGGGGTGCACACCATGATACATGTTGTCCTTTCTTTATTACATATCCTTGTGGTTTGAGACATAGACATATAGACCGTGTTAACTAGATAGTAACCCTCATTTACAGCTTATACATATTTAGAGTCGGACTAGAGTCCCCTTGGTACGTAGCTGGCCATTTCCACGTGGCCTAGTCCCTTGTATTTTGGTACTGAGGCGTGACACTTGACTCTTGAACCAACAATTTATTAGTTTAGGCTTGAGCCCAACATCTTAGCCATTTTATTAAGTTGGTGATTTAATTAGTCAAACCATTGGGAGTATCACCTTCCTCCATAATCCTTTTCTTTATGACAAGCCCCAAAGGGCATTCATGACTTTTTATATTTCTTGTTAGCCAAGCATGTGGTCGGCCTATATGGAGAGGAGTAATTTCTCTCTCCTCTCTTCTTCCATCCAAAATTTCTAGATCTAGAAATTCCCTTCTCAAATTTCTTTATTTTCTACACCAAATCCTACCAAATTCTCTTCCAAATTCATCCCTACTTCACCATTGGTGACTCTAGGAGCAAAAAGGAGGCAAGGATCTACAATTTGGAGAAATTTGCACAAGTTGAGGCTTCTTTTATTCATCAAAGATTTTTATTGGGAAACCATCTCCCAATAGATATAATTTAGTTTTTTTCTTCTAATTAGACTCTAAATCTATAGTTTAATCATTAGAAACCCACATATGGACTAGGGCTACCTATAGGAAGAAGATTTGACTACTAAGGACCCCAATTTTGGAAGTTATAGTGTGTTTTATGCCCAATTTAGGGAAAATTTAAGATTGGTGCACCATGTGTTTGTAAATAGGTCAATTAGACCAAATTAACATGTGTTTGGTTGTTTGAGACTAGTATCGTATTCAAAATTGGATACGTGCAGGTCGTATCATGGTAATTTGGTGATACAGATTGATTTAGGAGTTTTTTCTTCGATACGGGAGTCTACACATGTCATATTTTGCCATGAGAACAAAGATGGGTACCTTGAACTTTGTATTATTTCTAATTATAATTTTAGACTTGTTCATATTATTTATGGAGAGTTGGGTGAGGTTTGGATAGTGTATCAAGGGTGTATCACAAGCGTATCATAGAATTTGTGTGATATGAGGGCGATGCACTCCTTATATTTGATATATTGCCATGTATTGTGTATTACTATTGTATGATAATTACTATATTGATGTGTATCATAGTGTATGTTTATATATAATATGTTAGAGTATTATAGAGTGGAATGAGTTCATGTGACTGATAACTTGTGTTTGGATTTTAGTATTCAGTCTAAAGTGTTGATATGGGTAGTATATATAAATATTGGAGGTACCACATAGATGGGTGGTCTGTAGGTAGCCAACCATGAAAAGAAGCTTGAGTTCAGACTTGGAGGCAAAGGGGTATAGATGGACACATGTATTTGTGGAAGTTGTGAAGGGAGGAAGGTGTTGTAGTCCATACTTGGCTGGTGGACAGACCTATGGAGTAGTAGCCGCAGTTATATGTACTGCAGACAAGAGGAGTTAGCTCGAGTGCAAGCTGGGAATGTCCACTATTATAGGGACTATAGTGTATTTCCTGCAAGAAAAATCAAGCAATGGCACTACAACTGATTGATGTGTTGTGTTATTGAGGAAGCATCAGCGGTGACAAGCTCTGTGCACTGACAGTAGATGCCAATATCAGAAATTGCCATGTATCATGAGGGTATTAGCTTACTGATGAACTCGAGTAGGGGCAGCAAATTAAGAGGTCTGAGGTTGCATTAGTTAGGTAATGTTCAGAGATATGTTGTACGTTCAGTCGAGAGGCATGGAGTGAGTAGTATAAGTTTATTATTGGATGTTGGTATCAAAGGGATGTTGGTGTTGATATCAGTTGTGTTATCAATTAGTTAGCAATTAGTAAGTATATAATAGAAATAAGTTAGTATCAGTTAGTGTGGTGATGTTAGTTGTTGGTTAGTTAGTGTTAGATTGGTTAGTGATTCAATTATTAGTTGTTACAAGTGTATTAGTTAGATATTAGTTAGTGTTAAGTTAATATATTATTGTAGTGTCAGTTAGTTGGTATATATATTAGTTAAGTTTGTATTGTCTATATAACTGTTAGTATCAGTTAGTTAGATGAGATGTGAGATTAGTATGTTAGTTAGAGTTAAGTTATATATGTTAGATAGTTAAGTATATATAGATAACTGTTGTATATGAGGGAGGTTACTATGTATTTGTTTGTTAATGTATCAGTTAGGAATGTTAAGAGTTAGTGAGTTAGATAAGTGAAGGTATATATGTATCATTGTTGATAACTAATGAGTATATGTTATTAGTAGATATCAGTTAGTTGATTAGCTAGTGTATATACAAAGTATTAGTATTGGTTAGGATTGATATCAGTTAGAATTACCTTGAGATATACCAAGGTAATGTAAAGGTATTGTTTATCTTTAGGTATTGGTAGTGGGTATCAAGGGGTAGTTAGATATCAATACCAAGATGGCTCAAAGCCAAGCTAACTGATACTAAGATAGTATTATTTAAGGGATATATAGGCTATGTATTGATACTTAATAGTTATCTTACACTAGTATCCTATAATAGCTAGTATAGGCCAGATAAGCAGTGCATGGACCCAATAACCTAGATATAGACTCATACAACCTAGAAATAGATAGTTTGACCAAGTTTGACTACTTTGACCTAGAGTTGACCTAATTGACTGTTTTGACTTAGAAATGACTTTAAGACCTAGAATTTGACTAGTTTAACTTGTTATCATTCTAAAACTTTGTATTGATATAATATTTCATATTTAGGTCTTCGAGGTACTGTTTCAGATATGGGTTGATACTTCATCCTGGATTCCAGGCGAGTACATTCTCTGATAGTTTCTCGTTTATGATATCCTCTATGTTTCTTGTATTTAGTGTAGATATCCCTGATTTCCTGATACTTGGTTACATAAATTGGTATTCCTAGATCCTGTAATAAGATATTATTCCTGGTTGTTCCAGGCGTATTTCTTGTACGAGGCCAATGTTCTTGTACATGTATGGACACTAATTCATGAGAAGATTAGGGCCTTTCTCAGAGAATCACGTGTCATAGCATGCCATGGTTGGATCCATTATACTAGTCGGGGGCAGAGAGTATTTAGTGTAGATATGTGATCATACCCCGCAGTTCTTGTTCTTCTTGTATAGTTTTACTCATACACTATATGTATGATTAACCAGGCCCGTGGTTCTTGAGCAGTACCCAAGCCGATCACATGTTGTCACTAGTACTCACTCACTTAGATAATTGTATTTCTTTATTTTTATATATGATGTTCGTAAATCTTGTATGTATTTCCCATATTTTCTTATTTTATTATATTCCTGCCATGCTCTATTCATCTGGTATATGTTCTCCATTTACTGTTGCATAGTTTTTATCATTTATTGGAACTGTTATTAGAGGTGTATTTTACTCCAATCCTGACTGGATAATATTTTTCAGTGATTATTGTGCTCTCCATTCCGGGATATCAGAATGGTGCCTTAGACTGGACTACTATTACCCTGTGGACTTGAGGTGATTTTGTAGAGTTCTAGTTAGTGTTTTATCCCATACCCTGCCTAGTTTTTTCCTTATAGAATGTTATTGATTATCTTTCCTGTTCATTCTTATTTTAGATTATTGTGATTGAGTACATTTTAGTAGTGGTTGTACAAGTATGATAGATAGAAAGATATATAATGATAACCTAGATAGCGTTCTACCGTCGATGCTGCGGCGTAGGCTGGACGTACCCACGTACTCGTGCCCCGATCATGCGGGTGCGGATCGTAACAGAGTGTAATAGTTGGTTTTCAAATTTTGTTTATTATTTATTATTACTATTTATTTGGAAATAAAAGTTTTACGAGAGAATTTCTTTTCGAGAAAAATTGTATTATTTCAACAATATAATTTCTCGAGTCCCAAAAATTTTAATATAATAATAATATTATTATTATTTTTTCATAATTATTTATATTTGATTGAAGTGTTAGTGTTGTGCCTTATCATGTATAAATTAGGGTTTAATTAGTGCAAAAGACTATGTTTGATTATGATATGAATAGGTTTAATTAAAACCCTATTTTAACTTTACTTAGAAATGACCAAATTGCCCTTGACCCTTAGATTTCCTTAGAAGCTAAGGGGTATTAGCTTCCCTTGGAAGCTTTGTGGCCGACCCTTGAAGGGGGAGGTGGGGGGGGTATGGTTGCCTTGATTTGGTTGGTTAATACAAATATCTTGTATAAAGGATAAGTACTTATATATATATATATATATATATATATATATATATATATATATATATATATATATATATATATATATATATATATATATTCATTCTTTTATAAGTCTTTATCATTTCTTCTTTCACCCTCTTCATAAAACCATCTTCATACCACCCTCCTAACCATTCTAAACACCTCTTTCCACCCCTCCATAATTTCTAAACCCTATAGAATCAAGGCAAGTCCTCCCTTTCTCTACACGAATATCATTTTTATGTATTTTTTTCTATATTGTTCTTGGTTATTCTATTAATTCAAGTAAAATATTTATTTTAGATAAATTATAAGATTAACATTTGTGGTTTAGAACAAGTTTCTAAGAGTTTTTCATTAGGATGACACACCCGTAGGAGGCTTGGACATGAGATAGAACTAGGTTCATACGTGCTGAATTTGTTCCTACGGTACAGTATTTTTTTGAGTCAGTTTTCATCTACTAAACCCTAAAAAAATTTAATTTTGTCTAAACAAAAATCGAAGAGGATTCAATAAGATTTCCAACCATATATGATACGATAGGGTTTGAATTCATATGATAGAAATTTTGGGTCGTGCAATAGAGGTGTAGAATCCTGAAATCAAAATCTGGAACCTATGTGCACATTTTTGTGTATGTCAGTTTTGACCTAATAAACTTTTTTAAAACTAGGATATATCTAAAGAAAATCGAAGAGGATTTGATAAGATTTATAACCGTATAGGATACGATAGCATTTGTGTGTATTTAATAGGAGTTATTGGTCGTGGACCATCGACGTATAATTCTGGAAACGAAATCTTGTTCATTTTATACCTTATTTCGTAGACCAGTTTTGACCTATTAAATGTTGTCAAAATTTGATTATGTCTAACCAGAAATTGAAGAAGATTTGATAAGATTTATAATGGTATAATTTTATGGTATTTGGATTCATATAATAAGAGTTATGTTATGTATAAAATAGGGTATACATGCTAGAATTTTTGTGAAATTTGGTTTTGTACTTTTATGCATTTACTGTCTATCTTATTAACTACATGTTTTCGGTGTAGAGTTTGTCACGACCCACACCCGATGTAGGGGCGCGAGTAGTGAATAACGCCCAGTCCAAAATAATATACTAACATCCAACAATAACAAAATAATACAATAAATAAATTTACAACATTGACAATATTTAATTAATTATGAAATGACCAAAATACCCTTTCCTAGAAAATGTGGTAGTGACAAGTCTACCCCCCTTAAAATAATTTTCTCCTCAAAATTCAAAGACGAAACTATCCCCAGAAAATAAAAATAGAACAGAATCTGGAAAGAACATACATCAAGGAACAAATAAATATGGGTAACACTATCGCATTTTATCCTCTCTCTCCCAGGTAGACTCCCCCGGAGAGTGATGCCTCCATGCGACGCATACCAAGGGAATAGTCTGGTTCCTCGATACCTTCTTTCTCGGATCCAGAATCTCAACTAGCTGCTCTGGATAGCTAAGAGTAGGGGCCACCTATATCTCTAAGTGATCCAACAAGTGACTAGGATCCACTAGGTACCATCTCAACTATGACACATGAAACACGTTGTGCACTCCCTCCAATGCAGGTGGCAAGTCTAGTATGTAAGCAACTGCACCGACCCTCTCGAGAATACTGAAAGGTCCGATGAATCACGGATTAAGCTTCCCACCTCCACCAAAATGAATCGTGCCTCATGTCAGAGAAATCCTCAGAAATACCAGACCACCAACCTAGAACAAAATACAACCTTAAGAACTTAATCTCTAACAAACAACCAATATCAAGCACAAAACAAAAATCTAAACTATACCTCAAACTCCAAAGGTCTCCGGTGGCTATCGGTCCAATGCCACTGTCTGTCCTACGCCACTCAAAGTTTGTCTCTGATCAGTTTAACCTTCTCCACTGCATCCAAAACCATCTCAGGCCCTAGAAAAACTCTCTCTCCAACATCTTCTCATGATAAGGGAGTATGACATCTTTATCCGTACATAGCCTCAAATGGTAACATCTCTATACTAGCCTGGTAGCTTTTGTTCTAAGCAAACTCAACCAAATAAAGATGGTCTTCCTAAGGTCCCCCAAAATCTAGTACGCAGGTACGCAGTATATCCTCGAGAGTCTAAATGGTCCTCTCTGACTGTCCATCCATCTCGGGGTGATATTTAGTACTGAACTTGAGTTGGGTGCCCAAACGCGTCTGCAAACTCCTACAGAAATGAGAAGTGAAACGACTATCTCGATCAAAGACTATGATGATGGAAACCTTATGTATCCTGACGATCTGCCTCACATACATCTCTGCCAGCTTCTCCGTAGATAAACCCACCTTAAAAGATAAAAAGTGGGCCGACTTGGTCAACCTGTCAACGATGACCCAAATCGCGTCTTTTCCTCCTAGAGATCGTGGAATTCCGGACACAAAATCCATAGTAATATGCTCCCACTTCCACTCTGGAATGGGTAATGGCTGAAGTAAACCACCTGGCCTCTGTCTCTCGACTTTCACCTGCTGGCACACTAAGCATCTGGATACAAACTCTGCCATTTTCCTCTTCATGCCATACCACCGCACACTCTCTTGCATATCCCGATACATCTTGTTGGCACCTGGATGCATGGATTACTGAGAGCGATGTGCTTCCTGAAATACCTCCTAATGCAGCTTCCTACTAGGTACACATAATCTAACACCATGCCACAAAGAACCATCCTCAGCAATGGTGAAATTATCCTCCAATCCTGCTCTCACCGGAGCTTTGATGCACCTCAGGGATACATCCTTATACTAGGCTACCTTGATCCTGTCCATCAACTCTGAGTATATCTGCAACCCTCACATATGCATAGCAAAACCATGAACTATCACATCAATGCCCAAGATCTCCAAGTCTCCCAATAAATTCTAATACTACGTCAACAATATAGATACCGGATACCTGCTCAAGGCATCGGTGACTACATTGGCTTTCCCAGGATGATACTACAAAGATATGTCAAAATCCTTCAACAGTTTTAGCTACCGGCACTGCCTCATGTTCAACTCCTTCTGAGTAAAAATGTACTTCAAGCTCTTATGGTCTGTGAAGATCTCCATACGATCTCCGTACAAATAGTATTTTGATAACTTCAAGGCAAAGATGACTGTTGCCAACTCCAAATCGTGGGTAGGATAGTTCTTCTCATGAGGACGCAACTGCCTGGATGCATAGGCAATCAATTTTCCATTCTGCTGAAGAACACAACCCAGATCTTTTCCCGATATATCACTATAAATTCTGAAACCTCCAGACCCTGATGGCAATATTAAAATAGGAGCAGACATCAACCTCTTCTACAATTCCTCAAAAGCAACCTGGCACTCCTCTGTCCAAACAAACTCTACATCCTTCCTGGTGAGTCTAGTCATCAGCTCGGCAATCCTTAAAAATCTTGCACAAACTTCCTGTAGTAGGCTGCAAAACCCAAGAACTTCTGATCTCTGCTACTGAACTTGGGGTCTTCTAAGACTTCACTGCTGCGATCTTCTTCGAATCCACTAAAATTCTATCACCAGTCACAACATGTCCTAAGAACTCCACCTTATCCAGGAAGAACTCATACTTGGACAATTTTTTATACAGCTTCTCCTTCCTCAGCACATCCAACACAATCTGTAAATGCTCCTCGTGCTCTTCCGGTGTCTTCGAGTATATAAGTATGTCATCGATGAACACCACCACAAACTTGTCAAGGTACTGGTGGAACACCTTGTTCATCAAATTTATAAATATCGCAGGGGCATATGTCAACCCAAAAAACATCACCATAAACTTATACTGGCCATAACGAGTCCAAAATATAGTCTTCGAAATGTCCTTCGGCTTCACTTTCACCTGGTAGAAGCTTGATCTCAAGTCTATCTTGGAAAATACCTTGGTGCCACTCAACTGATCGAACTGGTCATCAATCCGTGACAATAAATATTTATTCTTGATAGTGAGATTATTCAATGCTCTGTAATCGATGCACATGCGCACCGATCCATCCTTCTTCGGTACAAACAATACCGGGGCTCCCCACGATGAAGAACTAGATCCGATAAATCCCTTATCCTATAACTCATCCACTTACTTCTTTAGCTCGACCAGCTCACTGTTGTTTACTCTATAGAGATGTTGTAAAATTAATTCTGCACCTGGCACCAAGTCTATAGAGAATTTAATATCTCGATTTGGCGACAATCCTGGCAATTCCTCAGGAAACACATCCAAGAACTCTGCTATCAATGGATGCGGCAAGTCCTTGTCTTCCACAATAGCTCTACATATAATGCCTTCTTTCTGCTCTGCAACTCCTCTAGCAAACTTAAACTCTGGCTCTCCTGGTGGGCTAAACAAAACTCTACCTCCTCTATAATCTATACAAGCATGGTGCCTACTCAACCAATCCATCCCGAGTACAATTTTGTAGCTCGGAAGGGGCATCACAAGTAAACACGCACTCAGCTCCTAGCCTCCCAGAGTAACTCTTCGATCCTTGCAAATATCGCTAACCAGGATAATGCCTCCCCCGGTCATAATCTTGCAAGTCCTAAGTAAAGACTCATCTACCAAATGGTGCTTTAGAGCAAAAGAAACAGATACAAAACTATGGAAAGCACCATGATTAAATAAGCTAAAGCTGGAATAGAATCAAGAAGGACAGAAGCTGCGATGACATCTTCGGTGGGCTCGGCCTCCTCGACTGTCATAGTAAAATCTCGTCCCTGACGTGCACCTCCCTGATGTTGGTGCTGGGCATAACGCTGCTGCTGGGTCAGAAGCGGGTGTCCCCTCGGTTGTACTATAGGTGGCCTCGCTTGTGTCCCCGGAGCTGGAGCTGTTCTCTGAACTACACGATGAGGGTTCGAAGGACACTCTCTCAGCTGATGCCCCTCGACACCATAATATAAACCAACTCCCAACCTCTTCCTGCAAACTTCTCAAATATGGTCGGACTTCATGCAGTAGTGGCAGGAAGCTTATTGTGACTATCTCTGCTCCTACGGTGCCTAGTAAAATAGTGCCCTAGCTAGAGTCTGGTGCTGCTACGGCAGCTGAAAAAACTGGACTAGAAATAAGGACGCTTAGCAGTCATTGTGCTGCTATTAGCCCCCAGAAAAGAATCGCGATCTCTCTTGGGTTTCAAACCCAACTCTCGCTCAACTTTGCATGCCTCCACAAGTATCTCCGAATAGGTCTTATTGAAAGATGGAATAAGGATCTTCACTTCCCAGTATAGACCATCATAGAAACGGATAGCTTGAACCTCTGGCTCCCTCACCAAATACTCCATAAATTGGCTCAGCCGACCAAACTCTGCGGCATACTCTTCCACGGATATGCTCCCCTGAGTAAGGCTCTCAAACTGCCTCCCCAAGTCCAACATGTCCGACCCAGCAAAGAACTTCCTCTTTAAGAGGTCTTTGCATACCTCCCAAGACTACCCCGGATTAGCAAGAAGTGGATCATTCTTGAACCAAGTAGGGGCAATATTGAACAGCTGAAGTCCTACTGCCTCAACTTTCAGATCCTCAGCAAGACGGGACACCCTCATGAGACGCTCAATATCCTTGAGCCAATCATCAGCGTAGACAATGCCCTCAGTCCCCTTGAAGACCCGAGGTTATAGCTTCTTGAAGTCCTAAATATTACCCGGTCGAAGCTGAAAACCTGTAGAATAACCTGCTGCTGGACCAGAATTCCTCTCTCTGCTGTACCAAGGGCAAGCTGATGAGCACTCTTAATGCCCTGCAGTAATACGTCGGTCTGCCTCTGTTGTGCCTCAGACTGGGCCCTCTGAGCCTCCATCATCTCGCGAAAAAATGGTCGGACTTCATGCAGTAGTGGCAGGAAGCTTATTGTGACTGTCTCTGCTCCTACGGTGCCTAGTAAAATAGTGCCCTAGCTAGAGTCTGGTGCTGCTGCGGCAGCTGAAAAAACTGGACTAGAAATAAGGACGCTTAGCAGTCATTGTGCTGCTATTAGCCCCCAGAAAAAAATCGCGATCTCTCTTGGGTTTCAAACCCAACTCTCGCTCAACTTTGCATGCCTCCACAAGTATCTCTGAATAGGTCTTATTGAAAGATGGAATGAGGATCTTCACTTCCCAGTTTAGACCATCATAGAAACGGATAGCTTGAACCTCTGGCTCCCTCACCAAATACTCCATAAATTGGCTCAGCCGACCAAACTCTGCGGCATACTCTTCCACGGATATGCTCCCCTGAGTAAGGCTCTCAAACTGCCTCCCCAAGTCCAACATGTCCGACCCAGCAAAGAACTTCCTCTTTAAGAGGTCTTTGCATACCTTCCAAGACTACCCCGGATTAGCAAGAAGTGGATTATTCTTGAACCAAGTAGGGGCAATATTGAACAGCTGAAGTCCTACTGCCTCAACCTTCAGATCCTCAACAAGATGGGACACCCTCATGAGACGCTCAATATCCTTGAGCCAATCATCAGCGTAGACAATGCCCTCAGTCCCCTTGAAGATCCGAGGTTATAGCTTCTTGAAGTCCTAAATATTACCCGGTCGAAGCTGGAAACCTGCGGAATAACCTGCTGCTGGACCAGAACTCCTCTCTCTGCTGCACCAAGGGCAAGCTGATGAGCACTCTTAATGCCCTGCAGTAACACGTTGGTCTGCCTCTGTTGTGCCTCAGACTGGGCCCTCTGAGCCTCCATCATCTCGCGAAAAAATGCGAACACCTGAGTCACATCTGTCGGCACAGAAGGTGGAGGTGGAAGTCCCTTAGATACCGCCGGAATAGACCTTTGAGTTGGAGGTGGACCCCCGAACGCAACTGATATGCCAATTACTGGATAAGTGACTGGTGCAGGCCCTCGGAAAGTCGCAGATCTCTCAGAAAATGCTCCTTTCTGCTCTGATCTAGTCTTAGGCGATATCCTGAGGCAAAGCGAAAGAAAAGAATCAATATGGCACATGATGTAATACGTTCAAGGAAGGAAAGTTTAAGATAAAATATCAATATCAAAGAAGAATAGTTAAAATGGATCAAAAAAGTTTTTCCTAGATGTGATTGAGTATTCTCAGCCTTTAGCCTATATCTTATATCCTGAAACAGGCTCGTAATAGTACTCAAATAAGAGTACCACTACGAATCGCACTAATTATGAACTCGAAGACCTGCATGGACTACCACTAAAAACGTGTTACGATCCGCACCTGATGTAGGGGCACGAGTAGTAAAAAAATCCCAGTCTATGCCACAGCATCAGCGGTAGAACAATGTTTGGATAATCTATCTATCTAACAATCAAGATATAAATATGCCACCAATGTAATATGAATATACTCAATTATAGATCTATAAAATGGAATAAATCGTACAAATATGATAAAGAACAGAAGAGTCACAATATAGCTCATAAGACAAATAATATCCAATGAGTCAAAGAAATACTAATAGCTGAGCTGGAGACAAATCCAGTACAAAAGATCTAACAACTGTGCTACAAATCTTGGGTCATCTTTCTCAGTCGGGATGAGACCCTCCTGAACAAAGGTCTCTAGCTCTAAGCCTATGACATCTTAAGGCCCATAGTGAGTGGGGTACCACTCCTCAGTGTCATTTAGAAAAAATATATCCAATCAGAAAAGGAGCAAAGTACATCTCTACCAACAGTTGTAATAAATGATATAAACTATGTAACTGTAAACACCCAGATTTTTCTAAAATTAAAATATAAATTTTTAGATTTTTCTCTAATTTTTAAATAATTAAAATAAATGTTTTCAGGAATTAATTATTTTAAGAATTAAATTAAATATTAAAAATATTATGAAAATTATATTTTTGAATGTAAAATAAATAATTAGATATAATGTAATTTTTTTGAAATTTATAAGGCTCAAAAACTATTTTTAAAAAGCTAAAAATATTATTTTTAAATAAAGCAGAATAAACCAACCTGAACCAACCTGAACCGAACCAAACCAAACCAAACCAAACCCAACCTGAACCGAACCAACCCTAATGGGTCGGATCTAAACCTGACCTGACTCGACCCAAACCCGCCAACCCGACCCGTTAACCAATTACTACAGTTCCCTGACCGTTTGAAACCCGACCGTTGCAAACCGCCGCGACCGTAGCCGGCCGTTCGCCTCTCCGCCGTTGTGACCCCTCGCTTCGACTTCCTGTAACTGCCGCCTTCGACCCTCTGGTCCCCCTCCCCGCAACCGCGAATACAAACCCCTATAAAACCCAATAGTCGATCACCCCCACTGATCCATCACCATCATCCACCACCGCCACATCAAGCCTCCGGCTGACGACTTCGCCATGACCCCGACAACACCTCTGCTACAGAAGGCAACCCATCGATGAACGTCGACGAATGAGCAGCCACTGCCGACGAGCACCGCCACCTCGCAGTCGCCGTCATCAACCGGTCGAGCACTGCCGCGTCGCCCCGTGCACACGCAGTACAGTCGATTTTGACCCTTGTTCCGGTGAGTCTTACTCCCTCCTTGCTGTATCAATTTTTAGTCGACCAGTTGTGACATGTTTGCTGTGTGACCCTCTCGAACCCTGTGTAATTATATTGGGGTATCGTGTCCTGTGTCGATCGCAAACCAGAACGCAAAAACAGAAAAAAATAGCCCAATTTTTCTAGTTCAGAAAACTATCCCGAACTCACAAGTTCACGGCCGTTTAACATCCAACATGTTTAATAATTCAAAAATTCACTTGAACAGTAAATTAAATAATATAACCAAGTTTTAAACCCTGTAATTAGTTTATTTTATTGTGCTATAAGTTGTGTTTTATTCGCAGGTAAAGTTGACCAAAATCTTGGTTTTTAAAACCCAAATTTTCTCAAAATTGGGTGCATCCTGCTAAACGAGGCGACTTCGTCATGTGTGAATTGCACCGAAAGGAGCGTATCGTCAATACGGACGTGTAGGATTTCACAAAAGTTGATTTGGATGTACGTGTACACCGAAATCAATGCGTATCCGTCAAAATTATCCCATATCGGGCATGTTCTGAAACTTGTTATAACTTTGTCTGTGCTTGTCGTTTTGAAATAAAACTTGTGCCATCGAATTCATAACGTTATGTTGGTCCTGTGACCCAAGTTTGGTTCGATTCTGAGAACGTTGATCAAATCTCTTATGGTGGGCCCCACGGCTCTACTTGACGGACGACTTTGTGATCGGCTTATTGGAATCCAGTTTTGAATATTCTGTTGGGTTCGTATCGTCGTTCTGGACTCGTAGACACTAAGTTTGATGAATTTGGAGAACTTTGTCTTTGGAATATTTTTTGGTGCGAAGTAGGCCACATGTAGACCCCTCTTTGACCAGAAACTGTCAATTTTGCCTATGTGTCCAAATTGGACTTATGGGTAGGTAATCCTAGATATTTTATATCTTCTGAGAATGATGGGAATGTTTATTTCAGCATTCGGAGGCTTACTTGAAGATCTCGTTGTTACCGAAGCAACTGAAGAAATTCAAACCCCAAGCAAGTATACCTTGCCAAATCTTAAAGTATTTGTTTTATATTATTTTCTTGATTTATTTATGTGATGTATCTATTCAACCTAGGACCGTGAGATGTTGCTTAACTTCCAAATAATATTCGAGTTTCGATGTCGTATGCGTAGTCGTGTAACGTCACTTAGAGAGTTGCAATCACGATCCTATATTTTCGTGCTTGCTTTATCAAGTCGTCATACCATAGGACACTTGACACTATTCATGTGACAGAATCTTTTCTGATATATTCATGGTGATTCTGTATAGGTTTACAGGATTTGTGATATAGATCTTCCATATACATAGCTATCATTACGACTCGCTGCATTAGCTAGAGGTCATGATCTTGCGTGTTATGGACATGAGACGTGAGATTATATTGGGTGGGGAGAGTCTTACCATACTAAAGGCTGATTATAATATATATATATATATGTATTCTGGGAGTGCCTTAGACTCTGACCAGATCTTTGGCACACGTACTGCCCTTCGATAATAAATGCTGCTATGGGTTTCCCAGGGCCTATAGTAGTTTTAGCCTGAGTATGATTAATGCTCTCATTTGCATATCACATAGCAGGTTACATAGTTTGCCCCGCTGATATATTTTTATACTGTATTTAATTGGCTTAAGTTATTCTTGTACCTTGCTATGTCCCCTGAGGACCTGGATCCGGATTATGTCCCCAGGTTTAGCAGAGGAGATCTACCCCGAGATATACGGGACAGGAGCAGACACTGGAGCAGTACCAGTACAAGAGGACGAGGTGGTACCAGAGGATTTCTCCTGAGTATTTGTCATATACTCAGTCATGTTTGTTTACTTTATTTTCCTATCTCTTGGATTATTGAACGAAACTCATTATCGGGTTGTTCCCCGAATTTACTCTTTATTGAGACTTGATATTGGATTATATTTTATTTCGATTATTCTGTATTTGAATTATGTTTATCTTCTGTGGATAAGATTAGAATTAGAATGTGACATGTATTGTAGACCATTACATTTATTTTATAGCTTAAGTACATTCTAACGGGTCCATTAAATTAGGTTTGCCCATTGGAGTGTGCTGTTGGCCATTGCCACGTGGCTAGTCCCTCGGTATTTTAGGACTGGGGCGTGACATAATTTTTTTGGTGGCCCATGCATGTCTACGACTAAGGTCAAGGACTAAGGTCTATGACTATGGTCTACGACTATGTTGCTTCGGTTTCAACTAAGAAACTGGGCAAGCCTGCAAATTATGATCGGATAAGTTATAGGATCTCATCCACTTGATTGAATCGTTCTTGATCTCTATATCAGATTCGAATTAATTTCTTGACTTGCATCCTACCTTGATTCTCCTGTGCGCCTCTTATAGTTTATTTTGGATGCAGAGTAATGGATCCACAAGCAAGCGATGAGACACCACAAGAATACTACAAGTTGCAGTGGTCACCTTCGAAGATGGAGTGATGTCACTACCACGTTCCAAAAATAGGAGTTTTTTTTTTACTTTTTGTATATTATTAAATTGTTTATATTTAATTTAAATAATTGCACGAGATGTGTATTTAAATATAATATATTATTATATACAGTGTTCATTAATGTTTGAGCTGGTAAACTTGACCTAGAAGCCCACTAGACGAACACCAAACCGAATTATAGGATTATATATTAATTGTTTTATTTAGAATTTAATTATTGGAGGTAGTAATTAATTACCGTAATTTTATTTAATTGTTGCGCCTTACCGTTGCTTCGATATTTGGAGCGCTACCCTAGCTTTTGCCTTCCAACAAATTTAGCAACCTTGCCCTAGACATGTCCGCCTTCCATTCTGTCATTTTTGTAATTCATAATCATGCTCCCTTGTGCTTTATTTTAGCCGCACAATATTCGTCGCGGACGTTTATTTAATTTCTAAATAAATTCCAACTTTGTATCGTTGTACGTTCCAATCGAAATTGGAGGCAATCTTGACCTATTTTCGTGCAACCCAAATTAGGGTAATATTTTGTTCTAAGTCTTCTTCACTAATGATATTTGTGACCCAACCTAATTTTGGCCCCTTGTACTCCTAATTAATTTTAGAACACAGCTTGCATTTATTTCTAATTAAATTGGGGATACCATTTTGACTAATCCCGTTTAATCCCAACTTAATCCAAATATCCCACTAATTAAGCCCATACCAAACACACAACACCCCCACACCCTACAAAATGCCAAACACCGAATCGCACACCAATTTTTTATCATTTCATGTGTCTGTGCAAATATCCAAATTTAAGGGGGCTAATTTGCAAATTTGCATTAGGTGTCAATACCCCATTGGTTCAAACCAATAGAGAGGCCCTAATATTGACTAGTCAACCCAACCCTCACCCTTGCATGAAGGAATCCTTCATGTCACATCTTGACCACCCATTTAAAATTGGTGCATCAACACCACTCATCTCTCACTCACCATCATATTTAAATGTCACATCACCTCACCCTTCCCAAGAAAACCCTAATCCCCAAACCTAGGGAAGCCCCCATCTCCTCCCTCCTCACAAGCCCCCAACCGTACCCTTCTCCTTCCTTTTGCATTTTTTTCCTTTTCTCTTCTTCTTCTTCTTCCCCTCTTTTTTTGAATTTATTTAAAGGGGGAAATCCACCCTACTCCACTGTGTACCCCGGCTATCTTCTCCGGCCAAACCCGCCGAAATCCACCCTACTCCACTGTGCACCACACAGCCCGACCCCGACCTCGGCGAAGCTTCTCCACCTTCCTCCTCTATACTCTTCTCCCCCACGGTGGCTGTGCACCACACAGCCGACCCCGCTGCCAGCCCGGCCAGCCCCGGCCTGCAACTCTGACTCCCTGCTCTCCCATTCTCTCCGGCCTCCCTCCTAGCTCTTCCACCTATCACCACCACCACGAACACCACCTCCACGCCGAGCTCTTCCTCCACCCACCACCTCGATACTCCGGTAGCCACCCTCGCCATCATAATCAACTCCATCCCACACTCCGATGAGCCGACACCCGGCGTCTCGAGCTCCGATACGCCACCACTCCTCGACCCTGTTTCAGTTCCAGCCCGGCCGACACTCGTCCACTGTCAACGACACTCTGGCCAGCTCCACAGTCGAGCCAGCACCCTCGACTCCTCCCCCATTCCTCCCCACTCACTCGACTCCGGTCGTTCATCTCCCGGCAACCCGAAGCTTCTTTCTCGGTCATCATCACCATCGACCCGAGCAGTGCAAACCCTCTGCCACTGCAGTCCGGTGTCGAGCTCCCCTCGACTCCACAGTCCGGCCAGCATCTCATCCAACCTTGCCACCTTCTCCTTCCACCCGAAGCTCACCGTCCGACCACCTGCGGCAGCCAACCCGCCGTTGCCAGTCTACTTCAGCTGCTCCTTTCCCCCTCGCTGCAACTCCTCCTCCAGTATTCCTCGTCGATCTCCTCTTCCCTGGCGGCCCGCAGCGTAGCCTCCTCCTCCAGACGATCGGACTACCAACCATCCCGAGCCTCCCCCACTGTCCGGCCATCTCCCTCCGGCGGCTGTGCACCACCACCACCGTGAGTCTCCTCTCCCTCTTCCCTCCTATTTTAGTGTATATACGTATATATATATATATATATATATATATATATATATATATATATATATACGTATTGGTATATATATAAGCATGTATGTATTGGTATATCTTCGTATAGTATGTGTGTATGTGCGTATGCAAGAATGTAGTATAGGTGGGATTTGTATAGGTATACGAATATACATTTGTAGTGTATTTCTCTATTATATATATGTATTCAATAAATTAGTATATACGTATTTAAATAATATATGTTAAATGTTGAATTGGTATATATATATATATATATATACATAAATGTATTTGTATAAATATATATATTGTACTGGTATATAAATTTGTATATATATACGTATATGGTATATGTGTAATTTCACTTAGTATATACTATATATATATATATATAGTACATCCTCAAATCAGTATATATGTATATATACATATTATATGTTAGTATATATGGTACATGTATTAGCATATGTTAATTATATTTTAGAATTTAGTATATATAGTAAAATTCTAATTTGGCTTATATTTATATGTATATATCTTGTATAAAGTATTTCCTAGTGGATATTTTATAATTAAACATACAATATTAATTTTACATAAAGTATATATAAATACACATATCTATTTTCGTACCAAATGAACATTAATGTATATGTTAGTAGTAATATGTATAATATATATATAGGTACTAGATGACCCGAGTGTAAATTCGGATACCCCGTAACTACACATGACCTATGACCTTGTGAACTGTTAGCAGACTGCCATGTACACTGACGTATTGGCAAGTCCCGTATTATTTTGACTGTCCGTCTTGCACAGCAATCACAGACGCGACGCCCGTGCAACTTGACGCACACGGACCCTAGTTGACCAATGCCATACCTGGCATAGCCCCTGAGTTCAATGTATTTGTGTTGTGTTAATGTAATGTCTGACGCAATATTGTATTGTATGATATGTCTATAGGACTGTTGGATCATCCAAACGATACTCTGGGATAGGACATTGGTAATACCAGCTAAGGACCCAAGGCGAGTATATTCTCTGATTAGCTTCTTATTTATGATATCCCCTATGTTCATTATATCTAGTGTAAATATCCATATTCTCGACACGCTGGTTACATGGATTGGTATATACGGATCTCGTCATGAGATGTTATTCCTTGTTCATGGTGTAGCTTGTACAAGTCTTGTTTCATTGTTATCTTGTGCATGTACAGACACTGATTTTTTGGGAGATTTGCTACCTTCCTAGGGAATCCCGTGCCATAGCATACCATGGTTGGATCTACTATACCAGTCGGGGGTGGAGAGTATTTTAGTGTAGATATGTGATTATACCCAACTCTACATGCATCATAGCTCACCCCACATCTCACGTCGGGTGTGACCTGACCATTACATGCCTCATAGCTGTTATATATGATTAGCCTGACCTCTACATGCCTCATAGCTAACCAAATGGTTAGCCTGACCTTACATGAATCATAGCTAATCATATGTAACCAGCCTGATCAAGTTCCCAAGCCGATCACATGTTAAAGCTAGTACTCACACAATTAGTCATAGTATTCTTGCTCATTGACATATTGTTCCTTTCCGCATTTACTTACAATATTTCCAGTATTTTCTATTGTATATCTCTCGTACATGTACATGCATCTTGTATATTTCCATCTATATACTGCTACATAGCTTATATCATTAATATAGAACTGCTATTAGAAATGTACTTTGCTCCTTCCTGACTGGAAACATTTTTCCAGACTATGCCTTAGAGGACCGCTGTCCGACACTTTATGGACCACAGGGTGAGTAGCTGCAAACTTGGACTTGGTAGTTCAGTTGTGATTCTGGGAGGTCTAGCCGGAATCACTAGTTATCTAGTTAGTTTCTTTCAGTAGTTTATGCGGTACCGGATTTGTCTTCGGCATGCTTTGTTGAGACTTGGATATTTGTTGAGTTAGATTATTTTACTTTTAGACTTGTGTTGTAGTTTATTTTATTTCTTCGATTTCTTATCGTGCTGTAGTCAAGTGATTGAGTATGTTATTCATTTATATTGTGTTATCTGTGTCTCCTTATGGAGTTGGATACTCGTGCGAGATTTTTTAGATAGTGCATTGACCTAGACAGTGTTCTACCGCCGATGCTGCGACGTAGGCTGGATGTACCCGTGTACTCGTGCACAAATTCCGGGTGCGGGTCGTGACAAGTGACGCCATTAAGTGGAGATCCCTCCACTCACCAAAGCAGTCAAGCCAATCAGCATGCCTCAAGATTTCGGCATGACGATATTCCACTATCGTCGCAGTTTACTCCACCGATGTCTACTTTTCCACCAGAAAAGCCTATGGATGGTCAGCAGATGTTCCAAATATTCTATTCAATGATACAAGTCCAACAGCAGGTTCATCAAGAGGCCCAGCAAAGCCAAGCGGAGAAGTTCTTTGACGGACTTAGCTCTGAGCTACAAAAATTAATCAGCTCCATTGCAACTACTTCATACATGGATGTCCTTGCTGCAACATGACCCATGGAGCGTGTTACTAGGAGAGAGTCCAGCCAGAAACGACCGCATGCATTAGCACCAGAACGAGCATAGCAGGAAAGAGCTGCAAAGCGACCACAGATGAATCCACCTCATAGAGCAATATCACATTCCCTAACCCTTCCTACTTGTCACTATTGTTAGAAGTTAGGCCATATTGAGAGGGAGTGTAGAGTTAAATTGAGATTATGTTTAACCTGCGGATCCAGTCAGTATTCAATAAGGGATTATCCTGAGCGTCGAGAGAAAGCACTGATGATTCATCGACCAGCCCTACCAGCACTAGTACTCCCTACTTGTCATTATTGTGGCAAGGTAGGCCATCTCGCCAAGGAATGATGATACAGATTAGGATTATGCTTGGTTTACGGATCCAGACAACATTCTTTAGAAATTGTATGGAGCATCAAGGAGAAACACCGATGGTTAACCGATAAGCTTTACCAGCACCGGGAGGATATCAGCCGAGGCCACCCTTGGCACCCCAGGCAGAAAGCACTCTTTCACCTGACCCAGCAACAGCAAAGGACATGACCATAAGTGCGTGGACAAGATTTTGCAATGACAATGGAGGACGCACAGACTCGTGGAGTAGTGAATACGAGTAAGATTTAAGTTTTATCATAGCTATCTATTCCTAGTAATGCTTTAGCATGTGCCTGTTAGTTCCATTCCTTAACCTAAGCCTAGTATTATGAACTTGTTAGTACTTGATACCCAAGTTTTCATAGGCTGTAGTTGATCCTTGCTCTAACCATATTCCATTACTCTTGAATTACTTATCTCTCATTTCCTAGGAAAATATTTTTATTCCTTCCCTACGTGTTCTGTTTATCCCTCACCCTTCCTCTCAATTTCTCCTTATTCATGATTCTTTATCCCTTGTGTCATGCTACACACATGTCTTGCAACCGTGTCATCTCTTTTGACCAGTTACTTATCTCTCATTGCCTAGGAGAGTCTTATCCCGGTTGAGACAGACGACCAAGTACATGTATCTCAGTAGATAGATTTATTTGTACTGTATTTATCTCCAGTATTTTGTTATTAGTATTCTTATTGTATTAGATGACTTATTGGATATTACGTTGTCTTGTGAGTTGTATCTAACTCTTTAGTTCTTATATCATATATTCCATCTAATAGATTTGAGATTGAGTATTTATATTTTATTGGTGACATTATTATATCTTAATTGCTAGGTAGATAGTTTTCCAAATAGTGTTCTACTGTCGATACTGCGGCGTAGGCTGGACGTTGTTCACTACAAGTGCCCCTATACCGGGTGCGGGTCATGACACATTTTTAGTGGTGGCCCATGCAGGTCTTCGAGGTCATAATTAGTATGATTCATAGTGGTGCTCTGATTTGAGTACTTTTACGAGCCTGTTTCAGAATATAGGATATAGGCTATAGGCTGAGAATACTCAATCACATCTAGGAAAAACTCTATTGATTAATTTTAACTGTTCTTCCTTGATATTGATATTTGATCTTTAACTGTCCTTCTTTGAATATATTATATCATGTGCCATATTGATTCTTTCCTTTCGCTTTAACTCAGGATGCCGCCTAAGATTCGATCACAGCAGAGAGGAGCAGTTTCTGAGAGATCTGTGCCTTCCCGAGGGCCAGCACCAGTCACTTCTCCGATAATTGGTGTATTAGTTATGTTCGGGGGTCCACCCCCAGCTTAGAGGACTGTTCCAGCTGTGTCAGAGGGGATTACACCTCTACCTTTCGTGCCGACAAATGCGACTCAGGTGTTCGTATTGTTTTGCAAGATGCTGGAGGCTCAGAAGGCCCAGTCAGAGGCTCACCAGAGGGAGACCGATATGTTATGACATGGTATTGAGAGTGCTCATCAGCTTGCCCTTGTTGTAGTAGAGAGAGGAGCTCCGATCCAGCAGTAGGTTGCTCCGTAGGTTGCCCAACTTTGGCCGGGTAATATCTAGGACTTCAAGAAGCTAGATCCTCGGGTCTTCAAGGGTATTGAGGACATCGTTTACGATGATGATTGGATCGAGGATATCGATCATCTCATGAGGGTGTCCCTTCTTGCTGAGGATCTGAAGGTAGAGGTAGTAGGACTTCAGCTATTCGACATCGCCCGTACTTGGTTCAGGAGTGAGCCACTTCTTACTGATGTGGGGCAGTTATAGGACTTTATTCGGGCGAATATATTGGACTTAGAAAGACAGTTTGAGGGCCTCACTCAGGAGAGCATATCTGTGGAGGAGTATGCCAAAGAGTTCGATAGGCTAAGCCGATTTGCGGAGTATTTGGTGAGGAAGCCAGAGGTTCGGGCTATCCGCTTCTGCGAGGGTCTGAACTGGGAAGTGAAGATCCTCATTCTATCTTTCTATGAGACGTATTCAAAGATATTTGTGGAGACACGCAAGGTTGATCGGGAGTTGGACTTGAAATCCAAGAGAGACCAAAATTCTTTTCTAGGGGCAGTAGCAGTGCAGTGACTGCTAAGCGTCCTTATTTTCAGTCTAGGCCTTTTTAGCAGCCAAAACAACACCAGACTCAAACTAGGGCACCTTTTCACCAGGCACCACAGCAACAGCGAAGACAATCATAATAAGCTTTCTGCCACTACTGTAAGAAGCCCGGCCATATCTGGAAAGTTTGTAGGAAGAGGTTGGGAGTTTGTCTGTATTGTGGTACTGAGGGGCATCAACTGAGGGATTACTCTTACAACCCTTCTCGTGCAGTTCAGGAAGAAGCTCCAGCTCAGAGAACACAGGCGAGTCCACTTGCAGTACAGCCGAGGGGACCGCCGCTTCCGACCCAACAGCAGCGTTAAGCCTAGCACCAGCATCAGGGGTGCACCTCATGGAAGAGCATGATTATGACGGTCGAGGAGGTCGAGCCTACCAGAGATGTCATTGCAGGTTCTGTTCTCCTTGATTCTATTCTAGCTTTAGTATTGTTTGATAGTGGTACTTTTTATAGTTTTGTATCTATTTCTTTTGCTATGAAGCATCATTTGGTAGATGAGTCTTAGCTTAGGACTTGCAAGATCATGACCAGGGAAGGCATTATCCTGGTTAGTAATATTTGCAAGGATCAAAGAGTTACTTTTGGAGACCGAGAGCTGTGCGTATCTACTTGTAATGCCACTTTCGAGCTACGATATTATACTCGAGATGAATTGGTTGAGTAGACACTGTGCTAGTATATATTGTATAGGAGGCAGAGTTTGTGTAGCCCGTAAGGAGAGCTAGAGTTTGAGTTTGCTAGAGGAGCTACAAAGCAAAGAGAAGGCATTATCTGTTGAGCTATGATAGAAGACAAGGAGTTGCCACATCCTTTGATAGCAGAGTTCTTGGATGTGTTTCTTGAGGAATTGCCAGGATTATCGCTAGATCGAGATGTTGAGTTCTCTATAGACTTGGTGCCAGGTGCAGAACCAATTTTATAGCATGTATATAGAGTAAACAACAGTGATCTGGTGGAGCTAAAGAAGCAAGTGGATGAATTATAGGATAAAGGGTTTATTAGGTCCAGTTCTTCACCGTGGGGAGCCCCGATATTTTTGTACCGAAGAAGGATGGATCGGTGCACATGTGCATCGATTACAGGGCATTAAATAATCTCACTATCAAGAATAAATATCCGTTTCCACGAATTAATAACATATTCGATCAGTTGAGCGGCGCCAAAGTATTTTCCAAGGTAGACTTGAGATCAGGCTACCACCAGGTGAAAGTGAAGTCGGGGAACATTTCAAAGACTGCTTTTAGGACTAGGTATGGCCAGTATGAGTTCATGGTGATGCCGTTTGGGTTGACTAATGCCCCAACGGTATTTATGAATTTGATAAACAAGGTGTTCCACCAGTACCTTGACAAGTTTGTGGTGGTGTTCATTGATGATATACTCATATACTCGAAGACACCAGAGGAGCACGAGGAGCATCTGCAGATTGTGTTGGATGTACTGAGGATGGAGAAGTTGTATAAGAAGATGTCCAAGTATGAGTTTTTCCTGGACAAGATGGAGTTCTTAGTACATATTGTGACTGGTGATGGAATTTTAGTGGATCCGAAGAAGATCGCAGCAGTGGAGTCTTGGAAGACCCCGAGTTCTGTAGCAGAGATCAGAAGTTTCTTGGGTCTGTCAGGCTACTACAGAAAGTTTGTACAAGATTTTTTAAGGTTTGTCGAGCCGTTGACTAGACTCACCAGAAAGGAAACAAAGTTTGTTTGGACAGAGGAGTATCAGGCTACTTTTGAGGAATTGAAGAAGAGATTAACGTCTGCTCATATTTTGATGTTGCCATCAGGGTCTGGAGGTTTCACTATTTATAGTGATACGTCGAGAAAAAGGCTGGGTTGTGTTCTTCAGCAGAATGGGAAAGTGATTGTTATGCATCTAAGCAGTTGCGTCCTCATGAGAAGAACTATCTTACCCATGATTTGGAGTTGACAGCAGTCATCTTTGCCTTAAAGTTGTGGAAATATTATTTGCACGAAGAGTGTGTGGAGATCTTCACAAACCACAAGAGCTTAAAGTATGTTTTCATTCATAAAGAGTTGAACATGAGGCAGCGTCGGTGGATAAAACTGATGAAGGCTTTTGACATATATTTTCAGTATCATCTGGGGAAAACAAATATAGTTGCCGATGCCTTGAGCAGGTATTTAGTAGTTATGTTTTTATGTATGACCGATATTTGTTGGAGGATTTGAAAAGCTTTGGCATTAAGGTGATAGTCCCTGGTTTTTCTATGCAGATGTGGGGGTGCAAATATGCTCAGAGTTAAAGGACAGGATCAAGGCAGCCCAGTATGAGGATGTATCTCTAAGGAGCATCACAGCTCAGGTGAGAGCAGGATTGGAAGATGATTCCACCATTGTTGTGGATGGTTCTTTGTGGCATGGTGCTAGATTATGTGTGCCTAGTGGAGAGCTGCATAAGAAGGTGTTGTAGGAAGCGTATCGCTCTCAGTATTCCATACATCCAGGTGCTAACAAGATGTATCGGAATATGCGAGGGAGTGTGTAATGGTATGGCATGAAGAGGGAGGTGGCACAGTTTGTATCCATATGCTTAGTGTGCCAGCAGGTGAAAGCCAGGAGGCAGAGGCCAGGTGGTTTACTTCATCCATTATCCATTCCAGATTAGAAGTGAGATCATATTACTATGGATTTTATGTCCGGACTTCTACGATCTCCAGGAGGGAAAGACACAATTTGGGTCATCGTTGACAGGTTGACCAAGTCGGTCCACTTTTTGCCTTTTAAGGTGGGTTTGTCTACGGAGAAGCTGGAAGAGATGTATGTGAGGCAAATCATCAAGATACATAGGATTCCTGACAGCATAGTCTCGGATCGGGATAGTCGTTTTGCTTCTCATTTTTGGAGGAGTTTACAGGCGATTTTGGGCACCCAGCTCAAGTTCAGTACTGCATATCAACCCCAAACGGATGTGTAGTCAGAGAGGACCATTTAGACTCTCGAGGATATGATGCACACCTATGTACTAGATTTTGGGGGATCTTGGGAGGACCATCTCTATTTGGTAGAGTTTGCTTACAACAACAGCTACCAGGCTAGTATAGAGATATCACAATTTAAGGCTCTGTATGGTCAGAGATGTCGTACTCCCTTATCATGGGATAATATTGGAGAGAGAGATTTGCTAGGGCCAGAGATGGTTGTGGATGCAGCAGAAAAGGTTAAGCTAATCAGAGACAGACTTCGAGTGGCACAGGACAGACGGCATTCGGTCGATCGCCACCGGAGACCTTTGGAGTTTGAGGTATAGTTTTAGATTTTGTTTTGTGTTGATATTGGTTGTTTATTATAGATTAAGTTCTTAAGGTTGTGTTTTGTTCTAGGTTGGTGGTCTGATATTTTTGAGGATTTTTTCGACATGAGTTACGATTCATTTCGGTGGAGGCAAAAAGCTTAGTTCGCTATTCATCGGACCTTTCAGTATTCTCGAGAGGGTCGGTGCAGTTGCTTATAGACTAGACTTGCCAAATACATTAGAGAGAGTGCACAACTTGTTTCACATGTCACAGTTGAGACGGTACGTGGCGGATCCTAGTCACATATTAGATCAATCGGGGATAGAGGTGGGCCCTACTCTTAGCTATCCATAGCAGCCAGTTGAGATTATGGATCGGAGATAGAAGGTGCTGAGGAACCAGACCATTTCCTTGGTACGCGTTGTATGGTGGCATCACTCTTCGGGTAAGTCTACCTGGGGGAGGAAGGATAAAATACGAGAGCGTTACCCATATCTGTTTGTACCTTGAGGTATGTTCTTTCATGTTTCTGTTTTATTTTTTAGGGTAGTTTCCTTTGAATTTTGAGGATGAAATTATTTTAAGGGGGTAGACTTGTCACTACCACATTTTCTAGGAAGGATACTTTGGTCATTTCATAATTAATTAATTTATGTGCTTCTTGAATATTTACTTATTGTATTATTTAATTATTGTTAGATATTAGATTTGATTTTTGGACTTGTGTTAGTGGATCTAACTAGATTAGAATAGACTCATGGACCCAACATTAATTATAATTAGATTGAGCCTAACAAACAAGCCCAATAGTTAGTCCTTCATTAGGAGGATGACTTAATTAGTTAAACCAAATGGATTAGAACCTTTCCTCCTTAATTAATTTTTTCATGACAAGCACCAAGGGGTATTATGGACTTTTATAGTAACTTGGAGTAGGGGGCAAGGTCGGCCATAGTAGGAGAGGAGAGAAAGTCTCTTTATTCATCTATTCATTTCAATTCTAGATCTATAATTTTTCTCTTCCAAATTTCTTCATCTCTACACCAATACTTACCCAAATTTCTTCTCTAATCATCATTGGAGGGTATTGGAACAAGGAGGAGGCAAGGATCTACAAGGAGGAGGAAGGAGCACAAGTTGGAGGCTCTTAACACTCAATTAGAGACTTGCATTAGGAATCCATCTCCTAATAGGTATAAATTAGTTTTACCTCTAAAATTAGACTATAAATCTATAATTTAATTATTAAAAACCCTCCCATGTACTAAGGATACCCATAGAAAGTGGAATTAGGTTCATATGAGGCCAATGGAGAAAGCTATGGTGTATTTTGTACCAATTTTGGGGGAATTTCGAGATTGACATATCATGTGTTTGTCAATAAGTCAATTAGACCAGATTGATATGTGTTTGATTGTATGAGACTAGTATCATATCTATAATTGGATACATATAGGCTGTATCACGATAATTTGGTGATACAGGTTAATTTTGGGGTTTTCTTCCGACACGGTGGTTTGAGCATGTCATATTTTGACACGAGCATATAGTTGAGTAGCTTGCTCTTTTGTATTGCTTCTAATTATGATTCTAGAATTACTCGTGTCCTTTGAGACATGTTTGGTGATGTGGTGGAGCCATATCACAAGCATATCATAATCTGAGTGTTGTTTGTGGAATTAAACGAAAGAATAAAGATGTATATAATACGAGGTTTGCACGAAACCCGCCTTCTTTTGTTTACAAACAAACTTGTACAACTTGATCCTATACGAGGATACGGGAGTATAATTTATTTAATCTGGGTAAATATTGCTATAGGTGTCTAATCTGCAGTCGATCACTTTAGCCCTTGGACCACACGATGATGGAGAAATGTCGTAGAAGACAGGAAGTAGCTTCGAAGGTTGCAAAAGAGGGTGGATGCACGATGCCAAAGTCGTCGATCCCTACTCTTTGCCTGAGCTCCGGATTCTTCTCTCTCTCTCTCTCTCTCTCTCTCTCTCTCTCTCTCTCTCTTGACCTCTGGTTCGATCTTTCTTGGAAGTTCGACCTTGGATCTTCAATTTTTTGACCCTGTTCGATCTCCAATTTTGAAGTTTTTCTTGACCTTGTTCGATCCTTCTTTCAAAGTTTCGACCTGTTCCTCTGTTGATAGAGGTCTCTATTTATAGAGTTTTAGTGACAGTGACCACTCCATCAGTGTAGAAACCAAGGAGTGGAACGTACAGCACCCTTTTACACAACGGTTAAAATAACCAATGCCTGCGTATAGATAATCCTTTGAATGAGCGTGTGACGCGGGTCCAACTAAGGGACAAAACGCGTATAATCGCTACGAAGATCACGGCGTAGAAGCCATGTAGGTAGGTATCCCTTGTGTAGAAGAGGTGGGCGTAGAAGCCAATGTCTATCACCATGGCGTAGAAGCCAAGTAAGCATAGAAGCCGAATAGGCGTAGAAGCCGAGTGGTCATAGAGGCCGAGTGAGCACAGAAGCTGAATAGGCGTAGAAGCTGCTGCGTACCGTGCCAGAGTGTTGATGTGGACGTCTTAGCCAGAATTACGGCTTTTGAAGATATAATCAAATCTCTTGCATTAAATGCCGAGATTTGCCACCATCCTCTGCATTAAATGCGGAGGCGTGTTTTGAAGGTCTGCAGCCCTTCTGTGCATCCGTCGCAGAGACATGCCTCGAGAGAAACTGTCACCGCTCTGTGCAATTAGACGTAGAGACGTGCCTCGAGCCCCGTACGAGGTGCAGCTTTTGACGTGGCAGGCAGTTTGTCTACTACGGAGCGTAAACAGCTCATGTCTGCCTGTGTAAAATAAGGCAGCGTATCCCCTTGTATGCGAAAGAGCAGCTTTACGCTGAGGGGATGTCAGTAAATGATGGTTCGATAATTTTTAATCAAATCCACTGTATTAAATGCAGAGATCAGCCATCATACTGTGGGGTGCATCCCGAGTGGTCTGCCATCGTTTCCAGCCGTCGTTTGGGTAGCCGTACAGTACTTTTTGTCAGTAGTCAGGGGTCAGGTTCATTGCAGGGTCTGACAGGTTCATTTCGGGGAAGACGAAGCATTCCTCGTACGCTTTAATGCTGCTTTGAAAGCGGACGAGTTTTACGCCATGGAGGCGATGAAGCACCTTGTCTATGCGGAAGCGGCCTGGACATACTGCACTTACGCGGATGGTCCTTTCATATTTTACGTTGTGTTTAGCGGAAAAAGCTCTGTTACATGCTTGATGGGTCTGGGGTCCCCTGCTTATGCTGCCCTGCCTCATCATGTTGCGTAGAGCTATCCAGCGTATTTTTTATGCTTCTACAAGACCCCCTTCAAAGCTTTCAAATTCCTCGAAATTTGAAACGCTTTGAATGAAGCATGAACCGCTCCTCGTAACTCGAAACATTTCTGAATGGAGCATTGAAACGGTCGATACTGACTTTATGGCAGATTTATTGGGGACCGGTGTGACCTCTCTCGCCTATAAAAGGCTGAGGAGTTAACATGTTCTCCCCACATTCCTTTTGCCACACAAGGATGATCGCCGGAGTCTGTCGGGTCGATCTGAGGAAGAAGGAGACCATGTTCTTCCAGTATGTAAGGAGCCAAAAAAGACGGCGACTTCGAGCTAGTGTCCACTGCAACGATGGATCATGGAAGGATATCTTAGCCTCCCTTGCTTGGGATAATCAGCAACTTTATATGGCAGTTCTTCCGGGAGAAGGGGAAGGGTCACATTGGACCACACAGCTTGCAAGTGGTGTCTTCTCCCGTTATACTCTCGAGGATGAGAGAAAAGACAAGCTGTAACAGCCGTCTTCCAGGACTGAGTTGGGTTTAAAATACCTCAACCCAATCTGCCATGGCGCACGGAGCATGGAATCTGCATAATTTATGCATGCTCCAACTCTGTATTCTCCCGTCGTTGATCATTGCCATGTCAGTCAGTTTGCTGGAACTGACTGACTGCTGGAGAAGATGGATGAAGAATTGAAGCCTAGCGAGAACCTGTCAGAACAGCTTCTGGGCGATCTTCAGACGACGATAGGGAAATCCTTTGTAGGTGGGATTTCCCTCATATGTAATCATGAAAATGATGAAAACCCCCGTAGACTGGATTCCCCTCATATGTAATCATGATTTTAATCTTTAATAAAATTATCTTCTTCCGTGCATATGATCATTTTGCCATACGTTGCTGTGAAGTCTGAATATGTGTAGCTTCGACACGTATGATTCTTTACGCCGACTCTGATAGAAAGAGTATTAGGCCATGTCCTTTACGCATAGCGAATAGTCCATAGAACGCTGTTGAGCATCTTGAACATTTAGAACTGTCATGCTGCTAGGACTGAGGAACCGCGTAGAATTCTGAACTGTTGCTTCTGATGAACAGAATTTTTTTGTTCAGACTTCATCTTCAAGAATATTTTCTCGAAAATCCCTTGGAACAGGGTCGAGAAATGGCTGTCAAAATGAGTTGCCATCTTGATAGACGAGATATTCAGACTGGAGTCTGGATGAACTTCTATTTGACCCGAGAAGAGTAATTTCTCAATGTTTGAACTCTGTATACTTCGGGTACTTGGGATATTTTGAGGTCAAGAACGAGTATCTTCTGTGTGAACTCTTTGTAATTGACCACCTTGAGGACCATTCAAATGTATGCGTAATCTGGCCGGCGTATCTTTCAGATGTACGGGAAGTCATGGAGCATGAAATCATTAGTCTGTAGCCTCTGAGCATAAACTAAACACCATCGAGCGTGAAATCATTGACTTGTGGTTCCTGAGCGTGAAGTCGTAGGTTTGTAGCCTCTCGAGCATAAAAGCTACCGAGCACAAAGGCATCTGGGCGTAAAACCCGACTTATAGCCGTCGAACGTAAAGCCGTAGATTCGTAGCTGTCGAGCGTAGAAAGCTCCTTAGCGTAGAACTGTAGATTTGCAGCTTCTGAAACAAAAATTTCTCTGAGCGTGAAGTTGCGGATCTGTTGTTTCTGAGCGTAAACTAAGCGCTACCGAGCGTGAGATCATCGATTTGGTATCTGCTGAGCGTAAAGTCGTAGGTTTGTAGCCTCTCGAGCATAAAAACTACCGAGCACAAGGGCATCCGGGCGTAAAACCATAGACTTATAGCTTGCGAGCGTAAAATCGTAGATCTGCTGCTGTCGAGCGTAGAAAGCTCTTTAGCGTAGGAACCGCTGAACTGCTTTGCGCAAAAAAAACTTTTCGAATTCGCTGACTGTCCGCCTTCTCTGAATAATAGGCTGACGTAGGACCCAATCATAACCAAATATTAATTAGGAGATTTGGTTCGGGTTTCGAGAAGTCCATCCGAGAATTCAAGGCGTCGTCCCAAACTATATATATATCCCAAGCTTTTTGAGAGAAAGACTTTTCATCCGTCTTCTGCGAAAGAGAGCCTTCAACTGTTTGAGTTTTTTCCTCTCGTTCTCTCTCCGAGCACTCCGAGTTTTCAGAAATAGTGCCAAAACCAATCCCCTCCACTAAGGGAAAGGGTATAGGTTCTTCTTCTCGTTCTTCAGCCCCAGTGAGGGAGTCTTCGGTCGGGCAAGGTGAACTTTCTTCTGAGCGAAGCATCCCGCCGACGAGCAGCGCACCCGGCCTTAGAGGTAGAGCCTTTGGGATGACAAAGAATGACAAAAAAAATCTTTCGCATACGTTGAACGTGATCGCGCTAGGTCGTCTTCTGTGCTGATAGCCTCTTTGAGAAAGATGACGCACGGAGGCATTTTCATCTTTTACGTCCACACTTCTAATGTGCTAGCGTAAAAACTCCATATTTTTGCAGTTCTGAGCGTAAAAGCTCTGACTGCTGAAAACTTGGTGTATACTATAAAATTTTAGTTTTATGTTTGTGGATGGGACCTCCGGCGTAATAACTAGGATTTTGGCAGTCTGGCGTAAAGCACGGACCGTATACAACCAATTACGCTTTTGGATGTGACTTTCGGCGTAAAATGACCAAATTTGTACAGTCTTGGCGTAGAGCACAGACTGTCATTTCTTGGTCTTTATGTTTGCAAGGTTTGTAATGACGTATTTTTCTTGCACTTTTGCAGTTAACTTGCATGAGTCTCCGCTGGCCGAGGTGATGGGTTCCGCTACCGGGATACTGCACTCAAACTATTTGGAGGATCTGTCCCACGTGACATTTCCTATCTCTGGACCCCAGTATCCTGAAGGAAGGGAGATCTTGATATCGGCTCAGGGTGAGCGGACTGCTGAACATGATTAACGGAGAGCCCCTGACGTACATAGACGGGGACCAGTACATCAAGCCGGCTTTTCTCTTTGGGGACATGATTGACAAACAGTCCCAGACGAAGCCCAAGAGAGAACCCTGGACTTTCCCCGCCGAGAGTGTGGTCTTGTATCTGCCAACGATGCCAAGAGATTATCCCATCTCGGCTTTCTTCCATGCGACTCATTCCAGGAGGATGTCTTGGACGCTGACTCCCGATCTTTACGGCAAGCCGGAGAAGATCTTTCATCTGAAAGGAGCTAACCAGGGGTCGTTTGTCAGCCGCCCTTCCGGCGTTGTGACGGTGTTCAGGAGACTGTGCCCGGGCAGCGTCCCGAGTGAAGACAGTTCAGTGATCCAGCCGGTCCAATTGTCGACTTTCTGCAACGACATCATGGGGCGAGGGGGGTATACCCCAAGGAGAATCCTCGGTGCAATGGGTGGATCACCCCAACAAACCTCCGATGGGCTTGCCTAGTTGACTAGGCCTTGAAGCATTTTCGGATAGAGCTGGAGGGCATTGGGCTATATGCTGCTGTGAGTGCGACGAGTGTTGGGTTGCCTCCCAACCCTAATCTATTTCTGGTACTGATGGAGAGATACATTCCGCTCACCGGGACCTTCGCCACTCCACTGGGGGAGTTAGGATTGGCCATCCATGAGATGGCAGTGATCTCGAGGCTGCCGATGGGGGATACCCCATATGAAGAGTATATTCCCACCAACCGGGAGTTGGAGGACTCGGACCCTCGGGTTATGGAGTGTATCAGGAGCTGATGTGCCACTACTTCACGTGCACCGCTTTTTATGAAGAGCCTTCTGATTTGGCTCACACCACTAAGTGGACGTCCTATCTCTTCTTCCACCGGGCCAGGGCCGCCAAGTCAGAGAAAGTCTCGGGGGGCAAGAATGAGCCCGTGAATTGTTTGGGCGTACTCAGTGCCCAGGTCGTCGAGGATCTTATGGAGGATGCTAAGGCTCAAGATCAGATTCTCAATGACGGGGTAGGAAAGTATCCTGAAGGCACTAAGGCCTATAGTTACTTGAGGTGCTGCCGCAGGCCTCTGTCTAAGGAAGCCCGGATGGCTGGTTTCCTCTCCATATGGCTGCGTCGAGTAGTGGTGCTCGGCATCGCATCCTCGGACCGCATTCACCGGAACATCCTGTGGCCTGCCGTACGTCTGGTGTTCGGGGCGAGACTGGGCTTGCTCCCTGCCATGGTGTGCCGTATACAGGCTGGTTTGAGAGCCATGACTGATGGGCTGCTCGTCGATGAAGCTCGGCGTGATAGCTTTCCCAGGGTAGAATTACCATACCTATACTTGATGGGATGGTTAATTCTCCACAACCCCCGGGTGATGTCTTCCCGCTCTGGCAGTAGTTCGGGGGGTAGTTTTTTGCTGAACTATAAGGACTCTCCCTGGAACGTGAACACAGTTTTAGACTGTCGGCTGGTGTTAAACCTCAGCCACGGCTGGAAGCTCCTATGCATCGTCCCCTCCGTGCATCGCAATCAGTCGGGGATTAGGCTCGAGGACTTAGGTGAAGGTAAAACCAATCTTTCTCCGGAAGACTTTAATTGGTTGGTCTGTATCAGACCCTCCCATTTGCTGTACAGAAGCGATGATCATTGCTTTTTTGAGCCCTACTTGCCTAGTCGGTTCTCCAGGCAATTTTGGTATGATCAGTTGCACGTGGGCCATGCCGTCACCAGCTTCAGGTCCAGGGGCGGACTCATTGATGGAGCCAGAGGATGGCGGTATTTTATCATGGGTTGCACGGGGGCCATCTTTATTGTGCCGGTCGTTACAACCTCCACGGAGTTGCACATCCTCCATTCGTATGCTCAGTTCTATGTGGCGATCAACACCTTCCATCGCGAATTTGATATGCGTAGAAGCTTTAGGGTGCCTTCTCCCAAGCCTGGGGGAAGAGTCGAAGTCCCCTCGGTTTCTTCTGGCGAGGGTGAGGAGTTCGACACTCCGGATGAGCCTCTGGTGTCGGTGCCGAGGTGTGAAGTGCCTCCACCTGCGGGGGCTTTGGTAGTCCCTGGGAAGCGAAGGGCTTCCGCTCCCAAGGAGGCTTCTCTTCGTAAGGGGAGGAAGGAGACGGTTGCTCGTCCTCTCCGCGTCCCTGGTATTGAGGCTCCTGGGAGTGAGCCTGCATCTCCCCATGTCAGGGATGATTCTTTGGTTGGAGGTTCCTCGCCTTTTAGAGAGGGACCTTCTACAGTTCCGGCTGGCGGCGTAGGAGAATCTTTGCTAGAGGTTGTTGTTGCTGCTACTGCTCCAGGAAGTGGAACGAGATCGCCTGGGTGGCCAAGGCAAATGAGAGAATCTTTCCCTAGATCAGCAACGGATGAAACTTCTGCCGTGTCCGTGAGCATACCTAGCGAGATTCCAGCTGACGAACCTCGACTGCATCTTGGTGAATGCTTGGTAGAGCACCTGGCGATGTCGGTTGGCTCACCCCCTTCCCCAGGTATAACAGTTCGCATTGCGTCATTAAGACATGATTTAGCTACATCGGCTGCAGATGCGACATATATACCGTTGGCTACGGGTAAATGTCATCTTTATGTCTCATTTTAGAAAGATTACCATCATATTGATATCAACTTTCTTGTCCTCTTTTCAGGGGACGGCGTCCACGGAGAGTATAGCGTTGAAGCGCCTTCTGGCTCTGCTTCAGCTCCTGGCGATGATACGGAGGCACCCGACTTCGAGAAGGAAATATCTTCGGGGGCCAGCTCGCCCGGAGTGGTTTTGTCATCTCAAGAGGAGGACGAACCCGTTATCGTGACCTCGCCTCTTGCGAGTATGCCGATGACTTCGACCGTCGTTGTCGCACCTCCTTCGGTCGTACCACCCGTCGGGGCGGCGGCTGTGGCCACCTCGTCTGTAATCGTTCCTGGAGGGGGACTCGCTAATATCGCGGCCACTCCTGGCGTATAATCGGATCTCGTTGCGCTGACCGAGCAATATACCAGCCTCTTTTACACCAGTTTGAAAACACTGATATCAATGGTGTTGGCGAAGAATCTAGACTTTGAGCGTCTGAAGAAGGCTTCTCAGTTTTCGATCGGGGCGGTCAGGGAGTTTGGCGATTCTGGGGTAGCTGACGCCCTGGAGGCGATGGTTAATGGTTTGGAGCAACCTATTAACGAATACTTACAGCTGACTCGGGGCAGCCTTGACGCTGAGGTCCAAGCCAGATATGACCTCATGACTGCACGGCTTACTAAATAGCTGGAAAGCCTGGATAACTCCATCAAAATGCATAAGCTGGAGATGGATGAAAGAAAAGCTGTCGTGGAGGAGGCTCTTGCTCTTCAGATGAAGTGCCAATCCGAGCACGAAGGGAACGTAGCGAGGGCCCGCAAGTTGAAGGAAAAACTTGCTCTGGCAGAGGAGTGGGCTTCTCAGTCGTTGGCAGGTCTAGATGTAGCGACTGGTCGACTGAGCACAGCATGACAGGATTTAGAGCGTACAGAAGCTGCCCGTGCTGGCTCTGTTAGGGCAAGGGCCGAGCTGTCTTTTATGAGCAACCCTGAGGCACGGCTGGAGCGGGCCAGCGCTGATGTCTTGGTTTCCAGGAATGAGAGGACAGCTGTACTGGTGCAGCTGATTTCCGATCTGACCGCTCCCCCACAATGATGTACCATTTCTTCTTTTTGCTTCCCAGATGTAATTTTGCTCTCTTTTTTCTTTGGGAGTAAATAAAAGCGACTCTTTTCTGACTTTGTGGACCCATTATTTCGAAATGTAAATGACAGATTTGGGCGAGAGTGATATCAGAGGTAGTATGGACGTGATAGACTCTCGATAAACTTTTAGCAGGACATATCTATTCAGGGGTCATATGGACATGATAGAATATGATCTGGTAGGATATATCTATTCATAGGTCGTACGAACATGATAGAATGTGATTTGGTAGGATATATCTATTCATAAGTTATACGGATATGATAGAATATGACCCAACTAGTTTCATTTTTTTTTTTGGAAGTAGTTTTGTCAGAATTGAAATACTCGCTATATTCTACTTGAGCAGAGGAGATTAAGCATAGTACCTTTTTAGGAATTTGCCGTTGATAGGAGCCATTAACAGGTCTCCATTAGGCTGGGCTAACCTGTAGGCGCCGTTTGAGAACGTTGTCTCGATCACATAAGGGCCTTCCCACTTGGGATGGAATTTGCCTTTACTCCTGTGAGTAAGAATCATCGGCCTTCTTACGGCTAAAACTAGCTCGCCGACTTTGAACACTCTTTCCTTTACTTTATGATTGAAAGCTCTGGAAATGCGTGCTTGGTAGAGCGCGATGCGCTGTTGAGCTTGGAGGTGTTTCTCGTCTAATCCTTCTAGCTCTCGAAGCCTTAACAGGTCATTCTTTTCTTGAGTCAGCTCATTAGTCACGGCCATCCTGAGTGACGAGATCTGGATTTCAATGGGAAGAACTGCTTCGCTCCCGTAGACCAGTGAAAATGGGATACAACCTGTCGGTGTTCTTACCGTTGTGCGGTATGCCCAGAGACATTCGCCCAGTTTCTCATCCTAATCTCTCTTATTTGAAGAGACGAACTTCTTCAAGAGTTTGATAATGGTTTTGTTGAAAGCTTTCGCCAAACCATTAGCAGCTGATAATATGCCGTAGAGGCAATATTGTGTATCCAATTTTTATCACAAAATCGATGAAATGCTTGGCTGATGAACTGAGGCCCATTGTCATAGATTATCCTTCGGGGAATCCCAAAGCGATAAATGACGTGATGCTTGATGAAGCTGATCACATTAGATGCCTTTACCTCAGCAAGAGGGATCGCCTCTGCCCATTTGGAGAAGTAATCCGTGATGGCCAGTATGAACCGGTGACCTCTGGAAGAAGACGGGTGAATAGGACCAATGATATCCATACCCCATGCTTCGAAAGGCTATGATGCAACCGTAGGATATAGATATTCAGACGGTTGATGTATCAAGTCTGCATTAACCTGGCAGGCTCTGCATTGTCTCGCATAGTTGATCGCGTCTGCGATCATAGTGGGCCAGTAATAGCCCATTCTCCTGACAAGATCCTGTAGCTTAGGATCGGGTTGATGCGCTCCGTACACGTCGTCGTGAGCTTCCCGGATAATCTGCTGTGCTTCATCGTAAGGGAGACATCTCAATAGCAGTCCATCGTAGGTCCGGCGATATAGGCATTGTAAAGATGCATCGAAGTAGAAGCGTAATGATCTTCTTTTGACGGATACTGCTTCTTTCGGGTCCTCCGGCAAGATTTCGTATGCCACAAAATCTATGAAGGGACTTCTCCAATCTCTTCTAGGGGGATCTGTGTTCACAGCATAGCTGCGTTCTATATGAAAGTTGTTCTTCACACAGAATAAATCTCTGTTAAGAAGGATTACCGAATTCTGCCTTCTTATAGGAGTGGCTAAGTCCGCAGCTAGACTGGCTAGGGCATCAGATTCCAGATTCTGAGATCGAGGTACATGCTCTAGGAAGAACCCTTTGAATGTCATGGCTATCTCGATCGTTGCTTGGTGATAGGGGATGAGGTCTGGATTCCGGACTTCATATATTCCCCTGACTTGATTGACGATGAGCAGAGAATCACCGAAAGCTTCCAGGGATTCAACCTCCAGCTCTTTAGCGACTTAGAGCCCGATTAGTAGAGCGTTGTACTCTGCCACATTGTTGGAGCATGGTTCGCTAAGAGAATATGCTCGGTAGATGACGAGTTTATCAGGAGTGACCAGGACGATTCCTACCCCTGAAACCACATTTCCTTTGGGACCAGTCCTGGAGGCGCCGTCGAAGAATAGTTGCCATGCGTCACTTTCCATTGCGAAATTATATTCTGCAACTTTGTCGGGAATGTCCTCGTATAATTTGGAGGCCTCCGGGATCGGATGAGTAGCTAGGAAGTCGGCCAGCGCTTGGCCTTTGATGGACTTCTGCGGGACGTATACCATGTCATATGGTGTGAACAGCATCGCCCAAGTCGCGAGTCAGGAATTAAAAGCACTTAGCTTGCTCAGAATCCTGTTCATCTGCTTCAAAGGGATCTGTCACTACCATGTTCACTGATAATGTATGTTCGAGAGCATCAGGTGAGTCAGAGGGCGACGAGCCATTCTGAGAAGAGGAAACGATATCCTCGTCTGATTTGGAGGAGGTGGCATACCCTAACCCAAAATGAGTTCATTGGTAGTAGGGGTCACCGTGCAGCGGCATTCGTCTGCTCAGAGGTAATATGGACATGGCAGTTTTTGTGGACTTAATACTACTGGCATACTTATGACTAAGTACGGGTGTTAAGTGTAGATGGCAACCTATATCAGAAGATAGTCGATAGCCGAAAGTTTTATTCAGAGGTAATATGAACATGACAAACTTTTGATCGTGACTCCTTTGGAGATGGAGGCACACGTCTGCTCAGAGGTAATATGGATATGGCAGTTTTTGTGGACTTAACACTACTGGCGTACTTATGACTAAGTACGGGTGTTAAGTGTAGATGGCAACCTATATCAGAAGATAGTCGATAGCCGAAAGTTTTATTCATAGGTAATATGAACATGACAAACTTTTGATCGTGACTCCTTTGGAGATGGAGGCACACGTCTGCTCAGAGGTAATATGGACATGGCAATTTTTATGGACTTAACACTACTGGCGTACTTTTGACTAAGTACGGGTGTTAAGTGTAGATGGCAACCCATATCAGAAGATAGTCGATAGCCGAAAGTTTTATTCAGAGGTAATATGAACATGACAAACTTTTGATCGTGACTCCTTTGGAGATGCAGGCACACGTCTGCTCAGAGGTAATATGGACATGGCAGTTTTTGTGGACTTAACACTACTGGCGTACTTATGACTAAGTACGGGTGTTAAGTGTAGATGGCAACCTATATCAGAAGATAGTCGATAGCCGAAAGTTTTATTCAGAGGTAATATGAACATGACAAACTTTTGATCGTGACTCCTTTGGAGATGGAGGCACACGTCTGCTCAGAGGTAATATGGACATGGTAGTTTTTGTGGACTTAACACTACTGGCGTACTTATGACTAAGTATGGGTGTTAAGTGTAGATGGCAACCTATATCAGAAGATTGTCGATAGCCGAAAGTTTTATTCAGAGATAATATGAACATGACAAACTTTTGATCGTGTCTCCTTTGGAGACGAAGGCACACGTCTGCTCAGAGGTAATATGGACATTGTAGTTTTTTTTTATTTTTTGAAGGATCCACTGGGAAAACCTTTTAGGGACTCACCATCTGGTATTTTCTGTAGTGATTGGTCCCTTGTTTATAAATGCAAAGTGACAGCCTTGGCATCGATCAATTCCTGAATTCTCCTTTTTAGTACATAGCAGGCCCTTGTAGGGTGATGGGTGTACCGATGGAAGAGGCAATAATCTGGGTCATCGACTCTGCCGGCCCTCTCAGGGTATCTGAGATTGGGTAGCTGAAGCTTGCGTCGCTCCCTCAATATATTAAAGATTTCAATTATGTCCTCTTCTTTGAAGGAGAAAGTCCCTTTTGGTCGTAGGGCTCCCGATGCCTGAGTTTCACGGTCTTCCTGGAAGATTGCCGTCATTGCATTATCTTTGAATCTTGAGGACATTCTGCCCCTAGTCTTGGATGCCGCCTTATTTTGTTGAGGTGAGTTACCCCTAGACATGTCGTGGCCTCCGGCCATAGAAACCGATTCAGCAGGAGCTGCCACTGGTTGTATAGGATTAGATTTTGAAGTTTTGGGTTTTGTGAGAGATGCAGTATATCCCAACCCGAAACAAGCTTGTTGATGGTAAGAATTATCCCGCAATGGTGTTCGTCTACCTTTTCCATAGTTGAGGCCTTGTTTCAATTTTAAATCATAACCCATACTTTGCATAATTTTTAATGCCTGCGGGCTGTATCTGTGGGTTTGTATCGTGCCAGTTTCAGACTCGCGAAAGTCTTCCTGTATGATCGGGCGTTCCGCCTGCGACCGAAGATTATTGGACGCTGATTGTCGCGAGTTGGTAGAATAATAAAGATGGAATCTTCATGTGGTCCACCTGTTATAACGACATTAGATGTTGACGTGTCTTCCCATAAGATCTCCCCGCGTTTGACCGTTAGGGGAACTGAAGTTCGTTCATGACTCTTGTCTTTGCGTTTCTGGATTAGATAACCCCGCAGGTCAGGAGAAGTTGCAGAAGAAGACGACGGCGGCTTGTTCCTCATGTTCCCATTGGTGGGCGTGCGGAGGTTGGGCACCATGGTTTTCCCTGTGCCACCTGTGTACAACAGGTTGGCCGTCTGGGCGGCGAATAATCCCCGGGGAGGGTGTCTTTTCGCAACCTGAGCTTGTTTTACGTCGAGGGACTTCGCCTGGCATAATTCAGACTGGCGTAAAGCTGAAGAGGTCCTCAGTTGGCCATCGGCTTCTCGTGTAATCCGGAGGGTAGGCAGATTGTTCCCTCGCTGGCGTAAAGGCCGAAAAGTTGAGTACTCTGCCGCTTGTTTTCCCTTGCGGAGATCACAGCGCTCATTTGGTTCCCCGTAGAGGTCAGATGTTGTCTTACGCGCGGAGCGTGATTTGTACTTCCGATTTGGTGCTGAGGCATTATCAGAAGTTTTGTCTGTATCGCGCGTAGCGGGAGACTGATTTCTATGCGTAGAGCGCAGTGGATACTTCTGGGTTAGCGCTGAGGCTTTGCCCGAAGTTTCGTCTGTACCGCGTGTAGCGGGAAACTGGTTTCTACGCGTAGTGCGTGGTGGATACTTCTGGGCTAGCGCTGAGACTTTGCCCGAAGTTTTGTCTGTACCGCGCGTAGCAGGAGACTGAATTTTACGTACGGGGTACAGAGGGAGCAATGCTTCAACCTCATTGGTCGGAGAGATCGGAGAGTCCACAGGAATGGTAGAGGATGTCTTGGACATCCGGACCTTGTGCAGCTTCATGTTGTCTTGGACGGAGAGAGGATGAGAGCTACCCCCTGGTTCGAAGCATGTCTTCGTAGGCAGACTGGTCGAATTGGACGACCAGTGTCTTCTTCACGGTTCCTACAGATACCGCATCGTGTTGAGCAATTACTTTCTCATCAGAAGAGAAAGATGTCCCCAGCAGAGTCGCCATCTTATTTGTGGTATTAAATGAAAGAATGAAGATGTATATAATACGAGGTTTGCATGAAATCCGCCTTCTTTTGTTTACAAACAAACTTGTACAACTTGATCCTATACGAGGATGCGGGAGTACAATTTATTTAATCTGGATAAATATTGCTATAGGTGTCTGATCTGCAGTCGATCACTTTAGCCCTTGGACCACACGATGATGGAGAAATACCGTAGAAGATAGGAAGTAGCTTCGAAGGTTGCAAAAAAGGGTGGATGCACGATGCCAAAGTCGTCGATCCCTACTCTTTGCCTGAGCTCCGGATTCTTCTCTCTCTCTCTCTCTCTCTCTCTCTCTCTCTCTCTCTCTTGACCTCTGGTTCGATCTTTCTTGGAAGTTCGACCTTGGATCTTCAATTTTTCGACCCTGTTCGATCTCCAATTTTGAAGTTTTTCTCGACCTTGTTCGATCCTTCTTTCAAAGTTTTGACCTGTTCCTCTGTTGATAGAGGTCTCTATTTATAGAGTTTTAGTGATAGTGACCACTCCGTCGGTGTAGAAATCGAGGAGTGGAACGTACAGTACCCTTTTACACAACGGTTAAAATAACCAATGCCTGTGTATAGATGATCCTTTGAATTAGCGTGTGACGCGGGTCCAACTAAGGGACAAAACGCGTATAATCGCTACGAAGATCACGGCGTAGAAGCCACGTAGGTAGGTATCCCTTGTGTAGAAGAGGTGGACGTAGAAGCCAATGTCTGTCACCATGGCGTAGAAACCAAGTAGGCATAGAAGCCAAAATAGGCGTAGAAGTCGAGTGGTCATAGAGGCCGAGTGAGCACAGAAGCTGAATAGGCGTAGAAGCTGCTGTGTACCAAGCCAGAGTGCTGATGTGGACGTCTTAGCCGGAATTATGGCTTTTGAAGATATAATCAAATCTCTTGCATTAAATGTCGAGATTTGCCACCATCCTGTGCATTAAATGCGGAGGCATATTTTGAAGGTCTGCAGCCCTTCTGTGCATCCGTCGCAGAGACATGCCTCGAGAGAAACTGTCACCGCTCTGTGCAATTAGACGTAGAGACGTGCCTCGAGCCCCGTACGAGGTGCAGCTTTTGACGTGGCAGGCGGTTTTTCTACTGCGGAGCGTAAACAACTCATGTCTGCCTGTGTAAAACAAGGCAGCGTATCCCCTTGTATGCGAAAGAGCAGCTTTACGCTGAGGGGATGTCAGTAAACGACGGTTCGGTGATTTTTAATCTAATCCACTGCATTAAATGCAGAGATCTGCCATCATACTGTGGGACGCATCCCGAGTGGTCTGCCATCGTTTCCAGCCATCGTCTGGGTAGCCGTGTAGTACTTTTTGTCAGGAGTCAGGGGTCAGGTTCATTGCAGGGTCTGACAGGTTCATTTCGGGGAAGACGAAGCATTCCTCGTACGCTTTAACGCTGCTTTGAAAGCGGATGAGTTTTACGCCATGGAGGCGATGAAGCACCCTGTCTATGCTGAAGCAGCCTGGACATACTGCACTTACACGGATGGTCCTTTCATATTTTATGCTGTGTTTAGCAAAAAAAGCTCTGTTGCATGCTTGATGGCTCTGGGGTCCCCTGCTTACGCTGTCCTGCCTTATCATGTTGCGTAGAGATATCCAGCGTATTTTTCATGCTTCTACAAGTGTGATACAGGTGCGGTGTACTCCACGTATTTGATACTTTGCATTCTAATTCAATTTACCTTGGTTATAGCTATTAGAATATTCTATTTGTAGTTGTTATATATATATATATATATATATATATATATATATATATATATATATATATATATACCTATGTTTCTATTGCATTTGAGTGTGTTGGTTGTCATACGGAGAGTAGGGAAGTTCTTTTGCACTATTAGTGTTAATATATATATATATATATATATATATATATATATATATATATATATATATATGTATATATGTATGTATATATAGATATAGATATATGGATGTATGTAGGAAGTTAGTGTGTGTGTGTGTGTGTGTGTGTGTGTGTGTGTGTGTTAGTAAGGCAAGGTAGAGGAGGGACTCGGGACTGTGCACTTGGTGCACAGGTAGTGTATATCAGTAAAGCAGCAAGGTAGTATAGAGCAGTAGCAACAGCAAGGTAGTGCAGAATAGTAGCAGCAGTAGCAAATGCTAGAGCAGTGAGAGCACTAGCAGCATGCAACTAGGAGCAGCAGTAGCAGTGGAGTGTGCCATGGTTGCTATGTCAGTTGGGAGGTTGAGGGTTTGGATTCTTCCCAGTTGCAGGCTCAACAACAGTAGCATTAGATTGGGTTTGTTTGATAGGTTGTCAGTTAGTTTGAGGTTGGAGTCAACTGTTAGTTGATTAGCTCTTGTGTTGGTTAAGGTTAGTATGCTAGTAGTAAATTTAAGTTATGTTATTAGTTATCAATTAGCAAGATTAAAGTTAGATTGTTAGTTAGAAGAGGTTGATGGTTAGATTAGTGTTTAGTTAGATATTAGTTACTGCAGTCATTAGTTAGTTGATTTTCTTACTTAGTTAGAGGATATATGTTAGTTATTTAATTAGCTAGTGAGTTAGCAACTTTTAATTAATTTGAGTAGTATATATTAGTAGTTATTTAGCTGGTGGTATAGTTAGATATATATGTGTTTGATTGTGTAAATATATATTATAATATTACTATATTAATTATTTAATTATTTATTATATTAGTAATTACTATATACACCTAAGTAATTGTATTATTAGTATCTCATACTAATTGTATAACTATCTATATATATAATAATACTAAATACTATATATTAATTATCTATTTAATATATACTAAATTAACTATTAGATAGTTATATTAGTGTATCTTGCGTATCTTGAGATACGTAATTGTATCACTACTCGGGTATCCTATAGCTAGTATAGCCTAGTTACATATGGTATGGACCCAATATCCTAGAGATGGACTCATACAACCTAGAAATAGTTAGTTTGACCAAGTTTGACTAGTTTGACCTAGAGTTGACCTAGTTTGACTATTTTGACCTAGAAATATCTTTATAACCTAGAATTTGACTAGTTTAATTTATTTTTAATCCAAAATCTTGTATTGATATAATTTTCCATATTTAGGTCTCTGAGGCACTGTTCCAGATATCTTTGATACTGTTCACCGAATTTCAGGTAATATATTCTCTGATAGTTTCCCATTTATGATATCCTCTATATTTTTTGTATTTAGTGTAGATATCCTTGATTTTTTGACACGATGGTTACACAGATTGGTATATCCAGATCTCATCATGAGATATTATTCCTTGGTATTTATGGTATATCTTGTGCAAGCCTTGTTCCTCATTCTTCTTGTACATATACAGACATCGATTCTTGGGGATACTAGCTACCTATCCAGTGAATCCCATGTCATAACGTACCATGGTTGGATCTACTATACCAGTCAGAATGGAGAGTATTAGTGTAGATATGTGATCATACCCTCCTTGTGCATGTCATTGTGAGTGTTGATCATACACCGTACGTATGATTAACCAGGCCCTAATCCTTGTGTAAGTTCCTAAGTCGATCACATGTTGAAGCTGGTACTCACTCGCATAGTAACAGTAATAGTAATACTTGCTTATTTCTATGATGCTCAATTCTTGTATTTAATTTCAGTATTCATATTTTGTATATCTTTTGTACTTGTATCTTGCATCTTGTATATTCACTCTATTTACTGTTATATAATTTTTATCATTCATTGGAAGTGCTGTTAGAGGTGTACTTTGCTCCTTTCCTGAATGGATATATTTTTCCTAGATGACACTAAGGAGTGGTATCCCACTCACTACGGGCCTCAGGACGTAGTTGGCTTAGAGCCAGAGATCTTGGCTCAGGAGGGTCTCATTACGGTTGAGACAGACGACCCAGTACATGTAGCTCAGTAGATAGATTTATTTATACTTGATTTGTCTCCAACATTTTGTTATTATTGTTCTTATTGTATATTGTATTAGATGTCTCATTGGATATTATTTCGTCTTGTGAGTTGTATATGACTCTTCATTTCTTATATCATATTCGTGCGATTATTCTATCTTATAGATCTGGAATTGATTATTCATATTTTATTGGTGGCATTATTATATCTTGATTGCTAGATATATAGTTTACCAAACAGCGTTCTATCGTCGATGTTGTGGCATAGGCTGAAAGTTGTTTACTACTCGGGCCCCTATATCGGGTGCGGGTTGTGACAACATTCCAGAAAAGAATATACTTTCAGATTATTTGAGCCCAACCCTCCCAAGACTCAAATCTACGAATAAACGGCTATGATGGTACTTTACCGGAATGGAGGGCTAGACATCCTTACATGGAGATTTTAGGTTATAGGATGAGGATGATACAGATCTGACCGAGGGAATATAGGGGATGGTGATGTAAATAAAACTACTATGTGTGTAGTGTATATGTAGATTAGTTTATGTGTAAGATATATATAAGATTATCTTTTTGTCTGCTGGAGTTTATTTTAGTATAACAGCAGTTGTAAATAGTGGTTATGTATCTTTGTAGCACTGTATAATATACTGTTTTTGTAAATAAAGTATGTAATTTTCTTATTTATTTTGTTCTACTTTTATATAACTATTCTTTCGAGTTTATTTATTGTTAATAATGGAATTATAACTACTTGGGTTAATTTATTAAAAATTCTACATTTCTTGTCTCTATTTAGAAAATATGCGATTCTGAATTTCAGTCCCCTCTTAACAACCAAGCTGAGATAAGAGCCGTTGATATACTCTAAATTTTCCAACAACACTTACAAATAAATAATCAGTATGCTAATGCTGCACAAGCTACCTCAGCAGTTGTACTTGAATAACTTAAGGCACCTCCCCAACAGAAAACTAGAACCATTGCCGACTTCAGAAAACTAATTCCAAAGAAATTTTATGGAACTGAAAGTCTATTAGAAGATGGGAAATGGTTGAGGACTACTGAAGGATATTTTAAAGTAGCATAGATTGTAACAGAAGATATGGTATCAATAATTAGAATCCCATTAAAAGATGTAGCAAAAAGATGGTGAAGTGTAGAGCACCCAGAGGAGTCTGATATGGTAGTAACATTGGAAGAGTTTAAAAGTAAATTTAAAGAAAGATTTTTCCTAGAATAAGCTCAAATAGGGTTAAAAATAAGATTTATTCAACTAAAATAGGATAAATATACTGTGGATGAATATACTGCAGAATTTACTAAACTAAGTATATTTGCTCTTATATGGTAGCTACAGAAAAAGCTAAAGTATCCGAGTTCAAAGAAGGGTTAGAAAGTAAACTTAAGGGCAAAGTTGCACCTTATAAATGCCAAACATATTCTGAGATAACTGAAGCTGTCCTAGATGAAGAAATGATACAAAAAGGTTGGCAAGTAACAAAGATTGGAGGTCAGAAGTGAAACTTTGAACCAAGATCTTCTTCAAAGAACCAAGGGCAAGGTCAGCCCAAGCGACTATAGATGACAACATCAAAGGGTGTGCCCATATGCAATTGCTTATCACATATATCACTTTATGTTACTTCTTCTGACTTACATTTATCGATGGACACATTGCATATTTCCCAAAGAGTTGACTTTTTCCTCGCCTATGCGTCCAAGCCAACCATGTTGCCTCGATAGTATGCAGTCTCATGCGGCCTCGACTTTATGTGGCACCCTGTCTCATGCGATACCCTACTTTATGCGACAACTTGCTTATGCGCCTATTGTTCCTATAAGACACCCTATTTCTTGCACACATTGGACACTTGCTTGGTTTAATATTTTTGTTTGATTGAATGATTATAATGCTATGTGTTAAATCTAAAAATGACTTGTAAGACCCAAATATGACCGTGTGTTAAATTTGATTAAGCAGCTGATATGAGCCATGTAGCTGTGGCCTTATATGTACTAACTTGCTAATTAAAATACTTTCCCTTGACTACCTTATTATACGTTGGATAGAATAAGGGGCATAGTTCAACCCGGGGGAGTATCTACAATCCCGGTCCATGTTTGGTTTAAGGATTATAAATCTGAACACGAGGGGTTCTCGCACTACTCTTATCCTCATCTATCGATATAATAAAGTGACAATTAATATGACCAGTGATTGACTATCCTGTCATGAATAACTTGCTACGTGACAACTTGTCCATGATCTTGATTCTAGAACTTATTCCTGCCCTGACTATTGTATCCGTACTGATACACTTGATCGTACCGAGAGTGCTTCTTGATAGATATAAATATGGTGAGCCGTCGTGCCACATACTCTTGCTACGTGATATATGTATTTATTTCCATGCACGAATCTGATAGTGGACAGTGACTTTAGCCGTATCTAGATAGTACTAATTGTTGCATCATACTTGGGTGAATCCAGATTTAACTTTCAAGGGATAATATAGATTCGTATCAAGAGTGCCTATACTTAAAGTATGACATCTAAGAAGGAATGTTCATATGACCATGACATGGGATTCTAATTGACCTAGGGTTATCTAGGCAACTAAATTTGTAGAGCATTGGGAAGGAATGGTATCTCGAGATCGTGCATGATGAACCACCCTATATTAGCTGGGAGTAAAGGCTTGCCACTAGTGGAGTGTAGTATTTGACTTAATTATAAGACGGAGCCAATATCTTTCCTATAGAAAACCTAGAACTATTACTAATTATTAATTATTTTAGTGCCCTTTCAAGGGACTGGTGCATTATTTTACATATATACTTCCTCGTATATCATTGGTTCAGCCATCCCTGCTCGATTATGGTATGATTTGAGGATACTCATATATTAAATTACTGGGATAATCCAGAGATCATATATTAAGCCGTAATACATGATTGGCCGTCTAGTTTGCTTATATTATATGTCTAGTCAGAAAAGTGGGCTATCGTGGTATGATAATTTAACCCATGTCTTTGTTTGGTTTTTGGTTGCATCATTATGTTACGATAATCCATGGACCGAAGTTATATTATTTCTTATATTGTATCTCTACTTGCGTATTGTGCCTTCTGTTGACTGGAATTAGGGACACAGGCTATTGTGGCATAATAGTTCAACTCATATCCTTGTTTGGTTGTTGGATTGCGTTTTTGTGTTACAATAGGCTATGGACTGAAACAATAACTCAAAATTATTTTAGTTTGACCTTAATCAAGGTACGTATTCTATCTTGATGTGATAGGGCACTTTCTGTCCTTGTTTAGTGAAGGGGTGTCACATGTCATGGATACGACATATGCCATTGATTGTTGGCTCACGCATCTTATGCTATAGGATTGGTTTTGTTTATTCATTTCATCCTTTTTTGTGGTACTTGCTATTTTGGGTCTGACCCTACTAGTTTTTCATGGCTAGGTTTAGTGCCAACACTGGAGGATCAAGCTTACTTCTCCCTCACTGATGATACGTATCCGAAGGATTGCAGCTGAGGGGCACGAGTGGATTTCTTGTTTCATTGCTCGTCTTTTATAAACTATAATCTTTTGGGTGTTTAGACAACCGACACCTATTAGCCGGAGAATCTGGATACTATTTCCCTATATGACTATATTATATTTAGACTACAGTTGACTCACTGTCATGTATACTTTTGATTGTGTATTTGGCATATCATTCTATATCGCTAGATCTCTAAAATATTCTGATACGGCATTTGGGACGCCTTACTGCTTACTTTAAAATATTCTATGTTAATGTTATTTGTTTGAATAATTGAGATAATAGAAGTTCTTGACCCTAGGAAACTTGATTGTAGTATGCACCCCTGGTCTCTAGACAACCTTAACACCTTGCGGGTTGCTTCGGTATTCCGTAAGGTATGGTTTGCTGAGTCATTCTCCCGCTTTCAAGTATTCTAGTTCTGGGCATAGCAAGATTTTAGTGCTAGACCACACAGGTCCGATTTTTCAGACCTGTGGGGTGGCTTAATCATAGTATGTCTCAATCAAACATGCTCCTCCTTGAAATCATGTACCTGTCTCCTCAAAATTTAGCTTGACTTTTGTATAATTGATTCCTCGACCATTTCTCGTCCTGTTCTTAATTTATCTTGTTTCCTTTTCCTTAGGGCTTCTTCAGCATCAGTGGGTGGAGCACTAGTAATTTCAGCAGGACAAGGATCAATTGGCCCATAGCAAGAGGTAATACCTGTACCTAGAGGGGTCAGAATAGAACCAGTAGAGGAGCACGAGGAGGAAAATGTACCAGAAGTTTTAGTACCCCCCGTCGTACCAGAAGTACCAGTAGAACTTGATACAACATCTTTGATCGAAATCATATGAGTAATGATGGCAAGACAACAACATCAACAGCTTCAACAGCAAAAGCAGAATATTTTATTAAATCAAGGATTACAGACGGCCTTGGAAAGGAGTGTTAGAACAGACTCAGGGGAATCGGTAAGGCTCTGCTGACTTAACCCTAAGTATTTTGATGGCACAGAGGATACCATTACTGCGAGTGCTTGGCTGTAGAGTATAAAGACGATATTGACAGCGGCAAAGGTTCCAGTTGAGGAACAAGTTGATCAGGTCCGATTGCAACTCCAGGACCTTATTAGAGATTGGTGGGCTGCAAAAGAAGTTGGATTATGACAACCTATTTCATGGGACAACTTTAGGGCCCATTTTTGGGTTAAGTATTTCGGAGTGGTATTACAGTATGAGCTACAACGGAGGTTTATCAACCTCAAGCAGTCTAAAAGGACGGTGGATGGCTACGTTGTAGAGTTCTGCAGGCTTACCAGATTTGCTCCAACTATGGTAGCAACAAAACCAGAGAGGGCAATAAGGTTTCAGTACGGACTTTATTTGGAAATTCAGCAACTGGTGGAGGGCCATAACACCTATACTTTTGATAAAGTATTGATCGCATCTAGGCGATATGAGCTGACGATGCAGAGGTAAGCTTCAAGGACGGTAGGCCAGAAGAGTTATCATGCACATAGCTGAGGGAGAGGACCATCACATCGGAAGTCGGCACCATCTCCTGGCATTCGCATTCATGACACAGTGCCAAGGAGGCCAGTAGTATCGGTAATAACAGTACCAGTTCAGTCGTATCAGCCGAGGCAGCAGCAGCAGCAGCAACAATGATTGGGAGCCCCAGTCGGATGTACGTATTGTGGCATAAGAGGCCATACAAAAGATGTGTGTAGAGCAGTACAAGGGCTGTGCCTACGATATGGTAGTCCAGATCATTATAGTGCCAATTGTTCAATGATATAGAGGATTGAAGGACCGGCACAGCGGTTAGAATAACCAGCACCAGAAGTAGCTCAGTACGGAGGACCAGCACTAGCGATCAGGCCATTGGCTCTGCGACCATTGTCGACGCAAATTCAGATGTACAACCAGAAGAGGAATCAATAGTATGGGCAGTAGAGGCCACAACAGCTTATTCAAGGGAGACAGCAACAAGGAGCACAACAAGGCCAAGGGCAAGCTTTTACCCTATTTATAGAGGAGGCCTTGGCATCAGGTGATGTGGTGGCAGGTAACATTCTCGTTATATCTTTTCCTGATGTAGAATTATTTAATTCGGTAGTATCCTACTTATTTGTATATGCATAATTTATGAGACGTATTGAATTGGAGTTCGAGGCATTGCCAGAGAGGCTGAATATACTCACTAGTAATGGTCTCGTAGGAGTCAGTAGAGTATATTTAGCGTATCCAATTGTTGTGTGCATGCATTTTAGGCAGGAATGGTTGAGCGACAGTCCTACAATGATAGATTACCGTAGGGGTAGAGTATTATTTAACATCACGAGTAAGGAAGGGTTTATCTTTAATAGAACGGTGAAGGATCACCATGAAGGTGGCATTGCAGCAGTAGTAGGAGTTGAAGATCAGTTTCCTAAAATAATTGAAGAATTTCTTGATGTATTTTCAGAAGAGCTTCCAAGATTACCCCAAGTAATAGAAGTGGAGTTCTGCATAGAGTTGAAACCAGGAGCAGAACCATTTTTCAACAAGGTCTATCAGATGTCACCAATAGAACTTAACCAGTTGTATCAACACGTGGAGGAACTAAAGGCGAAAAAGTTTATGTCACCATCAATTTTCCAAATATGGGTAATTTAGAATTTGGCCTAGTTATTTTATTTTTAGGAATTAAATATTATTTGGTGTGCTATATAATTATGGGTGCTTTGTATTAATTATTTGTAATAGTGGGCTAGCCATTAGATTTGTCATGACAAATTAGTGATCCCAACATGGACTAGGCCTAATTAGATCCTTTTCCTCTTTAGTAATTAAGAAGATTAGACTAATTTACATTAGTGTAGAGACTCACCATTTACGCCCTCATTAATTATTCTCCATAATGACCCATTGGAGGGCATTTTAGACAATTATATATGACATGGAGAGGGGGGAAGGGGGCCGGCCATAAGAGCCACTTCTCTCTCTCTCTCATCTTATTTGCATTCATTCTAGATCTAAAAATTAGATCCCTAATTTTTCATCTCTCCCTCCATTGAATTCTCACTCAATTTGTCTCCATTTTCCCTCTCGTTCTCATTCCACAAGGAGCTTGGAGCTTGAAGAATCAACGAGCACAACAAGAAGGAGCTTTGGTGGAGAAAGCGTGTCCGAATCGTGTTCGTGGAAATAATTTATTGGAAAACCATCTCCCAATTAGTAATTTCTAAATTTTCTTTTTATTCTAGCACTAAAATCATGCATTTGACCATTAGGAATTATCCCATGGCATTTGGCTACCTATAGGAACAAGTTCTAGGCTAATTGGTTGTGAATTATGAATTCTATATGGTGATTTGTATGCATGTTAGGGGAATTACGAGTTTGACATATTAATTGTGTGTCATGAGATCAATTAGATCTAATTAGACTTAGATCGGGATTGTCGGACTAGGTATGTATCCACAATTGGACACAAGTATGCCGTATCACGATACGATGTAATACCGTGTGATATGGAGATCTATTTTGGGTGTTTTGTACAATTACTCTTCGATTCTTATTTTAACAAGTCGCATTAGTTATATTATGATGTATTATATATTATAATGATTATTGTGGAAAAATTGGATTAGTGGCTTCTCAATTACGTACTCTAGGTGATTGTTTTAATACCACTAATATATGGTATATATATGGGTATATGATGTTGAGTGTTTATATATATATATATATATATATATATATATATATATATATATATATATATATATATATATATATATATATATATATATCACGACCCGCACCCGGAATTTGGGCATGAGTCGTGGGTACGTCCAGCCTACGCCGCAGCATCGGCGGTAGAACGCTGTCTAGGTCACAACATAGTATATCCTGTCAATAGTCTCAACTCCGCACGGAGGACAAAGATAATAATCCACAGTTATATGATATACTCAATCACAAACTATAAGAAATAATGGCACGATGGGAATATAAAAGAGTTCTAATAAAAACATCCACAATAAATCCAACTCAAAACCTGGGTCTAAATGACCTCACAAAGTCACAAGTAATAAATACAACTCAGTCTCAGTCTAAAACAATAATGCAAAAAAATAATCTAAGAACAGGCTAGTAAGTTCTCCTCTAGGATAGGCACCTCCTCTGGGATTTCTGGAGTGAAATCTCCCTCTATTCCTGGGCCGTAATGCGTAGGGCAAAAGTTCTCCAGGTCCTCTGAAAATGTTTACCCAGTCAGGATTGGAGCGAAGCACAAGCACTAACAGCAGTTTCATTAAATTGACAAAATCTATAAACAGTGTAAGAGATACAAGATGGAAATAAAAGCTGAACATGTGAAGTACTGGAGAAATGAAATAGACAATAGAGCATCTAGCAATGAACAATAAATAGTAAATGCTAGAACAAGTGAATCAGAATAAAATAGACATCTAGCTAAGTGTTTGAAATATTAGTTTATTATGTGATCGGCTTGGGACTGGATCAGGCTGGTTATATATGATTAGCTATGATTCTTTTAGGTCAGGCTAACCGTATGGTTAGCTATGGTGCATATAGTGGTCAGGCTAATCATATATAACAGCTATGGAGCATATAAGTGGTCAGGCTGCACCCGACGTGAGAAGTGGGGTAAGCTATGGTGCATATAAATGTTTGGATATGATCACATAATCTACTAATAGTTCCCCATCCCCCAGCTAGCACGATGGATTCCAATCACGACTCCTCATGATGGGGATCTAGGGTGCTAACTCGTGTATCCATAGTGTCGGAATCAAGTATGTAATACACTACAATTTATAGAAGTAATCAACAATGAAAACTGTCAGAGAATGTACTCGCCTGTGGTCCTGAGCAAAATGTGAGGATCGATGTCCAAAGTGGGATCACAATGACCTATATATAAGATAACAATGTTAAAATAGTGTTTGGAATAATAAAAGTGATTAGCTAATTTGAAATGGGGTGTTAGGCCATTTCTAGGTCTATACTAGGTGTTACTAAGTCAACTCTAGGTTTTTGGTCAATACTAGCTAAATACACTATATTATATGTTCTATACTTACAATATAACTCCATATAATTACTATCTCTAATACCTTAGCTATACCTATTATATCACTCTACTATCTTTCATAACCCAATTAATCTTGAATACCTTGACCAATACCTTGCACCATAACATATACCTTAGTATCTCATCAAACCTATACCAATACCTTGCCAACACTATTACCCATATCTTATACTAAACTCCTACACAGACCCACAGTCTGAAACTGTTCAGATTTCAATACCTGGCTTAACTAAGACAAGTATGACTACTGACAGGACCAACCAGGTAACATCCCCAACTAGTTCACCTACACTAATCCTCCATAGGACACTGGATCAATCTAACACTCTAATGAAACTCAAAACAAATCACTCTCACACATACAGTCACACACAGACACTCTATCACTCTGCTAATTCTATTAACCATCACTCACACACACTGCTACACACTCACAGTCACACACAGCTCACACAGGGATACACTCACTGCTACCCAATTCACTGCACACACACAAACCTGATTACACATGGACACAGGTTCATGGATACACTAACTGAGATACACAGCACTGCCTAACCTTTCTACTGAAACACAGCCAAATAAGAACATATGCACAACACTTACCTGGGAATTCTCATACACCACACTGCAATACATAACTGAACACAAGACTCAACACTATTACATAAACTGACACATACAACAGGAAACTCACATCTAAATCCTATATACAGCCCACACAAAACTGCTTACTGATACATAAAAACTCACAGTAGTGAAACCCCCAAATCCTACTGATATTCTAAACCTACAATCCTACTGATACAACCCACAGTGTCTAATTTCTAGGACCAGCATATATCTACTGGCACTCTAACACTCCCTAGATACTGACACTCTAAACTCACATAGGCTCTGATACAAGAACCCCATCCCTTGTCGATAAACACAGTTCCAACAAAATACCCAAACGTGCACAGAAAACACATTGTTCACCCATAGGTTGACATAATTACTGATACTTAATACCTACACACAGTCACCAACTGCACAGAATCCCTAAACTTCAGACTACACAGTAAACCAATGCCCGACTGCACAGGGAAGATCCCCCACAGTGCACAAACCCGACTGTACACCCAGATCCCACCGTGTCTGACATCCCCAAGACACGGGGACACATGATACACACTACAATAACACAAATATATTTAGGTATATATATTTATGTATCAAATATACAGAATTAAAACACAAGGATAGGCAAAACCCCTAATAAACATTTCCACAAACACTAAGGGTGCAGAAAAACAGATTCACCTAAAACCCATGAATCCCTCTAACCCAAACCCAAAAAATCGGGTTCAACCTACACATATGAGATGAATCAGTCTACATACCAAAATCTAGGGTTAGGGTTCCTGATAATTGGGGAAAACAAATGTTGGGGACACTTAAACCTAAACAAAACCCTAAAATCAAACTCTACACAGAGGGGTGGGTTCCTAAGGGCCATGAACATCTGAAAACAGAATTTAAAGGAATAGAAATAGGGTTTTTACCTGCAGGGATGGTTTCTTCAATGAGGTTCTTCTTCTTCAAGGCTTCCTGACCCACGTTCCTTGCTTTCCTTGCTTTGGAGGAGGAGGAAATGGAACCTAGGGCTAGATTTCGAAATTTTTGGGGTGGGGAGATGGTTTCTCTTGATGGAGGCTAGGGTTTCTCTTTTCTACATGAAGGATGGCTTTGTGAGAAGATTCCTTTTTATATTAAACCTAGTTTTAGGGTTTCCATGCATAATTTTTTTTTTTTAGATTAAACCCCCTGGCCCTCTCATGTAGAACCTAATTAACTCAGGTTTAGGCCTTCTAGGGTTTGAGGTCCAAACCTAATATTAGAATTCTAGGGTTTCACTAGAACTGGGTTTTTAAAATCAGGGTTTGGTCATTAGGGTTTGCCCTGAGGCGTTCTAGGGTTTGACCTAAAACCAAGTATCACTTACAATATATAATTAGTTTATAAAACTCAGCAATTTAATTTAATACATAATTATTAAAAATAGTTAAGTTACACAAATGCCCTTGCCTGGAAAAGTGGTAGTGACAAGTCTACCCTCCTAAAAGAAATTTCGTCCTCGAAATTGGACTGAACAGAACAAGAGTGAAATCAGAAAAGGAAATATACCTCAAGTCTGGAAGAGATACGGGTATTGCTCGTGCATCTCGTCCTCTCTCTCCCAGGTCGACTCCCCTGGAGAGTGATGTCTCCATGCTACACGAACCAAAGGAATAGTTTGGTTCCGCAACACCTTCTCTCTGCGGTCCAAGATCTCTACGGGCTGCTCGGGGTAGCTGAGCGTCGGACCAACCTCAATCTCCGAGTGATCAAGTACGTGACTAGGGTCGGCCACGTACCGTCTCAGCTGCGACACGTGGAACACATCATGTACTCCCTCCAATGCAGGCGGCAAGTCTAATCTATACGCCACTGCACCTATCTTCACAAGAACACCGAAGGGTCCGATGTAGCGTGGGCTAAGCTTTCCGCCTCTACCAAAACGAATCGTTCCACGCGTCGAAGAAATCCGTAGGAATACTAGATCGCCAACCTAAAACAAAACCGTCTCAGCACGCAGTCTAAACAACAAACACCAGCTAAAATAATAATCTATAACTGAAACTCAAGGGGTCTACGGTGGCTGTCGGCCCAATGCCGCTGTCTGTCCTGCGCCACTCACAGTCTGTCTCTGATGAGTTTCACCTTTTCTGCTGCATCCACGACCATTTCTGGTCCTTGCAAGGCGCTCTCTCCAACGTCGTCCCACGATAACGGTGTACGACACCTCCGTCCATAAAGAGCCTCAAATGGTGACATCTCGATGCTGGCCTGGTAGCTGTTGTTGTAAGCGAACTCTACCAGGTGCAGATGATCCTCCCAAGAACCTCCGAGATCTAAAACACAAGTGCATAGCATATCCTCGAGAGTCTGAATAGTCCTTTCAGACTGCCCGTCTGTCTGGGGGTGATATGCGGTACTGAACTTGAGCTGAGTGTCCAAGCTAGCCTGCAGACTCCTCCAGAAGTGGGAAGTGAAACGACTATCCCGATCTGAGACGATGCTCACAGGAACTCCATGAAGTCTAACGATCTGACGCACGTACATTTCTGCGAGCCTCTCTGTCGACGTGCCCACCTTGAAAGGTAAGAAATGGGCAGATTTGGTCAACCTGTCCACGATAACCCAAATCGCGTCTTTCCCTCCTAGAGAACGTGGAAGCCCTGAAATGAAATCCATGGTCACGTGCTCCCATTTCCATTCTGGAATCGGTAAAGGTTGAAGCAAACCACCTGGCCTCTGTCGGTCTGCCTTTACCTGCTGGCACACTAGACACCGGGATACGAAGCGTGCTACCTCGCGCTTCATTCCATACCACCATACGTGCTCCCTCAAGTCTCGATACATCTTGTTGGCATCGAGATGCATCGAGTACTGAGAGCGGTGTGCCTCCTGTAAAACCTCCTTGCGCAGCTTCCCGCTTGGCACACATATCCTCGTGCCGTGCCGTAAAGAACCATCATCTGCGATAGTAAAGTCGTCCGACAATCCCATCCGAACCTGTGCCCTGATACTCCTCAGAGCCTCATCATCGTACTGCGCAGCTCTGATCCTGTCCATCAGTTCGGACTGTATCTGCAATCCCCACATCTGAATCTCAGTACCGGAAACTAACACTTCAATCTCCAAGCTCTCCAAATCAGCCAACAAATGCCTATCTGTCGTCAAGTACATAGCCATCGGATACCTGCTCAAGGCATCGGCGACTACGTTGGCCTTCCCTGGATGGTACTGCAATGATATGTCGAAGTCCTTCATCAACTCCAACCACCTCCTCTGCCTCATGTTCAACTCCTTCTGCGTGAACACGTACTTCAAGCTCTTGTGGTCTGTAAAGATCTCCACACGCTCTCCGTACAAGTAATGTTTCCACAGCTTTAGGGCGAAGATAACTGCTGCTAACTCCAAATCGTGGGTGGGGTAGTTCTTTTCATGATGGCGTAACTGCCTGGAAGCATAGGCAATTACCTTCCCGTGCTGCTGAAGAACACATCCCAGACCCTTCCCTGAAGCATCACTGTAGATGGTAAAACCACCTGTCCCTGATGGCAACGTCAAAATTGGAGCTGTCGTCAACCTCTTCTTCAGCTCATCAAATGCGGCCTGGCACTCTTCCGTCCAGACAAAATCCACATCCTTCCTAGTCAGTCTGGTCATCGGCGCTGCAATCTTGGAGAAGTCTTGTACAAACCTCCTGTAGTATCCTGCTAGCCCAAGAAAACTCCTGATCTTAGCTACCGAACTGGGGGTAGCCCACGACTCCACTGCCTCGATCTTCTGAGGGTTAACCGAGATTCCGTCACCCGATACCACATGCCCAAGAAATTCGACCTTGTCAAGGAAGAATTCATACTTAGAGAGTTTCCCGTACAGCTTCTCCCTCCTGAGAGTCTCTAAGACCAATCTCAGGTGCTCTTCGTGCTCCTCCGGGGTCTTGGAATACACAAGAATATCGTCAATGAACACCACCACGAACTTGTCAAGGTACTGGTGGAACACCTTGTTCATCAAGTTCATGAATACTGCCGGTGCATTGGTTAAACCAAATGGCATTACCATGAACTCAAACTGGCCGTATCTGGTCCGAAAAGCTATCTTCGGCGTGTCTTCTCTCTTCACCTTCACCTGGTGATAGCCTGACCTCAAATCAATCTTTGAAAACACCCTCGCCCCGCTCAACTGGTCGAAAAGATCATCTATCCTCGGCAGCGGGTACTTGTTCTTGATAGTGATATTGTTCAAAGCTCTATAATCAATGCACATGCGCACCGTGCCGTCCTTCTTTGGTACGAACAATACCGGAGCTCCCCATGGTGATGAACTGGATTTGATGAAGCCTTTGTCCTGCAGCTCCTCAACTTGCTTCTTCAGTTCTGCCAGCTCGTTGTTGTTGACTCTATAGACATGTTGTGAAATGGGCTCCGCTCTTGGAACCAAGACTATAGAGAATTCAATATCTCTGTCTGGTGGCAAGCCTGGCAACTCTTCTGGAAATACATCCAGGAACTCTGCTATTAGAGGATGTGGCAACTCCTCTTCTTCCGTCCTGGCTCCGCAAAACGTGCTCCTCCTCTGTTCAACTGCTCCTCTGACGACCTCAAATTTCGGCTCTCCTGGTGGTCTAAACAATACTCTGCCTCTATAACAATCTATAGTAGTATGATGTCTACTCAACCAGTCCATTCCGAGCACAATATCGTACCCCGGAAGTGGCATGACGAGTAAACTCACGCTCAAGTCTCGGCCTCCTACTGACACTCTTCGGTCATTGCAGTGATCACGAACTAGGATAATACCTCTACCAGTCATGATCTTGCAAGTCCTAACTAATAGTTCTGTGTCTAAATGATGTCGAAGTGCATATGATACAGACACAAAACTATGGGAAGCGCCAGAATCGAATAAGGTAAATGCGGGAATACAATCGAGAAGAACCGAACCTGTGATCAAGTCTCCTGCTGGCTCGATCTTCTCGACTGCCATGGCGTACGCTCGCCCCTGGGGTGCACCTCTCTGCTGCTAATGCTGGGCAAACCTCTGATTTTGCGGTGGAAGTGGTCCCCTCTGTTGTTGGCCTCCTGGTGCGGTAGGTACCCTGCCTGGTCCCCTCTGGGCGGCTGCTCCACCCTGACCTGGACGAATCCGAATGGTAGGACAATCCCTCAGCTGATGTGTCGTCGATCCGCAGGACAAACATGAGCCCAATCTATGCCTGCAGATCTCTCTAGTATATCCCATCTTCCCGCAGTACGCACACTGGATGGCGGGCTGAGTCTGCCTCTGCTGCTGTTATTGCTGGACCTGCCCTCGGGCTGGTGCCTGGTGCTGCTGGTGCTGCTGCTGAAAGGGCCTCTGCTGCTGCTGATAGTGTGGACGCTTGCCTGGTCCCGCACTACTGTTTGCTCCTCCGAAAACATCGTGTCCCCTCTTGGGCCTGAGGTCCAAGTCATCCTCGGCTATCTGGGCATCCATCAATATGCCCTCGAAAGTAGCGGTGCGACGTCCCGACGTGCGAGACTTGATCTCCCTTGTCAGCCCCTTTCTGAACTTCCGGGCCCTGTCCCCCGGATCTCTAATCATCTATGGCGCGAAGCGGCTCAGGCGACAAAACTCCGCGGCATACTCATCGACGGACAAGCTCCCCTGGACTAAGTCATGGAACTGACTCTCCAATGCTCCCAGGGCAACGTCAGGAAAGAATTTCTCCTTGAAGAGCTCCCTAAAAGCCTCCCAAGTGAGTCCTCTGCGCAAGAGTCTCGGCTCCGTGCGAAACCACGTCAGGGCAATGTCGAACATCTGGCTGCCAGCGGCCTCGATCTGGAGCACCTCTGGAAGCTGCGCCAACCGCAAGTTCCTCTCGATGTCCTCTAGCCAATCATCGGCGTAGAGTATCCCTTCTGTCCCCTTGAACTCCCGAGGCATCATCCTCTTGAAGTCCACAATGGTGCCCGGCCTCTGTTGTTGCTGACCAGGATGTTGCTGCTGTTGAGCGACCCTCTCCACAGCTTGGAGAGCCACTTGGTGAGCATTTTCCATGTTCACCCTCATCATCTCTGTCTGGGCCTGATGTGCCTCAGCCTGCACTCTCTGGGCCTCTGCCGACGTCCTCTGGGCGTCGACCATGCCCTGAATCAAAGCGAACATCTGTGCCCCATCGGCAGGCACACCTCCTGGATACTGAACTGGTGGTGGTGGTGGCTCCGTCGTAGCTGCGAGGACCCTCTGAACAGGTGGTGGAGGACCCCCGAATGCTGCAGACACTCCCACATGTACTGGAGATGTAGGAGGTGCTACGGATGTCTGTCCGGCAGGGCGAGAGGTGGCAGACCTCTCTGAATCTGCTGCTCCGAGTCTCTAGGACCTTCTTGGCGGCATCCTGAAGACAGATCGAAAGATTCAATTAAGGCAATAGATACGATATCAAGGAAGGACAGTAAATTTCTAAAGGAAAATCATTAAAAGTAGTATCATAAGAATCAGAATTTCCTGATTGTGATTGAGCATATCTCGGCCTAATTCCTATTTCCTAAAATAGGCTCGTAGTAATACTCTAAGCGAGCACCACTACGATATCGCTCTAATGTGAATCTAAGACTAGGACCTGCATGGGCCACCACTAAAACGTGTCATGACCCGCACCCAGAATTTGGGCATGAGTCGTGGGTACGTCCAGCCTACGCCGCAGCATCGGCGGTAGAACGCTGTCTAGGTCACAACATAGTATATCCTGTCAATAGTCTCAACTCCGCACGGAGGACAAAGATAATAATCCACAGTTCTATGATATACTCAATCACAAACTATAAGAAATAATGGCACGATGGGAATATAAAAGAGTTCTAATAAAAACATCCACAATAAATCCAACTCAAAACCTGGGTCTAAATGACCTCACAAAGTCACAAGTAATAAATACAACTCAGCCTCAGTCTAAAACAATAATGCAGAAAAATAATCTAAGAACAGGCTGGTAAGTTCTCCTCTAGGATAGGCACCTCCTCTGGGATTTCTGGAGTGAAATCTCCCTCTATTCCTGGGCCGTAATGCGTAGGGCAAAAGTTCTCCAGGTCCTCTGAAAATGTTTACCCAGTCAGGATTGGAGCGAAGCACAAGCACTAACAACAGTTTCATTAAATTGACAAAATCTATAAACAGTGTAAGAGATACAAGATGGAAATAAAAGCTGAACATGTGAAGTACTGGAGAAATGAAATAGACAATAGAGCATCTAGCAATGAACAATAAATAGTGAATGCTAGAACAAGTAAATCAGAATAAAATAGACATCTAGCTAAGTGTTTGAAATATTAGTTTATTATGTGATCGGCTTGGGACTGGATCAGGCTGGTTATATATGATTAGCTATGATTCTTTTAGGTCAGGCTAACCGTATGGTTAGCTATGGTGCATATAGTGGTCAGGCTAATCATATATAATAGCTATGGAGCATATAAGTGGTCAGGCTGCACCCGACGTGAGAAGTGGGGTGAGCTATGGTGCATATAAATGTTTGGATATGATCACATAATCTACTAATAGTTCCCCATCTCCCAACTAGCACGATGGATTCCAATCACGACTCCTCATGATGGGGATCTAGGGTGCTAACTCGTGTATCCATAGTGTCGGAATTAAGTATGTAATACACTACAATTTATAGAAGTAATCAACAATGAAAACTGTCAGAGAATGTACTCGCCTGTGGTCCTGAGCAAAATGTGAGGATCGATGTCCAAAGTGGGATCACAATGACCTATATATAAGATAACAATGTTAAAATGGTGTTTGGAATAATAAAAGTGATTAGCTAATTTGAAATGGGGTGTTAGGCCATTTCTAGGTCTATACTAGGTGTTACTAAGTCAACTCTAGGTTTTTGGTCAATACTAGCTAAATACACTATATTATATGTTCTATACTTACAATATAACTCCATATAATTACTATCTCTAATACCTTAGCTATACCTATTATATCACTCTACTATCTTTCATAACCCAATTAATCTTGAATACCTTGACCAATACCTTGCACCATAACATATACCTTAGTATCTCATCAAACCTATACCAATACCTTGCCAACACTATTACCCATATCTTATACTAAACTCCTACACAGACCCACAGTCTGAAACTGTTCAGATTTCAATACCTGGCTTAACTAAGACAAGTATGACTACTGGCAGGACCAACCAGGTAACAATATGTAACATATTGTGTATGTTCAGTTAGTGTACATGTGAGGTGATAGTGTGGATTAAAGTGAATCAAGTGACTATGAACTGAACTCGAGAGCATTTGTGTACAGATGCCAGTGTTAGTGAAGTAAAATTCATATGTGATGCATGTGTCATGTGTATATGTCACGCCACAGTACCGAAATACGGAGACGGACATAACCAGCTATCCCGTACAAGGTACTATATGTCGTACGATGATCATAGCTGTATAAGACAAGGGGGTGCATGCTACAATCAAGTTTTCTATGGTCAATAACTTCTATGTCTCAATCATTCAAACAAGAAACAGTAAGCATAAATCATAGATGATAAGCAATAAGGCGTTCCAAACGCTTTCTCAAAATATTTTTGAGTCTAGCCGTGCAAAAATAAGAAGCTGAAAAGTAGCAAAAGTACTTGACAGTGATTCAGCTGCTGTCTGATTTAATATAATCATGTAGAGAAACTAATGTCCAGACGAGCCGGCTAACAGGTGCCATGGCTAAATGCCCAAAAGAAGTAAATGTGTAAGACGAGCAGGGAAGAAGAAAAACCCACTCCCTATACCCTACGACCATATTCCTGGTGTGCCCTATGAGTTGGGGAAAAGAACGATGGATCCTCATATGTCACGACCCGTACCCGGAATTGGGGCACGAGTACGTGGGTACGTCTAGCGTACGCCGCAGCATCGGCGGTAGAACGTTGTCGAGGTCATGATACTATCTAAACAATCTCACACGAGCATCCAACTCCATAAGGAGACACGGATAACACAATATAATATGAACAACATACTCAATCACATAACTACAACACGATAAGATCTCGAAGAAAATAAAATAAAATACAACACAAGTCTAAATAGAAATAATCTAACTCAACAATAATATCCAGGTCTCAACAAAGTATGCTGGAGACAAATCCGGTACCAAATAATCTGCTAAAAAACTAACTAGATAACTAGTGATTCCGGCTAGACCTTCCGGAATCACAACTGAACTACCAAGTCCAAGTCTGCAGCTACTCTCCCTGTGGTCCATAAAATGTCGGACACCAGTCCTCTAAGGCATAGTCTGGAAAAATATTTCCAGTCAGGAAGGAGCAAAGTATATCTCAAATAACAGTTCCATTTAATTGATAAGGACTATAAAACAATAAACAGATGATGCTATATACTGAGGGAGAAGACAATGAATAAATGCAATGGCAAAATAAAGAAACAGGAAATATAAAGAGACAGGCAATATAGGCAATATGATACAGTCAGTGCATATATGAAATAAAGAGAACGAGGTACAATGTCATATACGGGTGATGTAGTATATGATCTAAAATAGAGAACTGTAACTATTCTAAGTATTTGAAATAGTAGCTTGATATGTGATCGGCTTGGGAACATGTACGAGAGCTATATCGCCTGGCTAATCATACATGAGGAGTATGATTAACACTAACATTATTCTATACTTGTACAATATGAATTTGATCACATTTCTTACTAACTACTTCCCCGCCCCCAACTAGTACAGTGGATCCAACCATCACACGTCACGATATACGAGTAATTTATAATATATCATGTACAAGGTCTAAATATCAATGTCGTATACAATGTCAATACGATAATTAATGTAACATCTCATGACTGTAGATCCAATCTATATACTAGTCCGTGTAGCACAGTATCGAGAATCATATGTAACATTTCTAGATACTGGAATTATAAAAATTATCAAATATTTAGAAATTATCAAAAAATATACTCGCCTTGGGTCCTTAGCTGGTAATACCAATGTCCTGTTCCAGAGTATCGTCTGGATGATCCAACAGTCCTATAGACATATCATAAAATATAATATTTTCATCAGACGTTACACTAACACACAAAACACGATGAACTCAGGGCTATGCTAGATATTACACTGGTCAACTAGGGTCAAGTGTGCATCTAATTGCACGGGTGTCGTGTCTGTAATTACTGTAAATTCAGACAGTCGATGATACGGGTCTCGCTAATACGTGAGTGTACATATGGCAGCCTTCTAATAATTAACAGGGTTACAGTTCAATGTAAATACGGGGTATCCGTAATTATACTCGGGTCGCCTAGTACGTTTATCAATTAGCATATATCATTAATTTTATATATATATGTGTGTGTGTGTGTATGTGTGTGTGTGTGTGTGTGTGTGTGTGTGTGTGTGTGCATACCAAATAATTACATACAAAAATATGTATATGTGTATATACACTAATAGAATTATATACTATATATATATATGTGTGTGTGTGTGTGTGTGTGTGTGTGTGTGTGTGTGTGTGTGTGTGTGTGTGCGTGTGCGTGTATTTAAAAAATATACATACCACATATTTATATATATACAACAACCAATATTTATGTATATGAAAGAATACGTATACTGAATATATATATATATATATATATATATATATATATATATATATATATATATATATATATATATATATACATATACCAGTAAAAATATGCATATACTATATTTATATATATATATATATATATATATATATATATATATATATATATATATATATATATATATATATATATATATATATATATATATATATATATATATATATATATGTACCAATTTAATACATATACTATATACCTATATATATATATATATATATATATATATATATATATATATATATATATATATACTAACATATTTTATTGAATACGTATATGCTAATTTGAAAATTATACTATATATATGTATATGTGTATACATACGAATCAAACATATACTAATACATATACTACATACATACATGCATACACCCATACACTAATACATACACGCGAATGTGTACGCGAGGGGGAGAACCGAACCTGTGTGCATGCATGACGACGACGGGGATGACGACGGTGTCCACGACGACGACGAAGACGAAGATGATGATGATGACGATGACGAAGATGACGACGAAGGCGACGATAACGACGGTGAAGGGTGGTGGTCCTGGTGGTTCAGTCGAGGGGATGGCAAGTCACTCCGGTGTTCCACGACCGGGAAGGGTATTGGTTTAGGCGCTGTGCAGTCGATGGCAAGGGTGGCGGTTGTCGACGAGGTGGATAGTGGTTCAGCGTGGTGGTCGACTTCAGGAGGGTCGGTTGGAAGCAGGTCGGTGGATCCGGCGTTCAGGTGCTGTGGTCGGGAGATCGGTCGTTGACGAGGTGCGGTTTGAAGTCGAGGTCGGCGGTCAAGGCTCCTCCGGTTGGCGACTTCTGGTTGGTTCAGGCAAGACGTGCGGAGGCGGCGTTGGTCAAGTCTGGTGGTTCAGGCGAGAGGGATCGATAGTGAACGAAAGTTCTGGTCTGGCGGGTTGTCCGGCTGGTGGGGATGGAGTCGAGGCGAGTGGGGGTGCTAGTGTCGGTTGGCCGCGGGTCGAGCTCCAGTCGACGAGGTACAGCGGCTTCCGACGCAGGTGGGAGAAGATGGGGGAGGTCGTGGTGGTGGAGGGAGATGCGACCGGGGAAGGAGGACAGGTCGGCGGGGCTTGGCTGGCCGGGGTGGCCCGGGTGAATGGGTGGAGGGAGGTTGTTTTAAACCTAAAAAAATAGGTGAAGAGGAAGAAGAAGAAAGAAGAAGAGAAAAAAGAAGAAGAAGAGAAAGGGAAAAATTCCTACGTTGGGAGAAGAGGGAGGAGAGAGAGAGGTGGGGGCTTTCCAAGGTTGGGGGGATTAGGGCATGCTTGGGAAAGGGTGCATTGAAGAGACATTAAATAGGGGATGTGATATTGGAATATGTCGTGATGATGAGCCCCATTTTGAATGGGTGGCCAGGATTCGTCATGGAGAAATTATTCATACAAAGGTAAGGGTTGGGTTGACTAGTCAAAGAATTAGGGCTTCTCCATTTGGTTTGAACCAATGGGGTGTTGACACCTAATGCAATATTTGCAAATAAGCCCCCTTAAATATGGGTATTTGCACAGACACATGAAATAATAAAAAATTGGTAGGAAATTTGGTGTTTGGTGTTTTGTAGGGTAAGGGAGTGTTGTGTGTTTTGTATGGGCTTAATGAATAGGGTATTTGGATTAAATTGGGTTAAAATAGGATTAGTCAAAGTTGGTATCCCCAATTTAATTAAAGAATAAATGCAAGCGGTGTTCTAAAATTAATTAGAAATACATGGGGCTAAAATTAAGTTGGGACACAAGTATCATTAGTGAAAAAGACTCAGAACAGGATATTACCCTAATTTGGGTTGCACGAAAATGGGTTGAGATTGTGTCTCCAATTTCGATTGGAATGCATAACGATACAAAGTTGGATTTCATTTAGAATTTAAAATACACGTCTGCGACAAATATTGCACGGCTAAAATAAAACACAAGAGAGCATAATTATGAGTTACACAAAGGTCATGAAAGGTGTAGGCTTGGTGTCAGTCTTGGACCCTTTAATTTGTCCGGCTAAACGAGTTGAGTTGGTGTCTCAAAGTTGATGGCAATGACACAAGTGCGCGACACAAGACTAAATAATGAATTTTGGATACGGAAAGTTGTACAATTAAATTAGAGCACAAACTATTATGATTTTGAGTAAGGGAAAAGTCCAGTGCCTAAATTGGCGTGTCAAGTCTAGAATGCAACAACTTGTTAGAAATTATGGGCTAATGATGGGCTCTGAATATTGCAACAACGGTAGGGTGTAACAATTAAATAAAACTACGGCAATAAATTACAACCTCAAATAATTAAATCTTAAATAATACAAATTAAATTCATAATCCTATCATTCGGTCAGGTGTCCATCTAGTGGGCTTCTAGGTCAAGTCTACTAGCTCAAACATTAGAAAACACTATATAATATATATATATATATATATATATATATATATATATATATATATATATATATAAATACACATCTCATGCAATTATTTAAATTAAATACACATATCATGCAATCATTTTAAAAATAACTACCACAATATCAATAATATATAAAAAGTCAAAAATATCCCTATTTTCAGGATGTGGTAGTGACAAGTCTACCCTCCTTAAAATAATTTCATTCTCGAAATTTAAGTTCCTCAATAGTAGTATTTACTCGTTATATTATTTTCCATCAAAAGTTAAATTCATCAACCCACATAATCATGAAGTAATCTACATTGTCATTTCACAATTTTTCAAAATTATATAATTATCATATTCCTGAAAACCCTTGAAATAAAAGTCAAATTCTATTTTTTTTATCACAATTTTCTCCAAAATTTTAAGTTAATAATTAAATACTCAAAAATTTGATATCTAATCCTCTAATTTAAATTCAACCAATGCACATTTTTATAATTAAGAAATCCCATCTAAAAACACTAATCCATAAATCCAATCATTGCATATTTATAAAATCTAAATCATCATCCCGAAAATTGAATTCAAACACTAATCCATTAATGATTTTATTCCTTGATTTCTTTTTTTCCACAAAATACTCAACAATGCGATACTTATGGAATCTTCAAATGCAACATTCATAATATAATTTTTTAAATTCATATTTTGCAATCAAATAAATATAATGATAATCTCCTTAATTTTCTCAAATTTTAATGATAAATTCAATCATATCATAATCTTCCTAAAATCAGCAATCATCAATTCTGCCATATTAAATTCTTAACTCTTTATTTAAATTAATGATTATCCTTAAAATTTAAGCATCTTGTCTCTCTTGTCAAGTCATAACCTCTTCATAAATCTTTACTATGGTCAAACCCCCAATAATCAAGGTCCAAGAAAATTCTACCTACAGTCATTCAATATACAATCTAAGAAAAACATGTATGGTTATGGTATCTTTTGTCATGGTATTGCAGTCTCTGTCAGGGTGTACTACTAACTACATTCTAACAAGAAAATCATGAATACAAGCTACGGTACTAAGGAATCAATCAATCAAATAGAAAGGAACAGAAGGAAAGAAAGAACAGAACCTGCTAACATATCACCTGCAGTATCGGTCTCCTCGACCGTCATCGCAAATGTCCTGCCCTGCTGGGGTAGCTTCCTTCGCGGGTGCTGAGCAATCTGCGGTCCCACAGGTGGCCTAACTGGATCTCTATAATTTGGAGCTGCACGTTGGCCAGGAAGATAAGGATCTAGAAAGACAATCCCTCACTCGATGTCCCGCAGTGCCACAGTGCAAACAAAGTCCTAGCCTCGTTCTACAGCTCTCCCAAAGGTGACCTGGCTTCTTACAGAAATGACAAGTCTGATGTGTCTCTCTCGGAGGCTGCTGCTGATCCTGCTGAACACGAACTGGTGCCTGGTACTGTTATTGATACTGAAACACCCATGGCTGTTGCTGAATATGGGGACGTCTGGCCGGTCCTGTGCTACCATTCGTATCTCCAGAAATATTGTGACTCCTCTTAGGCCTGAGATCCAGATCCTCTTCTACAATCTGGGCATCTATCAAGATATCCTCAAAAGTAGCGGTACGACGACCAGAAGTGCGCGACCTAATCTCTCTCGTCATCCCCTTTCTAAACTTTCGGGCTCGATCTCCTGGGTCCCGAATCATAGACGATGCAAAATGGCTCAATCGATAGAATTCTGCGGCATACTCATCGACTGACATGGTTCCTTGGACCAAGTCATGAAACTGACTTTCCAAAGTTCCCAAGGCCACGTCGGAAAAGAACTTCTCCTTGAAAAGTTCCTTGAAGGTCCCCCAAGTAAGTCCTTGTGCAGTAAGTCTTGGCTCCGTGCGATACCACGTGAGTGCGATATCGAACATCTGACTGCCGGCTGCATCTATCTGCAAGCTCTTCGGAATCTGGACCAATCGCAGGCTCCTCTCTATATCCTCTAGCCAGTCGTCAGCGTAGATTATCCCTTCGATACCCTTGAACTCTTGAGGCATCATCCTCTTGAAGTCCACTATATTGCCTGATCTCTGCTGTTGCTACTGGCCAGGAAACTACTGGTATTGTGCTACTCTCTCCACAGCTTGGAGAGCCACCTGATGAGCGTTCTCCATGCTCACCCTCATCAGCTCTATTTGTGCCTGGTGCGCTTCTGCTTGCACCCTCTGAGCCTCAGCTTGAACTCGATGAGCGTCTGTCGTCACTCTCTGGGCGTCTACCATGCCCTGGATCAAAGTAAACATCTGTGTCCCGTCAATGGGTACACCTCCGAAAAACGGAGTCGATGGAGGTGGATGGTTGTCCGTCACAGCTGTGGCAACCCTCGAAACAAGTGGGGGAGGAGGACCCCCGAAAAGTGCAGATACTCCCACATGCACCGGAGATGTTGGAGGAACTACGGATGTCTGTCCATCAGAGGGAGAGGTGGCAGACCCGTCTAAAGTTGATGCTCCCACTCTCATAGATCTTGTCTTCGACGGCATCCTGAAGACAGACCCAAAGAATCAATTAAGCCAATAAATGCGATATCATCAAGAAAGGACAGTAAAGTTCTAAAGAAGCAATCAGAAGGAAATAAGGATAACAAGATAAATAGATTGGAGATATTCCTAGTTGTGAATGAGTATTCGCTCTCATCCTAGTATGCTATATCCTAGATCCTATCGCAGGCACGCAGTAGTACAACTAAGATGTCACACTACCACGATATCGCACTAATTGTGAAGTCTGACCTGCATGGGCCACCACTAAAAATGTGTCACGATCCGCACCCGGAATTAGGGCACGAGTACGTAGGTACGTCCAGCCTACACCGCAGCATCGGCGGTAGAACGTTGTCTAGGTCATGATACTATCTAAACAATCTCACACGAGCATCCAACTCCATAAGGAGACATGGATAACACAATATAATAAGAACAACATACTCAATCACATAACTACAGCACGATAAGATCTCGAAGAAAATAAAATAAATGCAACACAAGTCTAAATAGAAATAATCTAACTCAACAATAATATCCAGGTCTCAACAAAGTATGCCGGAGACAAATCCGGTACCAAATAATATACTAAGAAACTAACTAGATAACTAGTGATTCCGGCTAGACCTCCCGGAATCACAACTGAACTACCAAGTCCAAGTCTGCAGCTACTCTCCTTGTGGTCCATAAAATGTCGGACACCAGTCCTCTAAGGAATAGTCTGAAAAAATATTTTCAGTCAGGAAGGAGCAAAGTATATCTCAAATAACAGTTCCATTTAATTGATAAGGACTATTAAACAATAAACAGATTATGCTATATACTGAGGAAGAAGACAATGAATAAATGCAATGGCAAAATAAAGAAACAGGCAATATAAAGAGACAGGCAATATAGGCAATATGATACAGTCAGTGCATATATGAAATGAAGAGAACGAGGTACAATGTCATATATGGGTGATGTAGTATATGATCTAAAATAGAGAAATATAACTATTCTAAGTGTTTGAAATAGTAGCTTCAATATGTGATCGGCTTGGGAACATGTACGAGAGCTATATGGCCTGGCTAATCATACGTGAGGAGTATGATTAACACTAACATTATTCAATACTTGTACAATATGGATTTGATCATATTTCTCACTAACTACTTCTTCGCCCCCAACTAGTACAGTGGATCCAACCATGACACGTCACGATACACGAGCAATATCCAATATATCATGTACAAGGTCTAAATATCAATGTCGTGTACAATATCAATACGATAATCAATGTAATATCTCATGACTGCAGATCCAATCAATATACTAGTCCGTGTAGCACAGTGTCGAGAATCATATGTAATATTTTTAGATACTGGAATTATAAAAATTATCAAATAATTAAAAATTATCAGAGAAAGTACTCGCCTTGGGTCCTTAGCTGGTAATACCAATGTCCTGTTCCAGAGTATCGTCTAGATGATCCAACAGTCCTATAGACATATCATAAAATATAATATTTTTATTAGACGTTACACTAACACACAAAACACGATGAACTCAGGGCTATGCTAGATCTTACACTGGTCAACTAGGGTCAAGTGTGCGTCTAATTGCACGGGTGTCGTATCTATAATTGCTGTGAATTCAGACAGTCGATGATACGGGTCTCACAAATACGAGAGTGTACATATGGCAGCCTTCTAATAATTAACAGGGTTACAGTTCAATGTAAATACGGGATATCCGTAATTATACTTGGGTCGCCTAGTACGTTTATCAATTAGCATATATCATTAATTAAATATATATATATATATGTGTGCATACCAAATAATTATATACAAAAATATGTATATGTGTATATACACTAATAGAATTATATACTATATATATATATATATATATATATATATATATATATATATATATATATATTTAAAAAATATACATACCACATATTTATATATATACAACAACCAATATTTATGTATACGAAAGAATACGTATATTGAATATATATATATATATATATATATATATATATATATATATATATATATATATATATATATATATATATATATACCAGTGAAAATATACATATACTATATTTATATATATGTACCAATTTAATACATATACTATATACCTGTATATATATATATGTATATATATATATATATATATATATATATATATATACTAACATATTTTATTGAATACGTATATGCTAATTTGAAAAATATACTATATATATATATGTATATGTGTATACATACGAATCATACATATACTACATACATACATACATTCATACACCCATACACCAATACGTACATGCGTACGTGTACGCGAGGGGGAGAACCGAACCTGTGTGCGTGCACGACAACGACGGGGATGACGACGGTGTCCACGATGACGACGAAGACGAAGATGACGATGATGACAATGACGAAGATGACGACGAAGGCGACGATGACGACGGTGCAAGGTGGTGGTCCTGGTGGTTCAGTCGAGGGGATGGCGAGTCACTCTGGTGTTTTGCGACCGGGAAGGGGATTCGTTTAGGCGATGTGCAGTCGATGGTGAGGGTGGCGGTTGTCGACGAGGTGGGCAGCAGTTCAGCGTGGTGGTCGACTTCAGGCGGGTCGGTTGGCAGCAGGTCGGTGGCTCCGGCGTTCAGGTGCTGTGGTCGGAAGATCGATCGTTGATGAGGTACGGTTTAAAGTCAAAGTCGGCGGTCAAGGCTCCTCCGGTTGGCGAGTTTTGGTCGATTCAGGCGAGACGTGCGGAGGAATTGTTGGTCAAGTCTGGTGGTTCAAGCGAGATGGATCGACAGTGAACGAAAGTTCTGGTCCGGCGGGTTGTCTGGCGGGTGGGGATAGAGTCGAGGTGAGTCGGGGTGCTAGTGTCGGTTGGCCGCGGGTCGAGCTCCGGTCGACGAGGTACAGCGGCTTCCGGCGCAGGTGGGAGAAGATGGAGGAGGTCGTGGTGGTGGAGGGAGATGCGGCCGGGGTAGGAGGACAGGTCGGCGGCTTGGCCGACCAGGGTGGCCCGGGTGAATGGGTGGAGGGAGGTTATTTTAAACCAAAAAAAGTAGGTGAAGAGGAAGAATAAGAAGAAGAGAAAAAGAGAAGAAGAAGAAGAAGAAGAGAAAAGGGAAAATTCCTACGTTGGGAGAAGAGGGAGGAGAGAGAGAGAGGTATGGGCTTTCCAAGGTTTGGGGATTAGGGCATGCTTGGGAAAGGGTGCATTGAAGAGACATTAAATAGGGGATATGATGTGGGAATGTGTGGTGATGATGAGCCCCGTTTTGAATGGGTGGCCAGGATTCGTCATGCAGAAATTATTCAAACAAAGGTGAGGGTTGGGTTGACTAGTCAAAGAATTAGGGCTTATCCATTTGGTTTGAACCAATGGGTGTTGACACCTAATACAACATTTGCAAATAAACCTCCTTAAATTTGGATATTTGCACAGACACATGAAATAATGAAAAATTGGTGGGCAATTTGGTGTTTGGTGTTTTGTAGGGTAAGGGGTCTTGTGTGTTTTGTATAGGCTTAAGAATAGGGTATTTGGATTAAAATGGATTAAAATAGGATTAGTCAAAGTTGGTATCCTCAATTTAATTAAAGAATAAATGCAAGCGATGTTCTAAAATTAATTAGAAATACATGGGGCTAAAATTAAGTTGGAACACAAGTATAATTAGTGAAGAAGACTCAGAACAGGATATTACCCTAATTTGTGTTGCACGAAAATGGGTTGAGATTGTGTCTCCAATTTCAATGGGAACGCACAATGATACAAAGTTAGATTTTATTTAGAATTTAAAATAAACGTCTACGATGAATATTGTGCGGCTAAAATGAAGCACAAGAGAGCATAATTATAAGTTACACAAAGGTCATGAAAGGTGTAGGCTTGGTGTCAGTCTTGGACCCTTTAATTGGTCCGGCTAAACGGATTGAGTTGGTGTCTCAAAGTTGATGGCAACGACACAGGTGCACGACACAAGATTAAATAATGAATTTCAGATACGGGAAGTTGTACAATTAAATTAGAGCACAAAGAATTATGATTTTGAGTAACGAAAAAGTCCAGCGCCTAAATTGGCGTGTCAAGTCTAGAATGCAACAACTTGTTGAAAATTATGGGCTAATAATAGGCTCTGAATATTGCAACAACGGTAGGGTGTAACAATTAAATAAAACTACGACAATAAATTACAACCTCAAATAATTAAATCCTAAATAATACAAATTAAATTCATAATCCTATCATTCGGTCAGGTGTCTATCTAGTGGGCTTCTAGGTCAAGTCTACTAGCTCAAACATTAGAAAATATTAAATATAATATATATATAAATACACATCTTATGTAATTATTTAAATTAAATACACATATCATGCAATCATTTTAAAAATAACTACCACAATATCAATAATATATAAAAAGTCAAAAATATCCTTATTTTTAGGATGTGGTAGTGACATCATATGCTGGCTCGAGACCTGGCCATGCAAAACCAGTGGGGTTAGAACCCAAATAGCAAGTACCACAAGAGAAGCACGAAATAGAGAAATAAAAATCCAAGGAAAGCAAATATAATATTACATACGTCCAGGGTCGTGACTTAGGTCCATGGCATATCCTAGCGCTAAGGCTCAACCCTACAACCCAACAAGGACAAGGGTTGAACCCTCACACTATGATAGTCCATTTTCCTATACTACTAGCTAAAATAATACAATCATAAATAAATCTATTTCTTATATCGGCCAATCATTTGTACGGCTTGCTATTTTGTGGAGTCTGAGGTTATCTCAGAATAATGCATAATAAGTATACTCAGATCACGTCAGTGCCGAACATGAGCTAACCGAACCAATATAATACAACAAAAACTTGCAAGATGCACCAGTCCCCCGTAGGGCCACTACACTAAAAAATATGATATTAGCGGTTCTAGTGTTCCTATATTGAAACAGTGGCTTAGCATAATAATAAGTCAGATACTGTACTCCACTAAGGCAGATGATATATAATATCTGCGGTGGCCAGCCAATAACGCACTTCGGATGAATCTTTGTGGAAAGGTTCGTTGGCATGATCTCGGGATACCGTTCCCTCTAATGTTACTACCACTTTTTGTTACCAATTTAGCCCTTGGTTGTATTTAAAATCTCAAGGCGTGGTCACATGAGGATTTTCCTTAAGATGTCGTACAAGGTACAAGCACGCTAGATACTAATCCATGAAAGTCAAATCTGGATTCACCCAAGCGTGTATGCAACATTCATACGATCAAAATTCCTAGCCACGCTTTGTAGTTCATCTCTCTTATTATGCCGGTGTTGGAGAAACAATGTTCATATTTATAATATTACCCATTTAGGAATTTGGAGACATTCTCGATACACAACCCAAATATAATTACTTAATACATGACACGATATGTCGCATCTCGACACACATAAAAATATGAATAATTATCAGGCAATAGTAGTATCAGTATGGATACAGTATTTAAGTCCAATTACCAATTAAATATTGGGTCACATGAATCAAGAAAATATTTTATCAACCAAGAAAGGCCGCATGGTTCTTTAGGCAGCATAATAATCCTGGCCGCATGAGAAGTCAGGCTACATGACAATCCTGGTCGCATGGAGTCATGCCACATGGAGTCAGGGCACATGGAATTATGCCGCATAGAGTCAGGCCACATAGAGTCATGCCGCATAGAGTCAGTGCTAAGGTCTACTCCTCGGGACAAGTGATGAAGCGACAAAAAATAAATAAAATGTCAGTGATGTGACATAAAGTATGATGTGACATAAAGTGTGATTAGACATAAAGTGTGTTAGAAAGAAAAGACAAAACCATAGAAAGACGCACCAAGGATGCGCCAAGATGCGCCAAAGTTCAGGGTCATGAGTCCAAGGGAAGGTGGCCGCATAAGTTCGATGTCGCATGGAGTTCAATGCTGCATGGAGTATCTTTTGGACTTAGCGAATTTCTCATTCGTTCAGCGAGTGAATGGACGAAGTGTTCAAGGCCACTTATTTAGATTAGCAGTCATGCGTCCAACAAGATGGACGCATGCTGTCAGTATGCGGCAAGAGTTCAGCCACATAACCCTCTCGGGCCGCATAGTACTCTCAGCCTCATAGCTCACTGGCCGTATGAAGACTTCGTCTTCTCCAACAGCAGGTTCGACCATGGCGAAAAAACTCCAAAAACTAAAATCTTGTTTTCTTCATAAAAACTTAATTTTAAGTCCAAATCAGGTGAACTAAAAGCCAAAATATTCTAAATTAAAAGATCTAACATGTAGCAAAATTTTGTTTTCAAAGACACAAGTTTAATATAACAAAACCAAGAAAAACTCATGAAACCCAATAAAAATCTAAGTTAGAAATATACATCTACACAAATCCATCCATCAAAACACAAAACTCCAAAAACTAAAAGTGCTTAGAAACACATAATAAATATAATAGAATAAAATATAGAAGGTTTCTCCATTTCTCATGCAAGGTGTACTTGCCTATGAAATGGTGAGAGAGCTAAAGAAAGAGGAAGAAGTAAAAAGAGAGAATAAAATATTAGTTTATATGTGCTAGGGTTTGAGGGTTGAACCAAAGACTTTCATGAGTTGAACCAACCCACAAAATAGATCTTGAACCAGATTAAACCAAAGAATGGGTCTAGTCTCCATGCACATGCAACCATGCTAAAATAAAAATATGTTTCAAATATGTATATCGGGAACGGGGAGTGACAGTATACTTGTGTCTGTGTTGGTAGTGATCAAGTGGGGAGAAATGGGCATGTAGATTCAGTCAAGTATATGTGGGAGGAGTTATGACTGCAGGGTGTGCTATGCATAAATGTACATCAATCGGGAGAGGGTAATGACTGAAGGCTGTGTGCCAATCATTGCAGTGACATGTAAAGAGGGATAATGTATTGGGTAGTATCTAGATTTATGAACATTGGTGCAAGGTCAGTAAGTACTTGAGACTGTTTAGTGTATCAGTAGATAGATAGGTTTGTTGGAATACTTTAATGAAGATTAACAACTGCAGTAGCAAAAGATGGGTGTTGAGGAAAATCTCGTACACTCGGGGGGTAAGATTGAAGTTTCAGTTGGGGCTTCGGGTACTAGGCATATGGGTGTTCGAGTCTTGCATTTGCAATGAGGGGTGAGTGAGATTAAGGGTAGTAGCAGCAGTCACTGCCTATGGCAGTGGACTGGAGAGAGTAGCAGTAGCAGTTGGCACCAGTTAGGGTATGTTGATACACTTAGGTATCCAAGGGTGAGGTGCAACAATGACTTTGGAGTGTAGGTGCAGTAGGTTATGTGGGAGTGAGGTAGCTTTGGGTAGGACATTGAGCAGTTGTGCAGGTATATGTATGTATGTGTCTAGGTATAAGTGTAGTGAGGAGGTTTGAGCATCTCTGATACTCGAGAGTATCAGAGCAGTGGCAGTTACAGTTATTAGTTAGCAGAAGTTAGTGGTATAATAATTATTGTATAGATAATTAGATAATAGTTAGCAGAGAATAATGAGAATATAGTTAATTTCAGGTATTAGGATTAGAGGTTAGTTCAGTCATTTTTAGTTAGTGTTGATAGTAGTTAGTGAATTTTGCAGGTAGATATGGTCAGTAGGTGTGGGTATGAACTGTAGTACAGTTCATTGCCTTAGTGATTACTGTGATAAGGGTGTATGCAGGTGATTATAGCTGCTTGGGTGATGTGTGTGTAGGACACTTAGTTGTGTTTCCTACAATTTAGTAGCAGTAGAAATTAAGGGTGCAGTGGTCTTTTCTTGATGTTCATGAAGGGAAGTAGCAGTATAAGACTCAAGTGGGGGTTAACTAATACCTGGGAACAACAACAAGGTGAAGAGTAGTACATAAACTAGAGAATTGAAGCACAGGAATTTGAGTTCTAAAAGGCAGCAGTAATCACCCGGAATAGAATGTGGATTGTAGGCAAGTTAAGTTGATACTTAGTAATAGCAGTAAAGTTAAGTTAGTGGTTAGTAAAAGTAATAAGTTAGTATGGATTAGTATTAGTGCTATAAACTATATAGTGTAGCAGTAGTCTATTAGCATGTTAGGGAGATAGTTAGTATGTGTTCGTAAACCCAGTTAATAGAGTTAACTGCCATATTAGTTAACAACTATTTGCTAGTTATACTAGTTAGTATTGTCAGTCCTTAATAGCAGTTAGCGATATTATTAAGTATTAATTATTAGTAACTAAGGTTGACCCATTACCTAGTATTAGTAATTTAGTTAGCTAGTGACCTTGTATTATCTAGTTGATAGTTGGCATGATTCAACAACTTAATTTGGACCTAGAAATTGGTGTATGGCCTAGTATTGACTTAAAAAATCATATTTTAGTTCATTTTAGCAATTTATCATTCATTATCCCATTTAACTTGTTATTTCCTAAATAGGACTGTGTGACACCAGCTTGGGCATCGAAAGACACCCTTTGCTTAGGACCAGAGGCGAGTGCATCTATCTGTTAGTTTTTATTTTATGATGGTATATATATCGCATATTTTATAACTGTATACTTGGTCCCGACACAGTGGTTACACGGACTGGTACTATATGGATCATGTCAGAAAATGTTATCATTTACCGTGTTTAGCGGTACTCCTTCCCATGTATTTCATCGTGTGTATCGGGTATTGATTATCGTGCACTTCAAGTTCACATACTGCTCATGTTTAGTGTGCCATATTCGTGCTTGTAACGTGTCATGGTTGGATCCATAAGTATTGGTTGGGGATGGAGGAGTAGGAGTTGGATATGTGATCAAGCCCAAGTATATTCGTGTACATGTCGATTATATATCACACGTGTAATCGAGTTACCATATTGTATTCGTGTTCAACCCAAACTGATCACATAATGAACTTGTACTCTATGGCACATTAGTTAGTTTTATCTATTTGTATTACTTATATTTATTCATATTTCATGTTCTTCATTCCAGTACATTACCTATTCACTCTAGTTTATTCCATTTCTTATAGCTAGTTAACATGTATCATGTTCTATTATCTGTTATATATGCTCGATTATGTATTTGGAACTGCTTTCAGAGGTATATACTTCGCTCCAATCCTGATTGAATATATTTTTCAGATGATTGGTTCATGGACCAGTGTCCCACATACTATGGGTCGTAGGACAACATACCATTAGAGGATACTCTTTTAGAGCAGGAGGACCTAGTGCCAGATGCTGAGGAGGCTTAGATTTATTGTATAGACTTGTATTATAATTTTATTGAGACTTTTAGCATGTATATATTATTGTGGACTTGTGATTATATTATGATTCCTATTTCATCCTCCTTATTCCACATCATACTTTATCTTTCTTAGTTTGATATTGTGATTGAGTATGGATACAATTATCATATATCATATTATTCCTCCGTTTAGAGTTGAGATGACATTGACAAGTCCTATATATATATTATAAGAGATGTTTAGATAGTATGGTTGACCCCGACAGTATTCTACCGCTGGCATTGCTCACTACTAGTGCTCTTATTCTGGGTGCATTATCGTAACACATTTTTAGTGATGGCCCATGTAGGCCTAGAGTCGCAATTAGAGTGATATCGTAGTGGTGATCACCTAGAGTACTGCTACAAGCCTATTTTAGGATATAGGATATAGTCTGAGAGTATACTCAATCACAACTAGGGAATATTTCCAAGTATCTGTTTGCTATCATTATCTATTTGAATGCTTGTGTTACTTTGAATAATTCTGTCATTCTTTGATGATATCGTATCTTACTCAATATTGATTCCTTTGTTTAATCTGTATTCGGGATGCCACCGAAGACGCGTTTCCAGCCCTCAAGCGCAGTGTCAGAGAGGTCGATCACTTTGTCGCCTCTGAGGGCAGTACCAGCGGACACTGTTCTAGCATCTTTATTTCAGAGGTCTGCTTCACCGATCTAGGTGGGCATTTTGCAGTAGCTTTCGGGGGTGCTCCACCTCCGATACAAAGGACAACGTAGACAGTCTCAGAGGATATTCTACCTCCACCATTTGTAGTCGATCAGACGCAGATGTTTGTGCTCTTCCAGCAAATAATAGAGGCACAACAACATCAGTCAGAGGTTATGAGGTAGGGCATTGAGAATGTCTACCATATTATGCTTGCCATAGTCAAGAGAGTCAGCTTAGTCTAGCTACAGACGACACCACCTCAGTTTACCCCACAGCAGCCAAGGCCGAGGACTATCATAGATTTTAAGAGGATAGGGCCGAAGGACTTTAAAGACACTGAGGGGATTATTTATGCTGATGATTGGATAGAAGATATTGAAAGAAACCTGCGACTAGCGCAGATTCCAGAGAGGTTGTAGGTAGAGGCCACAGGAAACATGATGTTTGACATCGCATTGACTTGGTTTAGGACGGACCCCAGGATCTCAATACCGAGACTTACTTGGAAAGCTTTTAAGGAGCACTTCAAGGAAAAGTTCTTTTCAGATGTTGATCTGACATCTCTAGAGAGCTAGTTTCAGGGAGGTATGATGGTGGATGAGTATACGGCAGAGTATTGCAGATTAGGCCACTTTGTAGAGGGACAGAACCCCAGAGGAAAGGCCAGGAAGTTCAGGAAGGGCCTGAACAAGGATATCAAATCACATACAAATGGAGACCCCACCGCTACTTTTGAGGAGATTCTGAGGCAGGCACAGCGGGCAGAGGATAAACTAGAGCTTGGCTCCAAGAGGCCAAAGGATATAGGAATATCCAGTACTAGTACGGGCCCAACGAAGCGGCCTCACTTTCAGTAGTACCATCAGAGACACTTTCAGCAGCCGAGGTAGCAGTACCCTATACCAGCTAGAGTGCCAGTGTAATAGATGCACTAAATCCAAAGACCAGTTATTCCTTGTTCATTCTGCAAGAAGCCAGGACATGGATGGGTTGTGTACAGGATGAGATTGGGCCAGTGCTTATTCTACGGATCAGGAGACCATCAGTTGAGGGCTTGCCCTAGAGCTCCAGCTCGTCCAGCTCAGGGTGGGGCCCAGGAACATAGAGAATCCACGCGACCACTAGTGGGACAGTAGCGAGGACCTCCCTTACACCACAACAGCAGAAGTTCGCTCAGTACCAGCACTGGAAAAGAGCTACCCAGCGACATGGTCGAGCTTTCGCCTTGACCGTTGAGGAGGAGGAGAAGTTGGAGATGTTATTTTAGGTTTAGTCTATCTTGATTTATTTTTAGCTCATGCTTTATTTGATTCTGGTGCTTCATATAGTTTCGTATCTATATCTTTTTCTCTGAAGCATCATCTTGTGACTTGACCATTGACGAGGACTTGCAAGATCATGACCGGGGGTGATATTATACTGGTCAGTGATGTCTGCAAGGATCAGAGAGTTTCTTTAGGAGGCCGAGAGTTGAGCGTGTGTCTACTCGTAATGCCACTTTCGAGCTACGATATAGTACTCGGGATGGATTGGTTGAGTAGGCACAATACTAGTATCGATTGTCATAGAGACAGAGTTTTATTTCAGGCGCCAGGAGAGCCAGAGTTTAAGTTCATCAAAGGAGTAGCAGAGCATAGCGAGGAAGACTTCTGTGGAGCTATGGTAGAAGAGAAGGAGCTACCACATCCATTGATTGCAGAGTACATGGATGTCTTTCCGGAGTAGTTGCCGGGGTTACCACGAGACAGATATATGGAGTTATCTATATACTTAGTACCGGGTGAAGAGCCGATATCACAGTACATCTATAAGGTGAACAACAACGAACTGGTAAAGTTGAAGAAGCAAGTGGATGAGTTGCAGGACAAGGGCTTCATCGGCTCCAGTTTATCACCGTGGGGTGCTCCGATATTATTTGTACCGAAGAAGGATGGGTCGGTACATATGTGTATCGACTATAGGGCACTCAACACCCTTACTATCAAGAACAAATATCCGTTGCCTCGGATTGATGATTTGTTTGATCAATTGAGCGGAGAGAAGGTATTGTCGAAGACAGACTTGAGGTCGGGATACCACCAGGTGAAAGTGAAAAAGGAAGACATTCTGAAGACAACTTTCAGGACTCGGTATTGGCAGTTTGAGTTCTTGGTAATGTCGTTTGGGTTGACCAATGCCCCGACAATATTCATGAACCTGATGAATAAGGTATTTCATCAGTACTTGGACCAATTTGTGGTAGTATTCATTAAGATATATTAATTTATTCAAAGAACCCAGAGGAGCATAAGAAGTACCTGAGGATAGTTCTGTAGACCCTAAGGAGAAAATTTATGACAAGCTTTCGAAGTATGAGTACTTCCTTGATAAGGTTGAATTCTTCGGGCATGTGATTACAGGAGACAGAATCTCAGTAGACCCAAAGAAGATATTAGCAATCGATTCATGGTCTACCCCGAGTTCAGTGGCGGAGATCAGGAGCTTTCTTGGATTTGCAGGCTATTATTAGAGATTTGTTAAGAATTTTTTAAAGATTGCAGAGCAAGCGCCGAGCCAATCCATCCCCAGAATGATATCGTAGTCCCTGATGTCTAAGGCTATTGCATCAAGTGATCATTTAATTTTACCGATGCAAATGTTACCCTCACGACAAACTAAGTGAGCCGGCAAATCCACGCCCAATGGAGTATAGACGCTAAGGTTTAGGCCTAGCGGTGTTATAAAAAATGTATTCTCGACGGCAAAATCCGCCACAATAAAACTATGTGTGGCACCAGAATCAAACAATACTCGAGCAGGTACATTATTGAAAAGTAATATATCTGACACCGTCGTGTTTGATGCAAACGCCTCTTCCCGAGTCAGAGCATAGACCCAGCCTTGAGAGTTCGGCGGGGCCGTCGGGTTCGCTCGAGGTGCTTGTCCCTGATCTTGAGACGTACGATTTTGTTGCCGCTGCTGGTTTGGCCGTCCCTCCCGATAGTTCACTTCCATATGCCCCTGGCGACCGCATTTAAAGCACGCTCCATTGAATACTCGACAGTTTCGAACAATGTGTCCGACACGATTGCATCGGTGGCAGACAAGCTAACTACCACTCCCTGGGTTTGTACCCTGATTTTCGCCATTATTGGGGCGCTTGGATGCGTTGTTATCTTCTGTGTTGCAGGGATGCTTGTGATTAAAATTTTGTACAGTGCCGGTGTAAACTGGGGGGTACTGCGGCTCTAGGGAGAGGGCCTGGTTTAGAGACTCTCTCATTCTGCGATACTGGGGGACGACAACGTGGGCACGAATAGAAGGTCGTAGTCTGATCTCAAACCTTCGGGCTCAATTTTCGGCATCACAAAGATGAGACTTAGCAAATTTTGTAAGTTTGTTGAATTCGGAGGCGTACTGTCGCACTGCCATGTTTCCTTCTTACAGATGTGTAAATTCATCTTCCTTCTCACGACGGACGGCGGGTGGAAGATACTCCTCCTCAAAGGCCTTACGGAACACAGACCAAGAGATAGTCGTCCTGTCGCCTTCACTCATTATAGCTTGTTTGTTCACATCCCACCAATCATGTGCATTTAAATGGAGCTGAAGCTGCGCGCAAGTGACACTCTTTGTTTCATCCATGCGAAGCACTTCAAAGTGTTCTTCCAACTCAACCAGCCAATCAAACGCCATGGAGTAGTCCTCAGTCCCTTTATAGGTAGCATGACACATTATTTTAAATTCTAATATTTGCAGGATGAGACCATTTTCGTCTGAGGGCGGAGGTTCCTGAGGGCCCTGAAGCAACGCGGTCTCGGCTACAACTGACACTGTCGCGGCGGCCGCTGATGCAGAATAGTTACTGGCGACGAGCGTCGTCACAATCGTTTACAAGGTATCCATTTACTTCTGCTGTGCTTCTACTATGCTTCGGCCTGAGTCCACTGCGCCAAAAATTGAGCTTCGATCTGGGACTCAAATTCGCTATGACGTAATTCTGCATGTCTCTACTGCATTTTCATCAAACATATCATTCGTTCGAACGAATTGACAGACGATACGGCAGCTGGACTTCCTGAGTTGCCCGATATGTCAGAACTGCTCTCTTGTACTTGTGCTACCATCTGCGCTTGTATATCCGGCGGTAAGGCCGTTCCTTGAAAGAAAATTAACATGCATCAGTCTTAAAATATATTATGGACTCACTGTAAGGAACGCATCTCATTTTGGCCAAGCGAATTCAAGAGTTCAACTGGGAGGGACAAGATCGTTTCAAAAAAACTCTTCTGACACGAAGGTCAAAGGATCTGAAGCCATGCTCTGATACCAATATGTCATATCCTGATTTCTGCTAAATCGATAATCGTCCCCGGGTGTGATGTCGTGCACGTGCACAAGGTCTAGGCATAATGATATACTTTAGAACAAATACAACAGAGTACGCAACACGATATCACACATTGGATATAGAAAAGTTCTCTTTTTTAATTATAATGAACATCTGGTTACAGACTCTTGACCCAAAAGTAATGAGAATGCCGCACGAGCTTACAACTTGGACGCAAAATGAGATAGTCGATCCATACATTACATCCCTTACTAATATATCAGAAACACAAAACACCTTGGGTGCGAGTTAGCACCATCGCCTAGGAGCTTCAAAAGGTAAGAGCGAGCTCCTTTCTTGATTATGTACTTGAGCTCCAAAAGTCACAACACGAACACGCCTTGATCAGTGAAAGGTTGAGGGAAGCTTCAGCCCCTCATCGCGTCGCCTCGGCTCGAAGAACCTGCTGCAACGAGGGTCAGTACTTCAAAAAGTACTGGTGAGGGCAAGCTAACCCAACTACCAAGATCGATAACGTATTCATGTGAACATGCAACATTATTATTATGTGATCTTTCTATCTTTCCTTAGTTCAATTCTTTATGTATGATAGAATAGAATGACATAACAAAATGTGCCACCGTTCGATGACTTTACCTGTACCGTTTGAACCACCTGTACAAAACTTATCATGACCTTCCCTGTCTCGAAGACATAGTTAGTCTGCATAGTTAAAATATACATAGCGCATCACTTGGTCGGACGAGAGATGGGTCGGTTATCATTACGCTTCGGATAGCTAGCCCTTGGCGGACGCACGAACCCATCTAATGCTAGGACTACACTAACAAATTATTCTACCCGGGTCAAAGCGGTCCCAGTGCCCCGGCGATCGTTCGTAGAACGACATGTCTTGTGCACAAGTTATCCAAGACCATGCCTCGTCAACAACTAAGTTATTAATTGAAGCACATTCAAGAAATATAAGTAAATAAACTTCATGCATTTTCCATAGTCTAGGCTACCTTGCTCAATGATCACATTTCTAATTTGCACTAACCATTAAACAGTTATAGATAGATAAGTTCTAACTACAACTGAACATAAAATAGCAACATGTATAGCGGACAAGCACGCAATAATGTGACCGTATGATGTTTAATATGACAAGCATTACAAGTGTTTCAAGTCTACTTCATCTTTTACCTTGACTCAAATTATTCTTTTGGTATCGTTGATCGGAATGCACAAATGAGTCAATTTATTAGGAATGAAGACTTGGAAGAAGGACACTAATCGAAGTAAATCCACTCACAAGTTGGTGAATCAAAAAAGAGAACAAGGGAGATCTTCAAAACTCTGCTTGCGCGTCGCCTACTCGATCACCTGCACGCACCAATAGATGATCAATATCTCCTGCTTCGATCTCCAAGGGTTCGATACAAAATACAAAATCCAAAGAACGAAGATAACGAAATCCATCGAAACCGTTCAAGAAAAACGCAAATCACAAAACTAACAAAAAGGCAACCAAGCGGCATTCGAAAACCGGCAAAGAAACCAGTGCAACGGAAAGGCCCCTCTCGACTCTGCCATCGAGTCCTTCCGTGAGGCATGATACGTTGAATATGGGACCTGATTCCGAAGAAACTAATCCATAACGAGGAAAGGATCTTGATTCAATCTATTCCGATCGAACGATACCATGTATTTCTTAGTCGCGCTCCCCGAATAGGAGGAACGGGGCGCTACAAATCTACTAGTGAGCGTATGGGATTTCTGTTTCTTACTGTGTAAATAGTGTAACTGGTGTACCCTCGAGTTCTGTTGAACGCCTGGTGGGATGAGTGATTCTTTTCTTTTTTCCCGCATGCGCCATAGAGATGTCTCGAGTGTATTTCACATAAATGGTTTAGTTATCCTATTTATTGTTTACTGCTTTACTTTTATGCATGTCAATTTCTTATGTACTTGTTATGTCCTTATGAGGACCTGGCACCTTTTCCAGATCCAGACCAGCACTTGTACCCGACGAACTACGGAGTTGGAGATTTTGCTGACGATGATCTTGAGGTGGAGTCACAGGAGTTTCCTTGAGCTATGGATGATAGTTTCTTAGTGTCTTGGGTATCCTTATCTAGTTAGCTGATGCCCGTGCTATTTCATTATCACCTAGTTGTATTTTCTTTCAGTATTCTTTCATACTTTATTATCGCGGATTGTTCTCCACTAGACATTATTTGTAGTGGATTCTGAGACTTTATCTATTCATCCAGCTTCATATTCTATGATATTTGTGGGTGAGACTACATTATTACCTGCCTGTGATATTGTGATTAGTTATATTTTACAGCATACTATGACTGGTTAGGTCCATTAAATTGGATTTTTATACTTATTCTACAACTGGCATGTGTACGTATACCTGGTCCTACGTATTTGGGACTAGGGCGTGACAATTCTCTCTGACTAACACTTTCTTTGTGCGCTGATTGGTTTGGACAGCAGTGTCCATGCCATGCTTGCCTCGAATATTTTGGCGAATATGAACGATTTGAGGAGCTTGGGTGTGAATCACTCCCTTGCTCGAAATTGTGCGAGTTACGCGAATTATATCCCTTGTTCAACACAAGGGATTCAGAAGCTTGGGTGGGGATCACCCTTTGCTTGAAGTTGCGCGAGTTGCGCAATTTGTAACCTTTTTTCAACGCAAAGGGATTTATCCAGCATATCATTGATCTGAACATATTTGACAGGGAAACTCTCGTCGGTCAGAATGCTCTTTCCCTTGTTGGCAATAACTTCAGGATTTGCATGACGAGGCTTGGGCACCCATACTTTGCAAGTTTCCTCGACTTGAGTTCTGATGAGGGACGGGCACTACCCCAAAAATGGAGCATTTCTTCATATGCATGTTGGTCGAACTTCACGACCAAGGTCTTCTACGTCGAGATGACCGAATCAGTGTCGAGTTGAGCTATCACCTTCTCGTTAGAGGAGAAGGAAGTCCCAGTAGAGTCTCCATCCTTGTTTACGAGAAAAAATTTATACGAAACTTTTATGTTACAAACTATTAAAAAGAAAGAAAAGTACAAATGAAGATCCTAAATAGGAATCTAAGACAATTGATTATTTGATTATGGGAAAGTATAGCTATAGAGATCTGATCTGCTGACGATCACTTTACTCCTTGGACCACTCGATGGTGAAGAAATGCACACGTTGACAAAGAACTGGCACACAACAACGAAGAACTGAAAGGAATGATACGAACAACTTGGAGAGTTGAACAATAGGAAATCTTTGGCACAGGGTCACGTAAAAGCTTATATTTCTCTCGCCCTACTCTTGAACATCGAAGTCTTGAAGATTGAGGCGAACAACTTTGAGAGTTGAACAATAGGAAAGCATTGGCATAGGGGCACGTAAAAGCTTCTATTTCTCTCATTCTGCTCTTGAATTTCAAGGACTTGTGAATTCTAGCTCCTTTCTCTCTATCTCTATGTGTGCTCCTCTATGTGTAAGTGTAGGTAGCTCCCTATGTATGTAGGTATGTGTGGGTATATCTTTTGATATGTGCTTTGCTGATCCATCACTATCTAGGTTGCAAAGAACCTGTATTTATAGAGCTTAGGAGCTGTTATGAGAATGTGCGCGCACTTTGCACAGTCAATAATGTTTTACCATTGTGCGCGCACTTTTAGTAAATTAACATCCCACATTCTGTATAAGTGGGTGCACAACTTGCTACCTACTTGACACGTAGATTCCTATGCGAGAAAAGCGTAGGTCATGGGGGACGGTTATTTGTACACATTTCACAAGAAGTACAGCATGTATAACACGCACTTATAACCGCTTACTGTTGGTGGATAGCATGCGCACTTTAGAAGTCGTCTGGAGACCGGCGCATTTTTGAAGGAGTGGCACTATGGAGCACTTTTGAGAGGAGTGACACTGCAACACACTTTTGAAAGGAGTGGCACTGCGGCACACTTTTGAAGAAGTGGCACAGCGACGCACTTTGAAGAGAATGGCACTACGACGCACTTTTGAGAGAAGTGTCAATGCGGCGCACATTTGAGAGGAGTAGCACTACGGCGCATTTTGAAGAAGTGGCACAGCGGTGCACTTTTGAGAGGAATGGGAGAAGAGTGGCACTGTGGCGCACTTTTGAAGAAGTGGCACAACGACGCACTTTTGAAGAGAATGGCACTGAGGCTGGGTCACTAAACGACAACCTGGATTTTCGTGCCGCCGCTCCACTATAATTCTGACTTTTGACCCTTCAGTTTCTACATATGTCAGCTGTCAGTCTGTTGCATTAAATGCTTGAGAGAGAGACGATCATTTGTGCGCCATCTTTTATGGTATAAAGAAAGTACGCCACTTTTATGCCCTCTGAATAATGCGCCATCCTCTGAAATAATAGAAAGTGCGCTAAAATAGAAAATGTTCATCCCTTCTGGAATAAGTAGAAAGTGCTCCATTATTCTGCTTGTTGGGTCTTTTTGTAAGAAACTACGCCATCTGTCTTAGGCGCACTTTTTATGCATCTACACCAGGTTGTCGTCTAGCGACTAAGTGATGTTGCCGCTTCATTTTAGTATGCCAACCTTTCTACTTTGCCACAGTACGCCAAGGACGTTGCTACGCCTCAGTAGACTTGCATGAAATCTTTGGTATAATACGCCAATATTGCCATATCAAAAGCAGCCGCCTCAGTCTGATACAGCAGTCGAGAAGATTGATCATTAATACAGAGATTTTATTGGCACGCCGACCCAGGTTATCGTTTTGCGACCAATGATGCCATATCAATCCGAGTACACCACCATTGCTGCTTTGCTATAGTACGCCAATAGTGCTACTTCAGATATAGTACGTCGTTGATGCTATATCTTCCTGAATACGCCAATATTGATACTTTAGCAGCAGTACGCCAATGGTGTTGTCTCACCCTGAGTACACAAACATTGATATCTCAGTTAGAGTATGTTATTATTGTTATCTCTCACTGGGTACGCCAATACTTATATACAGCCTGAATATGCTAGTGCTAATAGGTATGTTTCTTCGATTGCGGTACGCCAACATGCTATTCCACTCCAAAGCACACCCACAACTCATAGTGGGCGACAATAATGATGTATACTTTGTACCACAATTATCGTGAAGCATGTACAGCTAACTACAACCACGACCTAAACCTTCCTCGTATAGGGAGCCACTATCAAGCTAGTAGTGAATTATGCATCCACTTTGCAGAACGTGGGTGGCAAAACCCTCAAATATACACGCTCAAATAATCAAACACAATGCATATTGATCATTTGTACGCACGCTTTTTAATAACTATTTTAACGTGGAGATGCTATAAATAGTATATCAGTACATCCTACTAGGGACAACAAAGGACAAACAGACGGACAGAGACAGAAAGAGAGAATGTAACCACATAATAGCAAGAGAGGGGTATTTTTTTCATTTCATAAGTAATTGTAATTATATAGCTATATATTTATTTTGTGTTAGTTATAATTATATTAGTATTAGTTAGCATGCTAGCTAATTAGTAATTGTCAAGTGCTAGTTAATATTAATTATTGCTAGTCATGACTTAGTTATTAGAATTAATTTAAGTTAGTGCATGGAGAGAATATACCATTTAGTTGTAGAGATGCTTTCCTTAATTAATTAGATTTCATTCATGATAATGGAGAAGGGTAAACTTGACATTGTAGCATGACCCAAACACTACTATAAGAGACAAGTTCTAATTAGGGTTCATCCATCCATTCATTTTATTTAATTTATTAGCCTCCATCTTTTCCAAAATGACTTTCCCCCAATCCATCCAAATCCCTACCAAATTCCAAACCAATTACACTCATTCCTTTTCATACCAATACCCATAGAGATCTAGAAGCCTTAGAGAGCAAGGAGGACATTGAAGAAAAGCTTGGCTAGGAGGAATTGTGTCCACATCCATTTTGTGTCCATTGGAGAAGTTTCATTGGGATTCCGACTCCCAATAGATATATTTTCCTATTCTTTTTTATTCTATGGTTAATTTGTAGTATTGGACCTTTAGGAACCCACCCATGACTAAGGACCACCCTTAGGCCTCGTTTGGTTTGCAGAATCTTGACATTGGGAAAGGAAAGTGATTCATTTTCTATGTATGAGGAAAGAAAAATGGTTCCCACGGGAAAGAAAAATAGAAAAAAAGTGATTCCCCCCACCCAACCAAGGAATCACTTTCCCACAATAGGGATTTCATTTTTCCTTCAAATTTTCTTGGCCTCTCCAAAAACTGGAAAGGAATATGAATAGAAATTATAATTTTCCAAAGGAAGGGAAAGAACAAGTAATTGATTTCCTTTTCTTTCCTTTCCACGAACCAAACGATGCCTTAGGGAGAAGAACTAGGTGCTAGAAGGCCCTATTGTGATAGTTATGTTGGTTTTTGTGGCCAAATTAGAAAAAATTTGAATTTGGTGCACCAACTGTTTGAGAATTGACCCATTAAGTATTAGAGACTCTAATTCATGGATTAGTAGGATGTGCGTGTCCACAATTGGATACGGAAAGGCCGTATCATGATACGTCATGGTGCGTGTCGGTAGATTTGAGTTTATTGTGCCAATAGCTACCAATTCCTTTATTTTGCTCTTAATTAGTTATTATATGAAATTATATATTAATAGGCTTGTTAGGAGATTCTAATCATTGGGTAATGTGAGTTTAGCATTGGTGTGGTTATTTGTAGTGCGTATCGTGTGTATCAATAGACGATATGGGCGCGTATCACAAATACACACCAAGTGTTTGGTATAATGTATTATGTTCTGTGTGTCTGTTTTATATATAGAGTGTTATATTGAGGGTGGTTATATTGATGTGGTATATATATATATATATATATATATATATATATATATATATATATATATATATATTTGTGTTAGTATTGGTCCTTGTGGCGAGAGTGTGGTGTGTAGTGTTAGGGGTGTAGTTGAATTGTGTATTAATAGGCTTGTTAGGAGATTCTAATCATTGGGTAATGTTAGTTTAGCATTGGTGTGGTTATTTGTAGTGCGTATTGTGTGTATCAATAGACGATATGGGCGCGTATCACAAATGCACACCAAGTGTTTGGTATAATGTATTATGTTCTGTGTGTCTGTTTTATATATAGTGTTATATTGAGGGTGGTTATATATTAATAGGCTTGTTAGGAGATTCTAATCATTGGGTAATGTGAGTTTAGCATTGGTGTGGTTATTTGTAGTGCGTATCGTGTGTATCAATAGACGATATGGGCGCGTATCACAAATGCACACCAAGTGTTTGGTAATAATGTATTATGTTCTGTGTGTCTGTTTTATATATAGAGTGTTATATTGAGGGTGGTTATATTGATGTGGTATATATATATATATATATTTGTGTTAGTATTGGTCCTTGTGGCGAGAGTGTGGTGTGTAGTGTTAGGGGTGTAGTTGAATTGTGTGCACTTGCATTGGAATGGGTCAGTGGTGTGAAGGGGTGAGCAAGGCCAGGCCCAGTTCAGGGGGTTAGCTGCAATGTGTTTTCAGTTCAAAGATTAAGTAGAGGGATTCCACAGTTGGATGTGCACTGGCAAACCGAGGTTGGCATCTGCTGCACTAGGCATTTGATTATTTAGCATAGATGTGCAGTGCTCAGTTGAGCACTGCGGCATCAGTGTTGCATTGAGTGTGTGGCTCGGGTTTGGATAAAATGTGTGCAATCTAGGGTCAGTGCGGGTTTCAGAGAAGGGAGCAGATCAATGTGGTAATGCTACTATGAGTTTGCCACAGCAGCAGCATGCCCTACAAAGCATGCAGAACAGCATGGTTAGGAACAATACCCAAGGGCAGTACATTATCGGTATTTGAGAAGAGCTAGAGGTAGCTGCAGTTTGGGGCAAAATTTGCAGGCAGAGGGTTTGAGTGAACTTGGGTGTGTAGTATCTAAGTGTGTTATGATAGTGTGTAAGGAGAGTTCGGTCCATAACAGCATGTTATGTAGATGTGTGGCATGAGGGAGACTAGTGGAGTGAGTAATGGATCTAGAATATCCATATGAGAGTGTGATGCATATAATATAGGCCAGAGGGAAGGTATCATAATAAATATAGTGTCAAAGTGGTAGAACTGTGTATCCGAACTGAGTAGCAGTAAATTGCAATGAGGGCTCGGGTCTACACTGCTTGGGCAAAGGAATCCAAGTATTGACTTCGTCCAGGTGTCAGGTACAGCTAGGGGGTGGTAGTAGTATATACAGTTGATTGTGGGCATGTGAGCTTATAGGAGTGAGGTGAATGTTGGTATCCAGAGGGTACCCTTGAGTTGAGGTTTTGGTTGATTGGTCCAGTGAGGTTAAGTGTGTTAATATTAGTGTATCCTAGGTGCAGGTAAGTAATTAGGATACGAGCATATCTAATTAAGGTATTGCCTTTATCTAAGGTAGGAGGGTAGGTAGTGAGCTGAGATGGTGTAAATAATAGTGCAAATATTGTGGGGGGTTTGATGAAATTGTAGCTATGACAAAACATGCATTTTTCGACAAACCAAAACCGTCATAAATCACGTTAAATGACAGTTTTGATCCGTCGTTAATAGCACGTCCCAAAATTTAAATGACAGTTTTGAACTGTCGTTGTATATCTGAATAAAACGACAGTTATTAACAGTCACATTGAAACTACGCACTAAAACTGTCAAATAACATGTGAATTGGTCGGCTACTATTTTTTTTCTTTTCAACAGTTAATGTCTGTCATTTTCTGGAAACAAAATTCAAAAAATAATCTTAATTCATGCATATCAAATCTACTTAAACATGTTCATCCTCTATATAAGACTGAAATGCATCTGAAAATGGATTATATGCAATCATCAGCAATGAAAGAAATTCAATCAAGATTGTACTAACTAATAATAAATGTACTAAGTTTACATAGCAATATTCCATCAAAAAAACTCAAAGTAACCACAAGGCTTAGTTCCCATGATGAACAAAAAAGAGAATGTTATTGCTAGCTTACAATCTCAAGTGTAGTACAAAAAAGAAAATTTCAAAACCTCACAATATAAACTAAATATTTGGCCAATTAATCATTTTTCCAACAGTAATATCATCAAACTTCTCGTCTCTGTCGAACATCTCATTGTCGTCAAAACTTTCATCGACAATGATATTATAAGCTTGCTTCATCTTTCGGTAGTGTATTTGTATTTACACATCCAATAGCAAAAGCTTTCTTTCTAAAGTTCTTCAAAAGATAAAGTCTTTATGAAAAAAGTAGGCATCATGTCCCTATATACAAACATAAAAAAAAAAAGCTAAGTATAGATCAGTTCTTGATTCTCCATAAGTATTCAAAAAATAATTCTATAAAGTTGCATACCTATATAACAAGGATAGAATTAGATGATGAGGAAAAAAAACATAAGTATAATTATAGATATATGTCTCCAAGAGTATATTAAACTCAGCTCAAAAGCATTAAGTATAAACTAATTTTGTACGCTCATGTACATGGCTCTGCTTCAACAACAAAAAGAATGATTTCCAATTTCTGCCTGATGAACATGTGCCAACGATTAATTAATATCACAAAGCAGAATGGAAAATCTTTAAACTCTGATCACTGACTCAATAAACAGAAGTAGAATCCTACCGACTAGAAATGGAAGGCTTCTAATTTACCCAAAAATTAGAAGTCTTACTATAATGGAGGATAACATATCTTCCAACTTACAAGTTGATCAAATAATTTTGTGTCAATAAAAAATAATTAACTGCTTCTTTTGCAATATCATACCCAACCAAGTCATTGAGGTCAATGAGCCAAAATAGATACTAAAGATCAAAATGGAATTACTTTGTTATATCTAAAGACACAAAATGAATTCTAACATACCCATCCTATAACTTCCTAAAATTGAAGTGTACTGCTTCCATGGATTGATTCCTCTATTTTGTCTCCAGTTTTTCGAAACCTTCCATTTAAGGATATACTCCCAGTAATGCTGAATTTCTTTATATTCAATAGTGCAAAGAGGTTGCAATAAGGTCGACTAAATACGCTCAAGATTATATCACCTAATCATCCACTCACTCCAACTCCAACAACCAACAATCTCCAAGAAACCAAAGGAATCAAACGGTTCAATGCTAGGATAGACCAATACCAAACAAGAGACTGCTTCTACAAAAAAGCACATACAAGTTCTGAATGGGCATACTCAATGGCTCATGTACACCATATGAGACTGCACCTGTCCCCTGGAAGTTGGTCCTCGCCCTTCACCCCCCCCTCCCCAAACACACACACACACACACCCTAAAGGAAGATTTTTGGCATGTTAGGTATTTTAACTTGGTTTCAGATATTCAGTCTTAATGTTAGACGTCGCTTGTCAGGTAACTAGTTATTGAGTTTGTCCTCAAAGTTTGTTTCTTATTCCTTGTTACATCCAAGATCTAGTACAAAAATAATATTAGGATAAAGAAACAAACACAAAAATAATAATAGGATAGAGAAACAAACACATCAGAGAATAGACGAGATAATCAAATTAAGAACGGCAACAATACCACAAGGAATCATCTGTCGAATAGTACGAAGCCAATCAACAACCACCAGAACCATCCCTAGAGGACTAAAAAATCTGCACTCATACAGACTCTTCATGGTGAGCACATGTACAATCTGTTCTCCTGAGAACAATAAGAGAATTCGGAAGAGGAAATTCCTTGAACAGTGCCCCAAAACTGACTGTATCCCAAAATAATCTGAATGCTTGAAGAAACAATCAATGCTCCTTGTATAGCTCATATGGTTTGAAGGAACCTCTAAAATAAATTACACAAAGAGCAACAGTCAAGAAAAAAAAATCAAGTCTGCATAAGGAGAAACTGACTTGACTAAGCAGAAAAATAACCTGATGTGTAGATCAGGTATATTCATTAGAGACGAGTCATGTACAATTGATAATATTGGGACTAGGAAGGCATAAGATCCTCCTACTAAAGTCGGGAGACGAGAGCCAAACACAGGTATAATTATAAACATCTGAGCATTAAGTATATAATATAACAAATTTTGTACACTTGTGTACTGTTGGGGTCCAGTCTGGATTTGGTGAATTTTGGAACCCAAATATGGTCAAAGATTTGATTTGATACAATTTAAAAAATATACATTAAATGTAAGATTTGATTATATTTCAAATTTATATCAAATATTTAATTTGACCATATTTGGACGTCCATAATTGGTGTTGGGCTATTTTAGGTTGAATATAATTCTTATTTTAAGGTTTTCTATTTAGGAAATCCTATTATGACATAAAATAGGTTTCTCATCCTATAAATATAGGAGGAGGGTGGAGGCACAAAGCATAACACAAGTTAGAGATTCGGGGTGCTTGTTCACGGAAAATCTAAGAGAAAGCCCGTGCTTTGCTCTTAGGAATTCTCCATCTAAGACAGAAGGAAGAAAGAGATCTGATCGAGATGTCGTCGCCATCGCTCGGGGAGATTGCTACGGGTTGGTGAGTGATTTCAATTATAATCTCTTTCTTTTCTTCTTGAGTATGGTGAGGGGGGGTGAATCTATTAGGGCAAAGGGTTCAACATTGATTTTATCAATCTTGTAATTTCAACTAAATTATAAAGGTTGGGATTTGTCCAGGTGATGTAATCACCGCCATATACTTGTCTTTATCTATGCTTGGTGTTCGTTAGACAGGGGTTGGCCTAAAGTTTCCACTGTGTTGGCCTAAAATTTCTGCTGTGGGCACTTCAGACACGGTGTCGAAACACTTACAGGACGTGTCCGATTCCCAGCTCTGCTATCAGAGCTACTGGTTTTGGTTTTGGTTTTGGTTTTGGTTCTGGCAACTATGTCTACGGAGCAGATGAACACTCGTATGATCACCCTCATAGGAGGGAATTGGACGATTTGGAAGCCAAGGATGGAGGATCTACTCTGGTGCAAGGACTTGCATGGTCCGTTGGAGAGCGACAACGCTAAGCCATTGGACAAAGCTGCTGAAGACTGGAAATGACTGGATCGATAGACCGTTGGATTCATCTGCTAATGGGTGGACGACTCGGTGTTTCACCACGTGTCCATGGAGAGTTCGACAAAAGCATTGTGGAAGAAGCTACATTCACTGTACGAAAGGAAGACGACTGGCAACAAGGCGTTTCTGATTCGTCAACTCGAAGTACACGGGGGTGCTCCAGTGTCACAACATCTGAACGAGGTTCAGGGTATTATCAATCAGCTATCTGCGATGAAGATGGTGATTGATGATGAGCTTCAGGCCCTTTTGCTTTTGAGTTCTCTACCGGAAAGCTGGGAGACGGTGGTGGTGTCGGTGAGCAACTCCGCGCCTGGTGGAGTTGTCACGATGGATGCAGTCAAAAGCAGCTTGTTGAACGAGGAGATCTAGCGTAAGCAAGTGGAATCGTCGCAGGAGTTCGCTCTGGTGGCTTCCTACGGGAAGGGAAGACCCAAGTCACAGACGAGGACAGGAGGAAGTTCTCGGGATCTTACGACTGTGGACCGCAAGGAGGGTTGTTATCACTGTGGCGAAAGGGGTCATATCAATAGGAACTGTATGAAGCTCAAAGTTGAGAAGGCCAAAGGCAAGGATGATCAGGAGAATCTCACGGGTATAGAAGATTTTATCATCGCAGCAACCGACGTAGAGGAACCTTGTGGCATGTGGCATGTGGCATGATGGCAATTGGGTCATGGACACGGGGGCGTCGTATTACGCCACTCCATATAAGAGGATCTTCACGTCATACCACGACGGCAGGTTTGAACGTGTGAAGATGTGCAACAAGGGGACGACTGCAGCTATAGGCATCGATGATGTGCACTTGACAACGGAGCATAGTGAGAAGCTTGTTCTCAAGGATGTGCGACATGTACCGAATTTGCGCTACAACTTGATTTCAGTAGGGAGGCTGGCGGATGATGGTTGTTGCAGTTTGTTTAGGGACAAAGATTGGATACTTACGAAAGGTTCCCAACAGCTGGCTCGAGGAGGTTTATGTTGTGCTATGTACAGGCTCAAGCCGCTGAGTTGTACAGGAAGGCCACAGACATCGGATGGAGGCTCGAGGGGTATTCGACAGGAGTTGGATCGTTGGGAACATGCTGAAGAGGGGCTTCGAGATACTTTGAGGATTACGGAGGATTCGGATCGTCGAGACAAAGCAACGAATGGCGATGAGCCAAAGATTGAGGGTCAGTATGTCGGTCCCATAACAGCTGGTTGGTCTCCAGGTGGAAGTTGCTTCACGGATCTGATTTTGGCGACGGGTGGTTTGCCAAAGCTTCACGGAGTGACATTGGTTTCAGCAGTTCGAGGCCAGGGAGATCAAGGTTTGCAACAAACTCAATCTGAGGCGGGAGCGTCACCATTCACACAGTTCCGGGGGAGCTGTAGGTTATCGATGGCATGCACAGTGCATGATGTTCTGCTCGAGGACGCATGTGTATGAAGGAACTTCAAGTTCGGACAAGAAGGTGGACAGATTCAGGAGTTCGAATCCCGGAAGAATCGTACCGTCCGCTTGGTTGGACCAGCCAAGGGTAAAAAAGCTCGTCGGAACGTTAACACGTTTCAGTAGAAGACAGAAGACGGAAGTCGGGGACAGACAGCCAAGACTAACGGTGAGGCTGATAGCTACGGACTTTGGCCTCAACCGTGTCATTGTTGTCGGTAGGATCCAAGCGGTACATAAGGTGCTATGCATGACAGCTAGCGTCGACATGACAGTCGAGGAGATAGAGACGAAGGAAGATGCAAAACAACACCAAGGGGTCGGAGATCGGTGGCATGGGGGAGCAGGAATTCTGTCGCGGGACGACAGGCACGGAGTCCAGTTGAGAAGCCATGGGGTCAACACCCTCTCATCGGACTGGAGGGGAAGATTATTGGGGTCCAGTCTAGATTTGGTGAATTTTGGAGCCCAAATATGATCAAAGATTTGATTTGATATAATTTGAAAATCTACATTAAATATAAGATTTGATTTGATTTCAAATTTGTATCAAATATTTAATTTGACCATATTTGGAAGTCCATAATTGGTGTTGGGCTATTCTAGGTGAAATATGTTTCTTATTTTAAGGTTTTCTATTTAGGAAATCATATTTTGACCTAAAATAGGATTTCGCATCCTATAAATATAGGAGGATGGAGGCACAAAACATAGCACAAATTGGAGATTCGGGGTGCTCGCTCACAGAAAATCTAAGAGAAAATTTGTGCTTTGCTCTTAGGACGTCGTCATCCAAGACAGAAGAAAGAAAGAGATCTGATCGATGAGTCGTCGCCTTCGCTCAGGAAGATTGCTACAGGTTGGTGAGTGATTTCAATTGTAGTATTTTTCTTTTCTTCTTGAGTGTGGTAAGGGGGTTGAATCTATTAGGGCAAAGGGTTCAACATTGATTTTCTCAATCTTATAATTTCACCTGAGTTATAAAGGTTGATATTTGTCCAGGTGACGTAGTCACCGCCATATACTTGTCTTTATATGTGTTTGGTGTTTGTTAGACGGGTTGGTTATCTCATGTGCTTGGCCTAAAATTTTCATTGTAGGCACTCTCAGACACGGTGTCGGAATGCTTGCAGGACGTGTCTGATTCCCAACATGTACATGGTTCTACTTTAACAACAAAAAGAATGATCTTCAATTTCTGGCTGGAACCTGTGCCAGCAAGTAATAATATCACAGAGCAGGATGGGAAATCTTTAAAACTCTAATCATCTTACACCTTTCAGTTATTTGATAGTGCATTAACGTCATTGACTCAATAAACAACAGAAGTAGAATCCTGCCAACTAGAAATGGAAGACTTATAATTTACCCAAAAAATTAGAAGACTTACTATAATGGAGGTAGAACGTCTTCCAACTTACAGGTTAATAAAATAATTTTGTGTCAATGCAAAATAATTAACTGCTTCTTTTGTATAGTATCCATACCCAACCAAGTCATTGAGGTCAATGAGCCAAAATAAATAGACTACAGATCAAAATGGACTTACCTCCTTATATCTAAAAGACAAAGAAAATGAATTCTAACAAACCCCCATCATATTAACTTCCTGAAATTGAAATGTTATGCTTTCATGGATTGATTTATTAGAAAATGTCCCTAGATATTTCATCCTTCTTCCACCTTAAACCTATTATTAAATATTTAATAGTGCTTGTATCATGGCCCTTGAGGCACAGATTCTTTAAACCCAATACACATGAGGCACAGATTCTTTAAACCCAATACACACCAGGGGCGGCCCTAATCTTTTTTGTGCTTGGGACAAAAGTTAAAAAAGGCCCTTTCTAAAAACTGACTTGGAAATGAGACATACCTGGAAAAAAATGGAAGATACCTGGAATCAACAAGATATGCTATGCAATTAATGAGACCTGTAAAAAACTGGAGTTCCCAATGTTCAAATCCTGTGCATGATTAGCGAATGTAGTATAAAGGTCCCTATCTTGACTCTTGAGCACGGCTTCCTTCTTCTGTCATTTGCATTACTAGTTTCACTTCTACATCTCTCGGTTCTACATCTTTAGTAAATAGTTGGTAGACAAGCTGCAAGGAATTACATGTGTAGATTAACACATGAGAATATAATTGAACTTAACGCAAATACCACAAAAGTTCAAAGGGGATGCGTTCTTCCTACGTGTTCAAAATTCCATGACTACCTTTTGTGGAGGATAGCATCATTCATGGAAGTTTTAATGGTCACTAGTCCCAATATTTTCTACCAGGTCAGTATATACATTAAAGACTTAAAAGATAGCAAAAATGGTATTGACCCAAAAATTTTGACTAGACCTTCTTCATGTCTATCAATTTGTAAGAATGATATGCAATCTTCGAAACACAGCCTTTATACTAAATGTTTGGAGAGTCTGAGAGACTACATGAACCCTTTTGTCTATCCATTATATTAAGGGCCATATCTTCTGTATGTAGCAACTATCTTATCACAAAAACAGTTAATTTGACGAGCAGAGAAAAATTCTTTCAGTGGCTGCATTATCTACACACTTATAACACAACAGGCTAAGCAGTACGAACCTGCAATGCAGTTTCCATATTAAAAGGAGTGTAATCACCAGTGGCGACTAGATGGCTATCATTAACTCACCAGGTAGGGGATGATAGGAGATCAGGTAGGGAATCTTGCATTTGGAGGATCTTTCATTATTATAACTAATTACATGTAAAAATATTTACTACAACAAAATTATGATTCAAAAATACTTACTGCAGAGGGAAAGATGCATTGCAGCATATACCAAGGAGAATTTATCGTTTCCCGATTTATCTCAAAGCTGGCCATTTGGACTTCATTAAATAATGCAAGGATTTAGGTCGTTTTAGGTGAGCGACAAAATTTGTTGTTTTATGACCTCGAGTGACCATTTCTATTACTATAGAAGGATTGGGCCTTTTCCTCGTTCAAAGAAGAACGCAGTGACTTGAATAAAAGAACTGAACCACCACTAAACCACAAAACAATTTAAATGTAAGATGGACATCAAATAGGCAGTATCCAAAGCAACTAAAAGATATATGATGACTAATAAAAGCCTAAATCTTCAATAACATCTGCCATGGTCAATGTTGAGTAGATCTTGGTTTAACAATAAGTAATAATAATGTGATCAGGAAAAAAACTACACATTACATAAGTAACTACAAAGTTTAATGCACTATGCAAATAAACCTTTTACTTAACTAATCGAGACAAATAGTCCAATTAAAAAACACCATATACTAAAAATGCCTAGAAAAAGAAATTAGAGGAAATATAGATAACTAATTCATCATTTGACAATATTCATTTCATCTTAGTTATTTAGATTGGTTAAAAGTCTATTATATTGGGCTTGGTACTGTCACATGTAGACTTCTTTTGATAGTAATAAAAATACACCCCTTTTGGGAGGTGGGTGGGATTGATGAGATGGGTATGAACTTTGTAGTTTGTACATTGCCATCTATTGCAAGTCATATAATGCATACAGGGAACTAAGTTCTTGATTCAAATTATTAATATTTGTAAATTCGTGTGACAATTTCACCTTTACTATTACGATAAACTTTTAAAAAAGGAAGTTCATTGTTTTCTTAAGAAAATGTCACTAGTAAGATACTGGTTAGAAGAGAGAATTCCAACTAGTGAAGGTAAATTTAAAGCAACACATTACAAGCTCTTCCAATTCAAAAAACCATTTCATCGCTAGTTAACAACAGTATATAGGTGAAGCAGCTATGATAACTTGGCTCAACACAATAACCATCATGTAGGAAAAGAGGGCAAATATCAACCAACTGAACATTAATGACGATATGAACAATGAACTATATAACAACAACAGTAAATTGTGGAGTTTCCATATGATGATTAAAAAGAAACTTTGCTCATCTAGTTTCTTGGAACCAAGAAACAAAATGAAGTTGAAATTTTAATGTTGATAATATTTATCGTAACGTCACAAAAAACAAGTTAAGATGGCAAACGTGCTTCCAGTAGAGTAATGTGTATACCTAACTTGCAGTGAGTGAGACACCAATAGGCTTAGTAATAACTGAGATAGGGACCTCAAACTCGGTAATCGACATATCAGGATAAATGTTTGCTCGATACTGCACCCCTTCAAATGATTCAACCTCAAATGTCCTTTCATCAGGGTATACCACTTCAACTGGTTCATCCTCATATTTTATTTCACAGTATTCTGAAAACATTGTGACCTTTGAAGAACAAAGTAATTATTAAAATCCAGACACCTTAAGATTTAAAGCCTCTACTAGCATATATTGGAAAATCAAACATCTTTATGCTTACCATTGTATTTAAAACAACTTTGGCCTTTGTCAAATCAGTAGCTGTGCATTCAATGAAGACATTCTTCGCCTTCAAACTAATGGCCGAATGCGCTCCATTAATGATTGGAGGCAATGATAAAACAGTTCTGCATCCATAATTATTTTATGAGAAATTAAACTAAAGAATCATGAAATTTGATCGTTAGCTAGAACAGAGAGAAATTGTAAACTGTACAATTTATTACTCTTTACTAGATTTCTGCAACTAATAAAAAGGTAAGCATGACTGATAAATTGACTGAAGTTATATAAAATTACACCTTTTCATAAGTCCCACCTAAGTACTTTAAAGTTTGAAGGGATCAAAATGTTAGAAATATCAAGAGGGGCATCATTAGAATACATAAGCAAATCAAATCAATTTGAAGGGGGAGAAAAGTAAAAGCAATACTTCCATACAAGTGGCTTTCTCACCTATTGTTATCATATATGACAGGGTGCACATGGGAGTCTTCAATTATATGCAAGAACTTCTTCAATTTCATGTCAGACTTCCAAAAAAAAATTGTAAATAGCTTAAGCGTAATGTAGGTGAAACAAGTTAGTGGTGCTGGAAAAGGCCAAGGCCTACAACCAAAATCAATATAACAAAAGGAAAAACAGAAAGAGACGCATATATCCATCCCTGAGAGAGTGATGTGGCATATCCCAAACAAAAAAAAAGGTGGTAATCTAATCTATTATGACGGCTTATTTTGTAATATTCCAGTAGTTCATCAGTTCTGAAACTTTTCTCCTAAAGAAACCAAATTAAAAGCAATATGTTACCAACTATAACCAATGTTATTGTATTAGAAACAAAAAGCAAAATAATATATAAATGTTGTATGAAAAAGAGTATTTTTCTTTATGGAAGGTCGTTCAAGGGAATTTAGTGAATCTATACCAAAATTTTACCATTAGAAATATGCAAAGAAAAGAACAAACATGAATGTCGAAGTACGACCTCACCCGAACATGGTGTGGCTCTTCCCGGAACCCGTCGGGCCGTACATGATGACAGTGCACTTCGACCCGGTCCGCACCCGTCGGATCCTCAACGCGACGTACTTCGAGTAGAATCCCTCGAGTTCCTCGGCCTCCGAGAGGGAGACCTCGTCGAGTGGGGGCGCGGGTCTTCGCGGACGTCGGAGGAGAGCTCCAGGGGGAGGAGAGTTCGCGTATGCGGATGATCACCTCGACCGGGTGGTGCTTCGTCGGGAGCGTGTTGGTTTCTTTGATGGTAGAGAGGGCTTTTCGGGTTGGGGAACCGAATGGAGGATTTTTGAAAGAAGAGGAAAAGAGAAGATTACCTCGGCAGCAGCAGCTTTGGACGGTTCCAGCAGCGGCGGCTTAGGGTCTGTTCTGAGAGAAGTAGAAAATAGAGATTTTTTTAGAGAGGGGGGGAGGGGGGGGTGGGGGAGGTGATTTTTGGGAAAAGGTTTCAGCGTGGGATTTTGGGGGTGGTGGGGGCGCGGGTCTACACGGGTTTTGAGAACGAAAAAAAAAAAAAATCAGACCTAAAATTTTCAATGAAATGTTATGGAACCAAAATTTTAACATAATTTTAATGTAAAACGGCAGTTTTTATCCGTCAAATCCTAATCTAGTATTTTGGTAAAATATATTTGATATTAAACAACAGTTTCAATCTGTCAAAAATGTTACGATAGTTTTAGTACGTTGCTGTTTAACAACTCTAACTGTCGCAAATCGTCCATTTCGATGTATATATATCTCTGTATTCAGTGCAGGGAGTTCATGACCGAGAGAGTGTAAATGTAGGGTGTAGGTAGTGCCAGTGAAGACATATGAATGTGCGCAGGTGTCTGATGGTAATATAGAAGTAGAGTGAGGATATGAGTAGGTATAACTGTTAAGGAGTAGTGTAGAGAGAGTATATAGAAGTTGGAGTGTAGTGTTGAGGGTTAAGGTAGTGTTAGTGTCTACTAAGTGAGATATGTTGGTTTGGGTAGTGTGGGTAAATTGAGTGCATAGAGATACTAGTGAGGTATTTAGATATTGGTTACGAGTAAGGTAATAGTAAAATACCAGGGTATACGTGAGGCCTTGGTAAGATATAGAGTATTAGTTTAAGGAATTAGATAAGATAATAGTTTTAGATTAAGCTATTGGGGTATTATCTAAGTATTAGGATATTATACATATGAAGTATATATATAGAGTTACACCAAGATAATAAGCTATCTTAGAGTATTGGGTAGATGTCATGATACGGGTTAAGATTTCATGATACCATGAGGCTAAGGTATTGACTAGGATACTAAGGTAATTACATATAGGCCAAGATATTAATAGGTATTGTAGGTAATAGTGTATTATGACCTAAAATACCTAGAGTAAACTTAGTATTGACCTAGTTTGTACACCAAGATTAGAATTGACCTAGAATCTTAACATAGAGTTAATTATACATGTTTATCATTTTAAATCACCCTTTAACATGAGATCTCATATATAGGACACTTGGATTCCAGTTCTAGCATTGTTTGGTATTCATTGCTCTGGACCACATGAGAGTATATTCTCTGACAGTTTTCTTTATTTTGATAATTACTATAATACATCTATTAGTAGTGTGACACTTGAATCCTGACACGATGGTATACGGGCTAGTATATATGGATTCTAGTCAGGAGATGTCTTGATTCATATCCATTGTATTAGTCAGGGGACTAGAAAGTATTAGTTGGTTATGTGATCATATCCATATACGTGAATCATAGCTAACCTTACACCTCACGTATGGTTAGCCTAGCCCTATTTGTGCATCATAGCTAACTTTACACCTCATGTACGGTTAGCCTGATGTTATATTCGTGCATCATAGCTAATCATATATGATTGTGTCTGATTCTATATCATATTCGTGCCTCATAGCCAATCATATATGATCTTGCTTGATCCATGTTCCCAAGCTAATCACTTAATGAACTAGTATTTCAAAACACCTAGATAGTTACTTATCTTTTCTATTTTAGTTACTACCTGGTGATACTATCATATACATATTTATTTACTGTTCATTACATGTTTGTGATATGATATATGTCTTACATGTTCCTTATGATTCCAGTATTACTTTTCATCAAGTATTTCTATTACTTTACTGTTTTATAGTCTTTGTCAATTTAAATGGAACTATTGTTAGTTTATGTGCTTTGCTCCAATCATGATTGGATAACATTTTTAGGACTTGACTTGGAGGACCTTTCTCCTACTTACTATGGACCCCAGGAGGGTGAGGCTATTGAATAGGATCAGGTTGCTCAGGAGGAGCACGTTCCAGTGGAGGGAGAGACACAGTTAGTTGCTACTTAGCTCGACTTTAATATTTTTATTTGTACTGGATTTGTCTCCAGAGACCTAGACTATGGGGATGTTATTATTTTAATTCTAGACTTATAATTGGATCTCTTTCCTTATTATCATATCGTGTCATTTATCTTCATTATAGATTTTTGTGATTGAGTATTTTTATTATATTGTTATCTTATCCTCCTTATGGAGTTGAGATATTATTAACATATTATGATTATATTATTGTGTCAGATTGATTGATAGTACTGTTGGCCTAGACAACATTCTACTATCGATGTTGCGGCGTAGGCTGGACGTGCCCACGTACTCGTGTCCCGATCATCCGGGTGCAGGTCATGACCATTTTTGTGGTGGCCTATGCAAGTCTCGTTTTTGCAACTAGTGTGATATCGTGGTAGTACTTCGGCTTAGACATACTGTTATGAGCCTGTTATAGGAAATTAGGATGGGAGAATACTCAATCACAAATTAGGATTTCTTGAGTATTCCTAGGATGACCCTTGAGAATCTTACTATAAATTCTATTTCGAAATCTGATTCCACTTGCTTTCGTTCACCTTCACATGTTATTGTTGAATTTGATTCTTGCATCGAGATAAATTTTAAGGAACTAAATTGAGGTATATTCTGATAACTTATTTGGATGAGAATAGTGAGAAAGGTAAAGTCTGCCTTAGTTATGGAGTCTAGAGTTTATCGCAGCCATACTAGCTGGCGTAGCAAAAACGTAGAGACCTAATTTTGGATATACTCATCTTAGTTATGGAATTTATAGTTCTCGCAGCCATGCTAGCTGGCAACGCAAAAATTTTAAATAACATAATTATAGAGGTATATATCTTAGTTATGGACTCTATAGTTTATCGTAGCTATGCTTACTGGCGTGGCGAGGATTCTGAATAACATGATTTCGGAGAGATGAGTATGATTATCAGATTGTATCTTAAATTGGTTCTTAACATATCGCCTCTCTCATTCAACCATGTTATCATTGAGTTTTGTTCCATCATCCTTACTAACTCAGGATAGAGATACCTCTAGTTCCTCTAGTTAGTTTCCTATAAGAGCTTTACTTTCATTAGTTTCTTAGGCAGCTTCTTTGGATAGTATAATAGTTTGGTAACTTTCAGCTAGGTTGGTGCTAGTTGAGTATCAGTGTTGATTATTGGGAGTGTAGCTTATAGGTCTGTGAGTGGTTCCTACTTGGGTAGGTGAGCCTTAGGTATCAGTCTATAAGACTAGAGGTAACTCATAGTGTAGTACTATTTGTAACAATAGTTCTAAAATAGTTGTCTGAGTATATTTAGTAGTTGGTATCCTAGAGTATTAAGCATGTATAGTTATGGAGTTAGTGTCTGTGTACCAAGGGTGCCTAGAGTGAGCAAGTGATCAGAGTATATCAAGATTAGGATGAGTGATATGTGGAGTGTGTCAGCCTAGTATCAGTGAGTGTTATTGTACGTGATAATATTAGCTAGGTGTATCAGTGTGATATTGAGGTAGGGTATATAAGGGAGTATCATGAATAATAGAAGTGTATGTATTTCAGATAGTAAGAATAGAGGGGTCCAGCTAGGCCAGATGTGGCACCGCAAATTGTCTCGTAACAGCGGAGGGAGACACCTCAGCAGGGCATGACTTTTGCGATGACGGTCGAGGGGACCAATGCTACATGTAATGGATTAGCGAGTTTTGTTCTTTTCCTTCGATCTATTGATCTGCTTGATTCCTTAGTACCTCATAGTTGGATTAATTTTGTACTATAATATAGTTAGTAATAACCCTTGATAGAGACTGCAGTATCATGACAAATAGAGACCATATCCATGCATGTCGATAATTAGGGATAATTTTTTTCAATAGAATTGTATGTTTGTATGATTTTAGATAGGACTTCCTTAGACCATGGCTTGATGGGGGTGGTAATTTTAGTGAGGGTAATGATGAATATATTATGATCAGTTAGAAGAGAGAAGACGAGATGTGTGAGGGGTACCCTATCTTTTGAACCATGAGATATTCCTTTAGTTCGTAGCTACTTCCATCCTTAAATTTCAAGGACAAAATTTTTCTAAGGAGAGGATTGTAACTACCTAATTCCAAGAGAAGGGTATTTTTATTATTTAATAAGTAGTTATAATTATATAGCTATATATTTATTTTGTGTTAGTTATAATTATATTCGTGTTAGTTAGCATGCTAGCTATGTCACGACCCGCACCCAGTGTAAGGACACGAGTACGTGGGTACGTCCACCCTACGCCGCAGCATCAGCGGTAGGACATGTTCTAGGTTAACAATACTATCTAAATATCTCACACAATATATATAATATACATGTCAAGATATCTCAACTCCCAAATGGAGGACAATATGATAATATGATAATGGTAAACAATACTCAATCATAATAATAAACTAGAGAAAGATTTGGCACAATATGGAATATAAGGAAAGAAATGAAGTCAAAATACATGACAAGTCTGAGTCTAATCTCAACAAAATAGTCTCAAATATAATACAATGCCAAAAGTGTCTAACTGACATATACAATATCATGAATGAACTAACTAAGTCTCATCGACTGCTGGTACTATCTCAATATGCTCTATGGGTGCTAACTCAACTGGCTCGCCATCCTGTGGCCCATAGTGCGTAAGACACCAGTCCTCTAATAAATCATCTGAAACATAAATCTAGTCAGTATTGGAGCGAAGTACAACCCAATAGCAGTTCCAATAATTAATAGTATAAAACAACAATATGAATGAAAATAAATGATAGAAATAACTGAGCTAGTAAATATCGTACGATGAAACATCATGGTGAATAATAACAATAAATTAAGAATAATATGGTGAGGACCATCAATGTAATAAATTGGAATAAAAGAAATAATATAGTAAATGTGCCTTAAAATATTAGTAAGATAATGTGATCAGCTTGGGCCTAACACGGGCTATATATAAATGTGATCTAGCGTGATCACACGTAAGTTGCATGATCTGCTAGCTATCATGGGCTACACTAAATCACGGGCTATAAGGTATGATGACATATCTACTAATACTTTTCCAGCCGCCGACTAGTACACGGATCCAAATCACGACACGTTATAACACGTATATCACATTATATGGTCTATAATATCATGCACTATGATCACGGTCTATATAATCACTAAGATATTACGGTAATCACGTAGTAATCACGAAGTACGACAAGACGATCACTGAGTCATCACAACAATAATATCTCATGACCAAGAACCACGTATACCAATTCGTGAAACTATCATGTTAGGAATCAAATATCTCAATACTAAATACATGAAATATAGAGACTATCAAATAAGGAAACTATCAGAGAATATACTCGCCTGTTGTCTTAAGCAAATGGTATATCTCGGTATCCGAGATGGTGTCACACACAACCCTAAATAGGAAATATCATGTCACTTGGTGTAATAAATGAGAAATGAGCTAAATGCACTAAAACATGCTCTTCTAGGCCATTTTTAGGTCCAACTAAAATAATTAGTTCATATTGGTCACTAACTAACTGACACTAGCTTATAATAGCTAAATTGGGTCATTACCCATGATACTAAGTCATCTTAATATTTATAACTTATAATATTTATATAATTATACTATATGTATATCACTATAGAATTATATATTATATACAACACTCCTCACTAAATCCTAGATACTAGCTTACCCTTTACTTAGACCAATGTTGATACCTAGCCACAACTCATTCCTAGTAACAATACCCACAATACCTTACTATCATATTTAATATGCATAACCTTATACTCAATATATTATGTCTCAACTGATACCAATACCCCAAGCAATACTAACACTCAACACTCTCTGATACACTGGCATCAGCCTTATAATATAACCTGATACACCCCTAATACCTTACTTGGAACTTATTCCACACTTGCAGCAACTTGAGTCTACATCAGACCTACTGCAGCTACCACATTCCTACCCAAAACAACAACTTCAATACCAAATAGCATACAACAACAGCTACTATTTTTCTAGTACTCTTCCTTCCTACTTCCTACAGGCAGGCACACAACTTTTTTTTATCTTGCACAGGCCTGCAAGCACTCCTTATACAACCATAATTACCAACCCTCAACTTCCTACTGCAGATGAGTTTGCAAATATAGTGTTAAATACACAACAGGCTTAAATTCCAAGATGCTAACTTGAGGTGACACCCATCTGTCTGTGATGCAATTATTTTTGTTGCAAACCTGAGTAGTTGCTGTTGCACTCTCTAGTTTGGAACATGGTTTCACATGTGTGCCCAGTTCACTGTTATCTGCTACTTCTAGAATAGTTTCTCTTGCTGCACTTGTAGCAACATATTACTGCAGGCCAGTGCATACCTCCTCCTTCCCTTATTGCTACCAAGCAGCACTTGACACTTACACATCAATTCACTTATCTCCCCTACACAGTCACTGCACTTCTCTTGCCCGATCCTAACATAGTATATTTACACCATTATACCAACACAAACATCTTACACTATCACTCTCCTTCACCTTATTACACAGTCACCTGTTGTTACTGACAATTCTTTATACCCAGTATCAAACACAGAACACAGTGCAACCATGCACACACTTGCATTAAATCAAACACTTGATATGCTATAAAATGATACTCTATGATACGCACCCAATGGAACATCAAAATGTCCAAATCTCTATATTACCCATTCCCTCATATCAATCACATATAATAATAATTATTATAACTAGTTACAATAGGAATTAAAGAGAATTTGCACAAATCAAACAAAATAAACCATGTATCATATCGTATCACAAAATACTATGATACGTTCTACTCATATCCAATTGTGGATACGTACCTAGTCACATAATCCTGATATAAATCTAATTAGATCTAGTTGGTCTCATGACACACTCTTGATGTGTCAATCTCAAAATTTCTCCTAATTGGACACAAATCACCATATAGAATTCATAATATGGGTCCTATGAACTTAGTTCTTGATCCTATGGGTAGCCCTAAGCCAAGAAATGATTACTAATAGTTAAATGCATGAATTAGAGTCTAAATTAAGGAGGAGATTCAGAATTTATCTATTGAAAGATGGATTCCTAATGAAATACCCAATGGACACAATTATGACACAATCTCTTTGTTAATTTTTCCTCCTTCAAGTGCTCCTTGCAATCCAATGTCCAATGCTTCTTAGATGATAAAATTGAGAGGGAATGAGAGTGAATTAGGTTAAATTTAGTAGAAGGATGAGTCAATTTGGGGAATAACACAATTGAAGATCTAAATAAAATGAACTAATAAGAGAGAGAGAGAGAGAGAGAGAGAGACCATGTCGGCTGTCACTACCACATTCTAAAATAGGGGTATTTTTGTCTTTTTATTTATTATAAGTATTGTGTATATTTTATTGTATGATGTGTGTATATATATATATATGTGATATATATATATATATATATATATATATATATATATATTATACTGTGTTCAGTAATGCATGGGTTAGTGGACTAGCTAGAAACCTATATGATAAACCCCTGACCATAATATAGGGTTATGAATTAAATTAGTATTTATTCGGGATTAATTATTGGGGTTATAATTCACTACCATAATTTTATTTTAATTGTTGTACCTTACCGTTGCTTCGATATTTGGAGCGCTACGCTAGCTTTTGCCTTCCAACAAATTTTATACCCTTGTCCTAGACGTGCCATTCTTCCATTCTGATCTTTGTGTAACTCATAAATATCCTCTTTTGTACTTTATTTTAGTCGCACAATATTCATTACAGAAGTTTATTTTTAAATCCAAATAAATCCAACTTTGCATCTTTGTCCGTTCCAATCGAAATTGGAGACACAACCTCGACCCATTTTGTGCAACACAAATTATGATAGTATTTTATTTTGAGTCTTCTACGTCTATGATACTTGTGTCCTACCCAATTTTAATCCTATGTACTTCTAATTAATTTAAGAACACCATTTATACTAATTTTAATTAAATTGATATAAGGACCCAATCTAATCCAAAACTAGACCCAACACCAATCCAAACCCCCACTCACACCCTCAAGGTTCATACTAAATATCACACACCCTTTTTATCTACTACATCACACCAAATATGGTATTTTTCCTCATTCAATCCCAAACCCCACTTTTTGTACAATTTTCCAATTGTTAGGGGCTTTTATGCAAAATACAATGAGGTGTCCACCTCCCATTGGACCCAAGACATGAAGAAACACACTTCTCCTCTTTTGACCAGTCATACATGAATTTTACCCTATTTTTGGAGTGTACAACACTCAACTTTTCCCCCTAGTCATCCTAAGCCCCCCATTCAAACATGCACTATCCAAGCCATCCAATTTTCTTCATGTAGAAACCAACCCCATCTTAAGGAGCACATGGCCAACCCTAATCCCAAGGCCATCCCCGAGCAGCTACCACCTTGTCATCGCCACACCACAGTCTCCTACATCGCTACCATCATCTTCCTCGACTTCTCTCCGACTTCCTCGATCCCCATCTGCAACCACTACAGCCACCCATCTTCATCACTATCGCCATCCCCGAGTCACCACCAATGCCACCATTATCGTCATCACCCACGACCACCCTCTCCATCACCCACAACCGACCTACACCCGCCGGACTTCTTCTCCGAGTTCCCCATGCCGGACTACCCCATCACAGCACCCTTCCCGGCTATACCTCGACCACACCGTCAGTTTTTACCACCGCCTCTTCCCCCATGACTTCCCGACCGACTGCAACCACCGAACCACCCACCATAACCATTATTCGATCATCATCATTGTCGTCATCACCATCTCCGGTCACCTAGCCACCACCCTCACCGATCACCACGACCTCCTCGACAACACGACCACACCCCGGTCATCACCATCACCTTCCCCACGATCAATTACCACCCTCGATCACCCTGACTTTGTCATCACTATCACCGTCGATCTCCTTCCTAGCGAGTAGCAACCGCCACAACGATACCACCATCTTCCCGGCCATCACCCCTCCTCGGTTACGTGAACACCAAGGTTCAAAACTTGCCCTTTCTTTCATATGTGCGTTGCTTGACACTGTGTTGGTAAACCCTAATAACTAGTATGTGTGTATGTGCATGTATGTATAATAATTAGGTTTAATATATATATATTACTTCATGGGAAATTGATTGCTAGTATTATATATGACTGTATGACCATAGGTGTTAGTTGACTGCCTTGTGTACCCTAACCTACTAGCTAGGCCATATGTTAGTGTTACACGAGATTTGGAGATTTGGACATGTGTTAGTGTTAGTTGTTTGTCTTGCTGTGCATGGTATTCGAGGACGTGACACCTGTGCATTGGGCGTTCACACTTGACCCTGTTAGTTGACCAGTTATCACCCCTTGCGTTAGTTTTTGAGTGCATGTAATTGGGTTTACGTGCGTACTAGTGTAACGACTAATGTTATTATATTATATTACATAAATATAGGACCATTGGATCGTTCTGCGAGACTTCGGGAGCAGGATATTGGTATTGCCGGCTCAGAACCACATGCGAGTACATATTCTGATAATTTTCATTAATTGATAATTTCTATATTTCAAATACTTAGAAATGTTACATCTGATTCTTGACACTATGGTATACGGACTAGTATATAGATTGGATCTGCAGTCATGAGATATTATATTGGTTATCATATTGACATTGTATACGATATTGATATTAGACATTGTACATGATATTTATTGGACATTAATCGTGTATCATAACGTGTCATGGTTGGATCCACTGTACTAGTTGGGGGCAAGGGAAATTGCTAGTGAGAGATATGATCATATCCCTATCGTACAAGTATAAAATATTGTTAGTGTTAATCATACACCTCACATATAATTAGCCAGGCCATATAGCTATTGTACAAGTTCCCAAGCCGATCACATATCAAAACTACTATTTCGAACACTTAGAATAGTTACAGTTCTTCAATTCAGTTCATATACTACATTACCATGTATATGATATTATAGTTCTTTCTCTTCATTTCATATGTGCACTGACTATACCATATTGTCTATATTACCTGTTCTCTTTACTATTTCTATTGCATCTATTTATTATTCTCTCTCAGTATATAGCATCATCTATTTATTGTTTTATAGTCCTTGTTAATTAATTGGAACTGTTATCGGGTTGTACTTTGCTCCAATCATGACTGGATATATTTTTTCAGACTGTGACTTACAGGACTGGTGTCCGACATATTATGGACCACAGGGAGAGTAGCTGCAGCCTTAGACCTTGTAGCTCAGGTGTGATTTTTGGGAGGTCTAGCCGGGATCACTAGTTATTCAGTTAGTTTCTTTTAGCAGTTTATGGTACCGGATATATTTTCGGCATACATTGAGACTTGGATGTTATTGTTTGAGTTAGATTATTTTGTTGTTTAGACTTGTGTTATATTTCGATTATTTATTTTCTTTGATATCTTATCGTGCTTTAGTTCTGTGGTTGAGTATTTTCATATTATATTGTAATATCTGTGTCTCCTTATAGAGTTGGATATTCGTATGAGATTGATTAGATAGTATTATGACCTAGACAGCGTTCTACTGCCGATGCTACAACGTAGGATGGACGTACCCGTGTACTCGTATCCCTATATCAGGTGCGAATAGAGACATCGGCTCTCTCTTTCCTCCTTCCCAAATAATGTACAATGTCCAAGTTACCCCTACTAGTTAGTCATGAGGTTTAATTAGGGAGGACTATATTAGGAAGCTTATAATTCTACATGAAACTAATCTAATCTCCTTAATTAATTAAGAAAATATGTCTAATGGACCTAACCCAATGTTGGGCTTAATGTGTCATGCCAATCTAATAGGTCCACTAATGACAAGCCCTAATAAAATAGGCTAGCCCATTAACAAATAATTAAATAGTACAACTCAATATAATTAATTAGTAGCACATATATCAATATTTAATTACTAAATAATAAATATGCTAAATAACAAAAATACTCTCATCTAGAAATGTAGTAGTGACAAGCTAATTAGTAATTGTCAAGTGCTAGTTAGTATTAAATATTGTTAGTCATGAATTAGTTATTATAATTAATTTAAGTTAGTTCATTGAGAGAATATATCATTTAGTTGTAGAGATGCTTTCTTAATTAATTAGATCCCATTAATGACAAATGGAGAGAGACAAACTTGATATTGTAGCATAACCCAAACCCTACTATAAGTGACAAGTTCGAATTAGGGTTTATCCATTCATTTTATTTCATTTATTAGTCTCCATGGTCCAAACCTCAATCCTAACTTTATAAGCTAACTTCTTTCTCTCTCTTCCCTCATTCTTCATTCTTCATCTTTCTTTCATTTCTAGGCAAGTACACCTTACATGACATGAAAAAACTATAGATTTTAATCCTTGATTTTTTTCTTACATTTTATTATTCTAATATGTGTACATTATGATTCTAAGCACTTTTAATACTTGGAGTTTTCGATTTTGATGGATGGAATTTAGTAGATCTACATTATTAGTTAAGGATTTTTATTTTATTAGTATAATTTTTTTTGGTTTTTATGGGTTTCAAAAGTTTGTGGTTGATGGAGCACTTCATTTCGAGTATTTTGGCTTTCGGTTCACTTGATTCGGAGTTAAAATAAAGTTTTTATGGAAAAGATAATTTTTTGGTTTTTTTTGGAGTTTTCCGTCATGGCTGAACTTGCTGTTTGGAGAAGACGAAGTGCTCATACGGCCAGTACCATATGTGGTAGAGAGTGCTATATGGCCTGAGTGCTATGCGTCCTGAGCTCTGTGCTGTATATACCTTCCAGCATGCATCCATCTTGTTGGAGGCATGACTGATTATTACACAAAGTGTTCTGAAGCTAAGTGCTTGAAAAAGTCCTTAGTGACAGAACTTCTTGTATTTCACTTGCTGAATAAATAAGAAATTCACTAAGTCCAAGAGACATCCATGCGGCAAGCAGATTATGCGGCAAGTTGACTTATGCAGTATTGGCACTATGCGCCTCTTCTCTTTAGATGCATGACTCTACTTCGTCCTTACATATTTTCTATGATTTTGTCTGTTCTCTGACACACTTTATGACTTGTCCCATCTAACACTTCAATCACTACACTGGCACGCATTTAGTGCACGCCATTCGGCACTTGTCCATAGAAGTAGACTTTGCCTTGACTTATGCGGCCTGACTCCTATACGGCCTAGACCCCTATGCGACACCGACCCCTATGGGGCCTTGACCAATACGAAATTGATCCCATGCGTCCCTAATTCTTATACGGTCCTATGTGCATTTTTTTAGTTGGATATTTTATTAGATTTTGTGATTCTATGTGTGTTATAATTAATTATAAATGCATGAGAATACGTGACCATATGTTGTACCTGACTATATGCTTAACCCGACTATGAGTAGAAATAGACTATGCGGCAAAGTGACTTTAACTACCTATGTGCCTGACTCAACCCATGTGTTGCTATGTGCTAGAACTCATATGATTTACCAATGATTAGTAACTTGACTCGACTATTAGTATCTGTGCTGATACACTTACTACGTGCTATGTGTTCCTACGTGCTAAGTATTCCTACATAATATTGTTACGTATTTTACACTGAGGTATACCTATGTGCTATGTGACATATAATATAATACAATTCCTCCAGCATGGACATGATAGTTGGTTAATAACCAAGCGTGGCTAGGACTTGTGTTGATTGTTGCATCATGCTGGGATGAATCCAAATTAAACTGCCAAGTGACAAAGTAAATTTGTATCTAGTGTGCCCATACTATGGTACAATATATAAGGAGAATAACATATGACCATGCTATATGATTCCAGCTAACCATAGGGTTAACTAGGTAACTAAAATATGTAGAGCATTAGGAGGGACGAAATCCCAAGATTGTGCTTAACTAGCCAACCTCAATCATATGGGGAGTGAAGGCTAGCCCCTATGGATATTGTTTAAATCCTCATTAGTGGATATAAATATCCGATTATTATATTATACTATGTGTTCTATACGATCTTAGTAAAGTGGCCTTCTGAGGGACCGGTGCATACTACTATGTGCTATGCGACGATTCATGGCTCGGCTAGCCCCTGCTAGAACATGGCTCGACCTGAGGATTCCTATTATATGGTTAATATTTCTGGGATAACCCAGACTCCACCTAGTAAGCAGTACGAGTAATTGGTCAATTATGTAACTAAACTTGGTTGTGCATTGTACCTTTTGTTAAATAGTTTAGGTGCATTGACTATCATGGTACGATGGTCTAACCCTTATCCTTGTTTGGTTGTAGGGTTAGATTATTGTATCATGAGAGACTATGAACCGAAACTACGAGACATGATTACATATATATATATATGTATATATGTATATGTTTATTCTTCCAGGTTTTGTTTCTTCATTTGTGCTTCCTTTATGGTACTTGATATTTGGTGTCCACCCCACTAGTTTTGCATGGCCAGGTTTAGAGCCAGCACCCGAGGATCTAGTGTACTTTCCCCTGAATAATAGTACAGATCAGGCGGATCGCCGTTGAGGGACACAAGTGGATTTCTTGATCACTGCTCGTTATTGCACATTTTACTATTTTGGGCGTTTAGCCACCGAAACTTGTTAGTCGTAATTCTGGACATTTAGTTTTCTTATATTATTGTAATTAATTAGATTGTAGCTGATCATGGTTATGTACTTTTGCTACTTTGCCAGCTTATTATTTTGTGTGGCTGGTTTTCATAATATTATGGAAGGGCGTTTGAGACGCCTTACTTCCTTATCATACATGTTCTATGTTTACTATCCTTGACTAATTGAGACAATATATGTTCTATGTGACCCTAAGTGACTTGCTTGTAGTATGCACTGCATTGTCTAGTTACAGCCGTGACTGACGTACGATGTTCTATAACTTGTATGGGGGAGCTGGCTATGTTTGTCTCCATATTTCGGTACTGGGGTATGACAAGATTTTAGTGGTATCCCATGCAGGTCTGTGTTTTTAGACTTATGGGATATTGTGGTCATAGGAGTCTCAATCAAACATGTTACCTTTTATATCTTGCTTCGTCTTCCTCAATAACATGCTTGAACTGTTCAAATTTCTTTCCTACTTGATCCTTCCCATCTTCTTCTTGATGTTTATTGTCCTTTACTTCAGGGCTTCTTTAGTTGCTGGAGCGGTAGGCATGGGGGGACAGGATTTCCCTGGGCAACAATAGGAGATAGCACCTGCTCAGAGTCAGATCCGGATAGAGCCAGTAGTTGAGCAAGCTGGCACGGTAGAATCGGAAGTTGGACATAATACGCAACCAACCCATGAAATTCCTATACCCCCAGAAGTACTGACAGTGCCAACGGTACTTGACACCCCGTCATTACTAGAGATCCTCCGGAGAATGATGGCTACACAACAACATCAAATGGATGTGCAACAACATCAACAGTTTCAAGAACGAGAGCAGAATATCTTATTGAGTTAGGGCTTACAGACGGCCTTGGAGAGAGGTGAAAGGACTGATTCGGGGGGCGTCGGTCAGGTTTTAACAACTTAACCCAAGATATTTCGATGGCACGAAGGACGCCGTCATAGTAGAGGCATAGTTGTAATACATCATGGTTATTCTGGCGGTAGCGAAGGTTCCGACTGATGAATAAGTTTACCAGGTCCGACTACAGCTTTAAGACCTTGCCCGTGATTGGTGGGCGTCAATGGAGGTTGGATTGAAGTATCCTATCTCTTAGGACAGTTTCAGGACTCGATTTTGGGCTAAATATTTTGGAGTTATCGCACAGTATGACCTTCAGCAGAGGTTTATTGGTCTCAAGCAGGCTGGTAGGATTGTGGATGGATATGCAACCAAGTTTTGCAGGCTGAGTGGATTTTCTTCGGCTATAGTGGCTAAGGAGTTGGATAGAGCAATGAGGTTATAACAAGGACTTCATCTAGAGATTCTACAATTAGTAGAGGTGCACGACTACCAGACTTATGAAGAAGTACTGATAGCATCTCGGAGGCACGAGCTTACTATACAGAGGTTGTTGGCGAGGATAGGAGGCAATAAGAGGTCTCATGCTCAATGTGGAGGAGGTGGAGGAGTACCATGAACGTTAGCACCATAAAATGGTGTTCGTATCCATGATTCAGCACTGTGAGGGGTGACAATTTCAACAGTGACAGTACCAGCCCAGCAACAGTCGAGGCAACAACAACAGCAGCAGCGCTAGGGTACACCGATGGGTTATACTTACAGTGGCAAGGGAGGCCATATTATAGATGTGTATAGGGCAGCCAATGGGTTGTGTATGAGATACGGCAGTCCCAATCACCAAATTGCCAATTGTTCGATGATGCAGAGGCCAAGAGGGCCAGTCCAACAGTTACCAGTACTGTCAGCACTGGGGGCAGTCCAACAAAGAGGGCCAGCGATAGCAGTGAGGCCATTAGCTCAGCGTCCGTTACCGATGCAAGCTTAGATGTACCAACAACAACAGAATCAACAACAGGGATAACAAAGGCCACAACAATGCTTCTAAGGGAGGTAACAACGAGGAGCGCAATAGGGCCAAGGGCAAGCATTCACTTTGTTATTGGAAGAAGCTTTGGCATCGGGCGACATGGTGGCAGGTAACATCTCTGTCGCATTTTTTTCTGCTGTAACATTGTTTGATTCTGGTGCATCTCATTCATTTATATCTACGCAATTTGTGACAAGCATTGGATTGGATTTTGAGGCATTGCCAGAGAGGTTGAATATACTCACTAGTAATGGGCTCGTAGAAGTTAGTAGAGTGTGCATAGCGTATCCAGTCGTAGTTTGTATGCATTCATTACCATTAAATTGATCGAGTTCCCTATGGATAACTTTGACATTATCTTAGGCATGGACTGGCTGAGAGACAGTCATGCTACGATAGATTGTCTTAAGGGTAGGGTATTGTTTAGTATCCCAGGTATAAATTTTTTTGCCTTTGACAGATCTGTGTGAGACCGGCATGAAGAGAGAATCATAGCGGCAGTGATATTAGAGGAACAGCTTCCCGAGATAGTCAAGGAGTTCCTAGATGTCTTTCCAAAAGAACTACCAGGATTACCCCCAATAAGAGATGTAGAGTTTTGTATAGAGTTAATTTTTGGAACAGGACCAATATCTTGTAAAGTTTACAAAATGGTACAATCAGAACTAGAAAAGCTGTACCAACACGTAGAATAACTGAAGGCAAAGATGTTCATCCAAACCAGTTGATTACTTTGGAGATCTCCAGTGGTTATAGTGAAGAAGAAGGATGGGTCATCATAGTTATGTATCGACTACAGATAGTTAAATACATTAATGATAAAGAACAAGTACCCGTTACCAAGGATAGATAATTTGTTTGATCAGTTGAGCAAGGTTAAAATTTTCTCCAAGATCGACCTCCGGTCAGGATACCATCAAGTAAGAGTTGCGGAGCAAGACATACCCAAGACAATATTTCGGTCACGACATGGGCATTACGAATTCTTAGTTATGCCATTCAGACTGACTAATGCTCCGACATTATTTATGGATTTAATAAACCGCATCTTCATGCCAAATCTAGATCAGTTTGTAGTGGTTTTCATAGACGACATTTAGTCTATTCCAATAGCAAGGAGGAGCACGAAGAGCATCTCTGAAAGGTCTTACAGATTTTAAGAGAACACCAGTTATACGTAAAGCTTAGCAAGTGTGAGTTTTGATTGGATCACATATCATTCTTGGGACATATCAACTCGGGAGTAGGAGTGGCAGTAGATCCGAAGAAGGTTGAAGCCATAGAGAATTGGCCAGTTCCCAAGACAGTAGCAAAGTTACGTAGTTTCTTGGGCTTGGTAGGATATTACAGGAGATTTATGGTAGACTTTGTAAGGATTTCAGCACCATTGACCCATTTGACGTACAAGGAGGCTAAGTTTGGTTGGTCTACTAAATGTCAGACATTATTTGAAGAGTTGAAGAATAGACTAATATTGGCACCGATTCTCACGCTTCCAGTAGGTTCTGGAGGGTTTACCGTATATTATGATGCATCTGGAAAAATTATCGGATGTGTATTAATGCAACATGTAAGATTGGAAGCTTATGCGTCTCGGTAGCTTCGAGATCATGAGAAGAACTATCCAACATACGACTTGAAGTTGGCAGTAGTGGTGTTTGCACTTAAGCTATGGAGACACTACTTATATGGGGATCGGGTAAAAATACTCATGGATCACAAGAGCTTGAAGTATGTATTCACCAAGAAGGACTTGAACATGAGGCAAAGGAGGTGGCTAGAACTATTGAAGGACTATAACATAGAGCTCCAATACCACCTATAGAAAGGGAATATGGTAGCAGATGCTCTTAGTAGGAGAGGTAGTGCATATATGTTAATATCGTAGCGACATATCTTAGAAGACCTATAAGAGATGGGTATAGAGGTAGTACTTACGCAAGACGTAGGAGTATTGGCCAGTTTACAGATTCAGTCAACTTTGGTTGAAAGAATCAAGACGGCTCAGGTAGAGGACCTGAAGGTTCATAACTTCGGACAGAATGTGGGTCTGGTCTAAGGAAGGAGTTGATGATTCATGAAGATGAAACTCTTAGGTTTGAAAACCATCTCTGTGTACCAAGTGGAGATATCCATCAAGAAGTTATGACCGAGGCGCATGGTTCTAAGTATTCAATTCATCCAGGAGGCACCAAGATGTATCAAGATATTAGGCAATATTTCTGGTGGAACGGAATAAAGAGCGATATATAACGATTCATTTTCCGGTATTTGGTATGTCAGCAAGTGATGGCCGACCAACAAAGACCAGTAGGATTATTACAGCCGCTTCCCATTCCAGAGTGGAAGAGGGAACATATCACAATGGACTTTGTGACCGGTTTACCTAGTGTCACATCCTGATTCCATAGAATCGAAAGTCGTCCCCCGAGTGTGACGCCGTGTGGGCCTAGGTTGCGCACCGCACAAGGCTAAAGTATTTTGCATAACGGGCACATATTCAGAGTACGTAGATAAATTGAAACACAGATTGGAAATATGGAAAAGTTTTCTTTATTGATATTTGAACATCTATTACAAACTCTTGAACGAGTCAGCTAATTGTCGCACGGGCTTACAAAAGTTGACACAAAATAAGATAGTTGTCCTGTACATTACATCCCTTTACTAAACTTCAAAATATAAGACCTCCAGGCGGGATGATGACCTTCCCACGGAGCTGCATTGAGTTGGGTTGGTAGCTCCTTGCTCGACTCTCCCAAGTGCGGGGAACCAGTTTCAATGAGGGTCAGTACATCGAAACGTACTGGTGAAGGCAAGCTAATATAAACCCCCTCGACCAAAATTAGGCCTACTTGGCTTAGATAGAGAGATTAGGGCTAATTAGAATCCAATTAGAAATAGAACACGATATTTTATTTAATTACACAATATTTATATCATATAGTGCACCTTACCGTTGCTTCGATAATTGGAGCACTACACTAGCCATGGCCTTCATACAAATTTCACAACCTTGTCCGAGACATGCCCGCCTACCATTCTGACCTTTGTGTAACTTATAATTATGCTATCTTGTGCTATATTTTAGTCGCATAATATTCGTCGCGGACGTTTATAATAAATTCTAAATAAATTAACTTTGTACCCCTGTGCGTTCCAATCAAAATTGGAGACACAATCTTGACCCGTTTCGTACAACCTAATTTATGATAATATTCTACCCTGAGCCCCCTATGTCCATGATACTTGTGTCTCACCAAATTTTATCCCCATGTACTCCTAATTAATTCAAGAACACATTGCACATTAAATTTAATTAATTTAAATCCAATTTCCATCTTTGTGCAATTTTCTAATTGTTGGGCACTTTTATGCAAAAGTGCATTGAGGTGTCCACACCATTGGATAATGCATAAAGAATCCTAATTTTCCCTTCACATGAAATTTTCCCATAATTTTCAGAATGTGCAACGCGCAACATCGCCCCTCGTTTAAACCTAGTCCTTGTATTTAAACCATGCAATTTATAGCCCTTTAAATACCCAATGCCAAGACAAGGCCCAAGCCCAAGGGTGTTGACCAAGCCCAACCACTAGGTCAACACAAACCCTAGTTTACACATGTATATAAATACAACCTTTTTCTTTCTTTTCCTTATTTTTTTCTTCCATACCAAAACCCATCCCCAACCCTATTCCTCAGCTGACCCCTTTACATTTACTGTGCATCTTCTTTAACCTCACCCCCTCCCTGTCAAGCCCTCGCCGGAGTCCAGCCCTCGCCGGTACCCAGCCCTCGCCGGACCATCCGTAGCACAGCTGTGCCACCGCTGCCTCGCCTAACCTCAACTTCCCTCGACCGCCTGCGTCGACCTGCTGTCCACCCTTCCTGTTCCTCTGTCGACCGGAGCCATCTCCGCCAACCGCGGCCACAACCATCTCCTCCTTCTCCAATTATTGCACACCCCGACCGCCTGACACCGTCGGCATCCTCGTCGGAGAAGCCTCCCCGAGTCGCAGCCCGCCTGCTCGACGAACTACCATACCACAGCAACACCACAGCCACCGGCCTGTTCTCCTCCTCCACCTCGACGAACCACCGCACCTCCCTTCCATACGACCTCCTCCACCGTTCCTCTCCTCTTCCCTCCTTTCCTGAACCGCCTTGCCACCACCACCGTGCACCTTTTCCTCACCGGAGCCGCTGTGCCCCGCTGCACCAGACCACGAACTCCTTCGACCTTCCCTCTTCCCTGTCCTCTCCTTCCTCCTCCCTGAGTAACACCACCACCACCTCCCCTCATTCCTGGCCTCGACCCCTTCCTCCCTGCTCAACCTCCCTGGCCGGACCTCCCCTCCCCCTGGCCGGATGCAACCCATCATCATCACCACCAGCATCACCATTTCCATCATCATCATCCTTATCTCTTCATCATCTCCATTATCATCACCATTAACACATATTACCATTATCAACATTATTCCCATCATTATCCACATCATCGTCCTCGTCATCACCATTATCCACATCATTATCGTCATCACCATCCTCCACACCATCATCCTCGTCATCACCATCACCCACATCATCTTCCTCGTCATCACCATCATGTAATCATCATCATCATCTCCCATCATCTTCATAATCATCACCATTATCATCATCGTCACCCTCGTCGCCATTATCATCATTATCACCTCCATCGTAACCCTCATCGTCACCATTGACATCGTCGTCATCATCACCATCGCCATCATCGTCATCATCGTCGTTAACTTCGTCATTGTCATCCACATCGTTGCTATCATTATCGTCATCACCATTATTCCCGTGTGCGTACCCCGAGGACATATCATATTGTTCTGCCCAACTTCAGGAGCAGGTTATTGGTACTTCGCAGCTTTCTTTCCAGGCAAGTATATCTTGCCTTGTTGTACTGTTTAAATTTTAGTTATTATTTAGTTGCCTACTTATTGTTTTAGATTTTTAACTGTGCGCATCCGAGAGAGACTCGGGTGCAGTCAACGAATGCGTTGACGTTTGGACTTGTCTCTGACCTAGTGTCTAGTAGACCCACCTAAAGTTGTGGAGTTATCGGTATGACTCCCCAGGCCTCGACACATTTCTTACACGTGTTGTGAGTCTCATGTAGGGAACGGACTTGTGTATGCGGTTGGCCACCTGTACGTGTAGGTCGTACGATGGATAGGGTATATCTGCTAATAGTGATGCATGTTAGAAGACTTAGCAGTTATTAGTAGTTGGAGCATAGGCTATTGTAGTACGAAGGTCCAATCCTTGTCCTTGTTTGGTTGTAAGGTTGGACTATTGTTCTAACAATAGACTATGAGCCAGAGTTATGGCACCGATACTTGCACTCTGTCTCAGTGTAGTAGCTATAGCGTGTTGTGGATACAACATACATAGATCATTGGGCGGGGAGGACGACTAGTAGGCGTATGGGATACCCCACTTCCTTTACACTGTTGCCACGTTCTTCGGAGCGATATGGACGATATACTATACTGCTGCCACGTTCTTCGGAGCAATATTGACGATATACTATACTGCTGCCACATTCTTCAAAGTGATATGGACGATATACTATACTGCTGCCATGCTCTTCGGAGCTGGACGTTATTATATAGCGCCCTTGTATAGGGGCATATGTGGCATATACTAGCCAGTTGTCACGATTGGTGAATTATGTCAACATATATCTAGCCTACACTTTTCCATACACTCAAAGTTGTCCTCAAATTGCATTCACTTAGATGGTTAGCGCACCCCTTTTATTTATTCAGTATTTATTTTATGGCATGTTTCTATGTATCTTGTTATGTCCCTCTGAGGACATGGTCCCTTTCCAGGTGTAGATGTTCATGAGTATTCGTAGGAGCGCAGATCCGGACTAGCTACTTATATTTCGAGGAGGTCTTCTCTTCGAGCCTCATGATTATTAGTTGTTGTATATTGTTTTATTTATTTTATATTCTAGTTCGACAGTGGATTTGTTTCCATCCGACTGTCATCTTTAGATACTTTATATTGAGATCTAGTTTCATAGATATTGGTTATTTATTTTTATTTGATTTCTGTGGATGAGATTAGATTATACACTATGACTTGTGATAGTTTTTACCACTTTTGAATTATTGTTCATGATACAACGTACGCATGTGTTATGGTTTCCATATATTGGAGTTGTCATATACATACGACTGACATGCTTACGTATCCTAGTCCTACGTATTTTGGGACTGGGACGTGACATATTTTTAATGGTGGCCCATGCAGGCCAAGAGCATATTGTCTCAGTTACATTACTGTACCAAGCAAGCCTGTACCTAAGATTAGAGTATAGGATCTCATCCACAATTGACTATGACTTATCTTCCTTCTAGTCTGTTCTATTTAAATAATTGCATCCTGCTTGATTCATGTATTTCCCTAATAGTTCCTTGAGTATAGCCCCTGCTAGAATATAGGAATCCATGTTGATAGGATGATAATTAGGGTAACATTCCTATTAAGAATACAACTAGGGCATTGATACATTATTAAGTTTAGACTACCTATTGAACCCTAGCAACCCTTACCTGTAGAATGATTGACCATTATCCCTTGATAATTTGGGATGACTTGAGAGTAGTATAGACACAACTAGAGTGAGTTATAAATTCAACCATATTGTTTGACCCTAACATTGAGGGACCAATAGAAATCCAAGGTTGAGTATTAGGACCCAAACTTAACTTTCACAGTGAGATAGTATTAGAGAACTATAAATTTAGATTCTTGTCATGATATTAGCAGATAATACCTTAGGAAACCAAGAGGAATGGATAGAATATTCCCTTGATCATACCTCAAATACAGAGATTAGCTACCCCCCCTTAGAAACCATAATGTTATCTAGAGTCCTTCTATTATAATTTCATATCCTGTTCCTCTAAAACCTTAACGCTCGCTAGTTGTGCGACGACTGATTATGTTCTCCTATTCTTTATCTTTTAAATCGTGCCACCTAACCTTTCTGATTGTAGACCAAGTGATTTTATTTCATGTTAGGATATATAGTTTGCTAGGATTATAGTTGTTACTCTTAAATTTTTTGAATTCTGTACTTGGTAGTTAACACTTGATAGTTTGAGTTATTCTTTTAGATCCTAATGTTATCCTTTAGTTTTGAATCTTAATTTGTACCCCCACCTCGATGCGAGTTATATTCCCTTTTTTCCTTGAAGGCCAGTAACTCTTCCATTCTTACTATTAACACTTGTTCTATAGGCACTACGACTAAGACTTAAGATGACAATTACCTATATAATGCACAACCAGGATATTGGAAGCTCTTTCATATGTACAACCAGATTCACCCGTACCTGCCATTGTGGTGGAAAAATCCTGGAAACAAAAGATTACATCCCCTATTGAGGACCGACCTGCCAAGAAGAGGGATACTGTCGCAAATCTTAGGAAGCCAAAATCGAATATTTCTGCTCCTTCCAGAAGGAATTTGATTGACGAACTGATTAGTTCGCCGGAGCGGCCTGGATCCTCCGTCTCTTCTCTAGTAGTTCAAAGAATTAGCACTTCCGTCCCTCTCCCTATTATTGCTAAAGGAATAAGTATCGCTTCTACTACTGCAATAGTTGGTTTTGCAGATCCTATCCTTGATGATGCGGCTTAATTTATCTGTCTGATTATAATCATACCTCCTTCGCCATTGGACCCGACAAATCAGGTCTCTCCGTCAATGGATCCAAAGGATTAACCTGCTCCCGAAAGCCCTAAATTTAGTGTAGAAATAATTTTACCTTCTCGGGTTGAAGTTGGTGAGCAGATCGAGTCACAAGATGACATTGTTGCTACAGCCTCCGATGATATGCTTAGACAGGACAGTCAGGATCAGCCTCAATCTACTATAGTTACAGTTGGGCTTGAAGATGCCACTGAGAAGATTGATACTGAAATTGTAGTTTCAGATGCGAGCATGACTATGAGTGACTATGATGATTTTCTTATTCATGCCGATTCGTCTGAGGTAGAGGCTTCGTTGATAGGCCTGAGGAGTTCTTTCGAGGGGCACTCCTAAAGACGAATATGTGTCACCTAGTGCTGGTACATGTCTCTCTATTCTTCTTATACAACAAGTCCTTGCATTGCATGCTATATTATCATAAATTCATGCAATCATAATTTCGGCTAGCATAGGCCAATGTGTCACTTCTTTCCTTAGCTTGACGTGCATATATCTTAATTACAATATTTTTTTATTGATCGTATTGTTTGCTCAATTTTTTTTGCTTTTTAGGTGATAAAATTGTAGTAGGAGTTGCTCCGGAGAGGGCTGAAGAGACGGTTATTTCGCACACTGAAATAATTTTCTATTGCTGATATCACAGTTTTGGCTGCAGATATCGCGTCAATGCCATAAGTAGATTCAACTGGTCTTATAGTAGAATTGACCAGTGCTACTGAAATAGCTTCTGGCATTAGTCTGAGAGAACGAGCAGCGGGCTCTTTTCCTTTTGTCCCCAGTTTTGAGGCTATAACTGTCACAACAACTACCTTCATGCATCATGGTCGAGGATTAACGAAAATTGTCGCAACTCAAAGTTCAAGAACTCATTTTAATGCTTTAGTAGAAGCTTATACCTCTGTTTTCTATGCAACATTGAAGGAGTTGATAAATTTAGTGCTCAAGAAAGGTTTATCCTTTTAGGACATGAAAGATGCTAGCTTGTCCATGATTCAGCTTATGAGAAATTTCTAGGATGAAGCTAGGGTTGCTGCTCTTGAACAAATCATGATAGGCCTTGAATAAACTATTAATGAATATCTGAAGCTTAACAGTGGGGACATATAGGCTCTAATTCAGAATTAATACGAGTCTATTACTGCTGAATTCATGGAACTTCATACCACTTTCCAGGAGCATATGAAGATCCATGCTGAGAAGACTGTCTGAACAAATGCTTCTCTAAAAGAAGTGACTTCTTCTCTGTCTTTTCATCATTTTGCCCATGACGAACATAATGATAGGGCAAAATAGCTAAAAACTCAGATTTAAGAAAATCGAAGCCCAGCTCAAGCAAGCGAGAGAGGAGTTGAAGGTGACTATGGAGTGACATCGGAAAGAGCTGGTTCATTATAACTTAGAAAGCGAATAACTTTTAGAGATTGAGCACAACAAGAATGAGTTTGACCATGCTCGAAATAAGATGATAGAGTCATATATTTCTATTGCTCCTTTTGCTATAGGTGACTCTAGAATGCTCGAAGCACGTAGAAGAGCGATATTAAAAAAGACCAGCAACTAGCTCGACTGACCCAGTTCCTCCTTGATCTTTCTAATCCCCCTGAGTGTGATCTATCTTATGTGCTTTCTTGTTTTATTTTCTTGTAATTTTTACAATGAAAATATATTGAAACTTTTAGCTTTGAACACTACTTGTTTGTTATGAACTCATTATTTATTGCGTATCTACTATTAGATACAAATAATAAGTTAGAGTGAAAACTTGATTAGAGTAATATGGACATGATATACTTTCAAATAGGATTCTACTGAATATATTTGCTCAGAGGTATTATGGAAATGCCAGAATAACTCTGTGGAAGAATTTGGTAGATTTATCACTCAAAGTATACTCATGCTAAGTACGAATGATAAATTTTATAGGATACAATACTATCAGAAGTGATATGGATATGATAATTCACTAGTTTACTCTACCGGGAAAGAGAAGAAAGAGTAGTTCAAGGGCAACCTATTATCTTCTCTTTAGGGGACAATAAATAGAATACGATTCAGAGGTAATATGGACATAAATCACATTACACTAATTGAATAGTGAATAAACATGTGAGATTATTCATAATCCAACTGGGGATCAGGAATATGATGTCCTTAAAACACCTGGACTTTAAGAATGGAACATTTTTGTTGGAGAGAATTGTTTAGATGATCTCAACGACTGTGTTCAGTTGGATCTGAGTAGTCCCGCTGGCGAACTTTGAGGACCCATTACCTATGTTTTATTCAAAAATAAATATAGGTAATAGTTTGATAGGCCGTGTAGGCTATGAGTTGTTGGTGATTAAACAAAATATATTTGTTGTACATCTTATTATAATCTACTGGAGATGGAAAAGAATATGTCGTGCTTAGACCTAATATTTCTTGAGGAATTTGCCGTTTATATGCATCATTATCAAATCTCCAATGTCTTTATCATCTGGGGCAGTTAATACTATATTTACAGAGAAAGCCTGGTTGAATACGTCACCCATGCTTTCGTCAGAATCCTACAATGGTGAGTCAAAAGAATGAGAATGCGTCTCTTCTTCCGATTCTGAACCTTCGGGACTTGTTGGTGGTGTAACATTTCCCAAACCACGACAATGGTCAGTTGGTATTATGTTTTTGACTTCTCTTTTGGAGGGATGTGATGTATAGGAGTTCGTTTGCCTTTTCTATAATTTAGTCCCAAACCAGATTTAAGGTTGTAGCCCATCCCTTGCATAATGTTCTTAGCGGGTTGGCTCTAACGATACGGTTGTATCTTTCCTATATCTTCATCAGAATTATTAGTCTATGCGACTCTTTTGCTTCTAACTTTGACAAAGATTATTTGATGTTGCTTGTCCTGTCTCGCCGGGACTATGAAGTATGCCTCCTTACGTGGTTCATATGACAAACTATATTGGAATAGAGATGCTATGGTTATGGACAGAGGTTTATAGAGATGAAGAGCCTCTAAGAATTTTTCAGCAAAGGCTTCAATATCAACGTAGTGTAAAGTATTGCCTTCTTTATTCAAGAAATATAAGAGATCTTCATCTTCCACATAGTTAGCAAAATCTCCAGCCTTGACAAAAGGCTTGGCAAGATTGATGACTAGGGGTTGATTCACTGATGTTGGTTGCTTGTTACAACGAAGGTCCATAACAAGGGGCTCATTCTCCAGTGTTAGCTATTCATTGCACCAAAGGTTAATTACCAATGGAGGTGACTTGTGCAGGTCGATGCTGAGAGGCTTCGAAAGAGTTGGACGAGTAGTATGTGCCTTAACTCGGATGATCAAAGTCTCTTCTTTTAGAGTATTTTTAGATTCATCACTAGCTTGATTATCTTCTTCTTTCATATACTCCGATATATAGAGTGCTGAGGCAACAAAATAGGCTTCGACACCTTTAAATGGGTTGAGGTCAGCTGCCACTGTTTTGACTTCTTCCCTACAGTTCACATATTTGAAGCATTGATGTAGAATGGAGCGTACAATTTTATGTTCTTATATCCATGGTCGTCCCGGCAAAATATTTTAGGATACATTATAATCAATCATATAGCATGTGACCTCAGTGCGTAGATCACCTATCTGAATTTTTAGGCGTATCTTACCCAGTTGTTTACTTCTTCCAGCATTGAAGTCTAAAATGGTAGTACTGGTAGTAGACAGGCTTTGTATTGGTGTCTTCAGTTCTCTCAGTAGGCTTTTAGGAATGATACTTTATGAAGAACCATGGTCGATGTGAATCTGGTTCACCTTAATAGATCTGATTTAACCGGTATAATACAGAGGCCTCTCATGCTGATTATCTTTGAGTAGCATGTCATCTTGCGTGACGGTGATGTTAGGAATCTTCTCGATCAAGTTGTGGCATTGAGGATACACTAATGGCCCTTCATCAGGAGTCTTGAGTTGAGCTAAGCATGAGTCTGCATGTATGAGAGCTTCGCTCAAATCATTACGAGTCTCCTTCGACAAGTGAAGCAAATTAAATATAGAGAGTCGAGATGGGGTATTAGCCATGTTTGCCAATATGTTAAAATTATAGTGCTTTTCAAGTCCTTGGGGTATATTTTTCTTCAAGGATTTGTTAAAGCGTACTTCCTATTGCTTCCCTTTCTCTGTCGCAGTAGGCTTCGAATGACCATGTTAAGTTGTGACCAGAGCAACATAAGTCGGTGAAGTAGGAAGATTGTCAAGAAAATATTTTGGGACAGATTTGTAAGTTTTATGATAATCTTTGCCAGACCTTGTACCTGTCATGTCTTCTCCTTCGGGCATTAGAGAAAGAAGTACAATGTTACTGTAGAAGCATGAAAAATACGCTGGAGAATCATACGCGTAAAACCCAACATGTACCGGGTAGCGTAAAATATGACTTCAGAGCCATCGGCGTATAGCGGAGCTTCATTGCTATTCAGCATAAAACATAGCTCCAGAACAACCCGTATAAAGCAGTATTTCCAGACTGCTTTGGCGTAAAAAGGTTGCTACACCGCCATTTTAGCGTAAAACCTATCTGCTTTTAATACAGCGGAAAGTTGTACGAGGAACTCTTCGTATTTCTCGAATGAGCCTGTCAGACGAAGTAGTGAACCTAACTCCTGATAAAGAGTACTGCACGACTATCAAGAGGACGGTTGTAATAATGATTCTACACAGAGCCCCAGACTATCATTTAGTGACAAAACCTTGATATAAGACGTTGTTTACGCACTCAAGGAATACGCTGCCTATTTTACACAGGCAGATAAGAGCTTTTACGCTCAAGAAGAGACGAAACCAACCGCCACATCAAAAGCTGTTCTTCGTACAGAACTCGAGGCACGTCTCTGCAGTTAATGCGCGAGACGGGGGCAGATCTCTGCATTTAATGCACGAGATTTGGTTCTACTTTTAATGACTGGGTGAGCTGTAATTAGGACTAATATGTCCACATCACCATCCCTGCACATTACGCCATCAGGCTATTTTCAGCTACAGGAGCATGCTGTACGCTATCTCCTCGAAATACGCCAACTCAGGCTATATTTGCAAAGGGCGTATGATAAAGCTATTCGGCCCAGATTACGCTCAAGACCTCAGTCAAGAAGGAATAACTGGCTATCTCTATGCTAGTTACCTATCCATACAGCATCAAGCTTTACGCTATTTTGGCTTCTACGCCAACTGGACAACTATCTGGCCTCTACGCCTACTTGGCTTCTACGCCAACCAATCAACTACTTGGCTTCTACGCCAACTTGACAACTATTCGGCTTCTACGCCCACTTGGCTTCTATGCCAACAAAATAACTATTTGGCTTTTATGCCAACGTGACAGTTATTTGGCTTTTATGCCAACCTTCTATACGCGAGGGGCAGTTACCTACGTGGCTTGCATGCCGTGATCTTCAACGAGCGATTATATGTATTACCTCATAATGGGATACGCGTCACATGCATATTCAGGAGATCATTCATACGTGGGGTAGCAGTTATTATAACCGCCGCATAAAAGGTACAGCTTTCTCTGCTGTTCGATTTCTACGCTGTCTGTCACTGAACCCTATAAATAGAGACCTTCGGCCACAGAGGTCCAAGGTCGAAAAGGGGGAGAGAATTCAGAAGTCATAGACAAGGGTCAAAGAATTGGAAGGAGAGCCCATACCGAGAGAGTTGACTGGCAAACTTCAGCAACGAAAGTTCAACTTTTCCTGCAATCTTCGAAGCTTCTTTTTCGTCTTTTATAGCACTTCTTCGTCATCGTATGGTCTAAGGGACAAAGTGATCGACCACAGATCAGACTCCTATAGCAATATTTCTCCAGAACCAAATTTTGTAGTTAATATCCTCATATAGGATTAATTGTACTTCTTTTTCTTATTTGTAAACCAAAGAAAGAGTTTCGTATAAACCTAGTTTTATTTCTTTCGTTTATTATCAAACACAGTTACAATACTTGAGTTTCTATTTATCATGTCTCTGCTTGGAGCGAGTCTGTGGGCTAGTTTTATCATAATCCAATCCACTACAGGATTTGTTGGACAGAAATATGTTGCCTTATTCCAAAGTTCAAACCTTCAGCTTTCTGGAAGTCATACCCAATATTTTCTATCAAGCGTATAAATTGCTAACTGTATCAATAAAATTGAGGACGATCCTCCTCAAGCACCTAAGACGCTCTAATGGTTGCAGGAGGAGGAGGAGAAGGAATTTATATAGGAACAAATTCATAAGCACTGAAGATTTGTCGTGCTCTATACAATAGAATACTGCTAATCATGGACCATTGTCAGTATGTCAAGCAAAGATTGCGAGTAGGGCTTGGTGGGGTAATATTCCGATTTTAAAATCTTTTCTCGAGAGATACATCTTCTTGATGTTGATCTTGATCTCTGTTCGAGTTGTGATCTAAAGAAATTATATTTTATGATTTATACTTCTTACCCTTCTTAGATTTTATATTAGAAGATGCTGATCCCTAGTCCCAATCTGGTAGCAGGTCGGGATGAATCCACATAATCTCGCCATGATCTGTGGTAAGAGGCACCAATTGTTCTGTTTGACTTCGAGGAGGCAGAAGATTTACTTCTTCCATTGTTGCTCAAGGTATTAGGAAAATACCATTTTAGACTTCTTCTGCTGGAAAGTCACTGAATTAAAGAGACACCATATTGACAGTGACTGTCTTCTCTTTATTGTGAAGGGTTATAGCTTTAGCAACTATCAACTGCTGTATCTTATTTTTCAAGTCATAACAAGCCTTGGTAGGGTGATGTATATATCGGTGGTGCAAGTAGTATTTCGGGTCGTCTGTTTTACCAGTCTCGTTTGGTCGCTTGATGTCAGGCAAGTGCAACTTGTTGCTTTTTATCATGCTTTTAAAAATGCTGTGGATATCGCTCTTGTCAAAGGAATATTCTTCCTTAGGCCTAAAAGATTCTGGAGGCTTTTATACTGGAAAAGAGGTGGGTCGCTTTGACGGTTTATTGCCAAGGCCTCATTTTCTTTTTTGTTGAATTTATTCACATTATTGGAGGGGCGCTTTCCTTCAGCATTGGTCATTTATAACCCCTAATTATGTGCCATCTTTCCGTTACCTTCAGCAGCTTCGGTCCCGTCGATGAATGCCGTCCAGGCTTGAAATTGAGTTAGACCCGTCCAGAGCCCTACTATAGGCAGTAGGTTCTTTTTGCAAGTATCAATGAATGTGGAGTCTGGAATACTGGGGGATAACTTCAGAGTTGCCTGCCTAAAATGCTCAATGAATTAACGAGCAAATTTTTTCTTATTCTATTTGATATCGATGAGTGAAGACATCGTCATATCCATGCCGCCCTCATAGAATCGTAAAAGTAAAAGACACTTTATGTCATCAAACGAGGATATGCCGTTATCAGGTAAACTATGATACCAATCGTAGGCTATGCTAGCCAAGCCTCTGACGAACAATCTAGTAAGTAGAGCATCCTCTTTCTGCAGATGAGACATCATCATATTGAAGTAATTGATATATTAGCTTGGTGATGTCCTGCCTTCAAACTCGACTATCGTTTGGGGTTTGTATTTAGGAGAAAATAGAATATTATTCCAATACGGAGGATAATGTTGTTTCACCCCCAGCTCGCGGAGTTGGTTTTTATTCTTTAAAATATTGACCTGTGCATGCAACTCTCGGATAGCTTCGAGAGGAACTTTGATTTGGAGTTATGCGGTAGACTGATAAGATCATTGTTGAACATGTATCATCACCGAAGGAGATCCACCCCCAATATTGAGAGGATTAAGAGTTGGCGCTGCTGACTCTTGGTTTATGACTACTATGGATTTGTGTTATCCTGCAGAGGTATAGTTCTAGGAGTAGGCTATGCAGTTATGAATGAAGCCACTTGGACAAGTGCTGGTGTAGCATAATATTGGGCTGTCATTATTTGATGCATATTTTTTATCATTGTGTGCATGTCCCTAAGAGTGGCCTCTAATGACTTGAGGCGTTGTTCAGTGGCTTCTGATGGAGAAGCATTTTGTTCATTCCCGATGGCATAAATGCTAACTTCCCTGTGTACGACAGAGGGATTAGTAGAAAGAACTGTGTAGTTGGAATCTATACTGTCAGTTTCAGAATCAGGAGGATTGCTACCCCCAGTCTTGGATTATGAGAAATGGGGATTCTTGTAACGAACGAGCTCCAATCTTCGAGAACAGGTATTTTGGTACATTCTTTCAAAGGAGTTGACGAGTTGGTCAAATCTCCTCTGGCTGGGTGTTCTTGAAGAACTTTGTCTTGATTGACTTCTGCCACGGGAAAGATACAAAGCCATGTATGCTGAAGCAAAGAGCGGTTCGTCATCATGCTCCTACTTGTCAACTTGCTTTATATGTCGAGGTTTAGAAGATATAGTGTAAGTCAATCGATAAAACACAGACCATTTTGCTGATGCACAACAACATTCGATTACAACTCTATGACAATTGCAACGACGTTCATTAAAAACACCGTTCTAATGTTAGAAGGGTCCCTCTTATTACGCTTTTGTACAATAAGCTCCCTTATATATAGAGTGATGTACTGGCTTCTTTGTAACGACGTTCATTAAAAACACCGTTCATTGCAACGACGTTCATTAAAAATACTGTTCATTAAGAGGAGAAAGAGGGCAGATTCTACTTCTTTACATGAGATATATTAAATCTTCTATGCACATTTTTGCTCCCATGTGTATAGAGTGAAGTGCTAGCTTGATTGGCAAGTGATTCGTCATATCTCGAATTTTTTTCCTTCACGGAGGAGAGAAAGTTGTTGCTAGCAGTCCTCTTGTGTATACGCACATAATCTGCATGTTGTGAAGAGATTGATCCTGCTTAGCACACTTTTTGTGGCACAGGCAGAGTAGGCACAGTTTTTCTACATGCATTTAATTTTTTAAGAAGGTCTTGGCCTGGCGCATTAATAATAAGCTTCTGACGGGTGGCGCATAATTTTCCTTCCACTGTGCTCATAATCATGATATTAGGAGAATGATTCTCCATGACCAAGACTTTTTTTTGCGCTTGTTGTTTTTCTCTTTGAAGAGTATGTCTGTAAAGAGATTGGTCTAGACAGTGGTGTCCATGACTTGCTTGCCCAGCATATTACAACCAGTATGTGTAGGATCAGAAGCTTGGGTGTGGTTCACCCTTTGCTTGAAATTGCACGAATTGTGCGAATTGTATCCCTTGTTTAACGCAAGGAACTCAGAAGCATGGGTGTGGATCACCCTTTGCTTTAAATTACGTGAGTTACACAAATTGTGTTCCTTGTATAACGCAAGGGACTCAAAAGCTTCGATGTTGATCACCCTTTGCTTGAAATTGTGTGAGTTACGTATATTTTAACCCTTGTTTATCGCAAGAGAATTGTCTACCAAGTCATTAATCTGAACAGAATTGATATGGGAACTCTCATCAACCAAATGCTATTTTCTTTGTTGGCAGCAACTTCGAGATATGCATGACGAGGCTTGGGCACCCATATATTGCTAGTTTTCCTTGACTTGAGAGCGGACGAGGGGTTGGCACTACCCCCAGAATGGAGGATTTTTTCGTATGTTTGTTGGTCGAACATCACGACCAAGGTCTTCTGCATCGAGCCGACCGAAGCAGGGTCGAGTTGAGATATCACTTTCTTGTCAGAGAAGAATGTGATCCACAACAGAGTTGCCATTTTGTTTGCGAGGAAAAGTTTATATGTACTTTTGTGTTAAAAACTATTGAAAAGAAAGAAAGTACAAGAGATCCTAAACAGGAATCTAAGTGCAATTGATTCTGGAAAAGTATAACTATAGAGATATGATCTGCGGACGATCACTTTACTCCTTGGACCACTCAACGACAAAGAAATATAGAGAACTGGAAGAATTACAGAAATGCTGTGAACAAGTTGAAGAGTTGGGCAATAAGAAAGCTTTGGCACAATGACATGAAAAATTTATATATCTCTCCTTCTATTCTTGAACTTTAAATGCTTGAGAATTACTGCAATTTTCTTTGTATGTCTCCTCTATCTCTGTGTCCATCCTTGTGTGTGTCATATGGTTGTGCAGAACCTATATTTACAAAGTTTAGGAGCGGTTATGAGAGTGTATGTGCACTTTGGACAGTCAATATTGTTCTACCATTGTGTGCACACTTTTGGGGATTAATACCCTACGTTCTGAATGAGTGGGTGCATAATTTAATTCATGCTTGACCCATAGCTTCCTATACGAGGATAACATAGGTCGCTGTAGACAGTTATTTGTACACCTTTCATGAAAAGTACGGCATGTAAGACATGCACTCATAACTGCTCACTGTTAGTTAGGATAGTATTCACACTTTGGAAGTGAATGGCTCTGCGGCGCACTTTTGAACTGATTAGCACTACGGTGCACTTTTGAAAAGATTGGCACTACAACACACTTTTGAAGAGATCGACAATACGATGCACTTTTGAAGAGATTTGCACAATAGCGCACTTTTAATGAGATGGGCTCTGTGGCATACTTTTGAAGATATTGGCACAACAACGCACTTTTGAAGTGTAAACCCCCTCAATTTATTCTGTAGATAGTTAGAGTGGATTTGGAAAAATTTTGGTAGCAGATGTCGAGGTTTAGAGTGGAGATAGTTTACATGGTATTTAATTTAATTAATTTTAAACCCTTGGCGCGCCCTATCATTGTCTGATTATTCGGAGCCCAATATCAGCCCATAAATTTTATCGGGCTATTGTACTTTCGTCTTGACTCACCAAATTAGGAACTGAACTTTTTTGTCTTTTAAAATTAATTTTTGTGTGCTCTAAATTAATTGTGCAACATTCCGAAAATCCTATACTTAATTCCGTGTCGGACACCTATGTCGTTACTCTAAATTTTGAGATACCAATTTAACCCGTCGAGACGGACCAACTAAAGGGTCCATGACTGACTCCAAGCCCCCATCATTTTTGACCTTTGTATCATTTCCGAATTTTGACCCCAAGTGCCCCCATTTAATTTAAAAGCGCGGGACACTTAAAATCCTATTTAAATCGAAGATACTGATTTTGCCTAATCCTATTTTTAATCCCCAATTAATCCCGATGGCCATTAAATTAAACCCGTGCCAAACACCCAAGACCCCCTCACCATGCAAATCACCAAACACAATTTTCTCCACAATATTTGCATCATTTTATGTGTTCGTGCAATTTTCCGAATTTAAGGGGCTTAGTTGAAATTTATTGAATTAGGTGTCATCTCCTCATTGGCCCAAACCAATGAAGAAGGCACCCTCACCCTTGACAAGTTCAACTCAACCCCACTCTCCCCTTGGGATGAATAAATTTTCTCCATGGGAAATCCAGGCCATTCATTTGAATTAGGAATCATCCCCACCACCCACTCACATCACCACTCCCTATAAAATATCTTTTCACTACACACTTCCCTACCAACCCTAATCCCCAAACTTGGGAAACCCCCACCCTCACTCTCTCCTCCCTACCTACACTCACAGCCGACTTTCTTTTTCCTTTTGTTCTTCTTCTTCTTCTTCATTCCTTTTTCTTCCATCCACATCCACTTCCCATGGTCTCTATTTTCTGTAGCTACACTTGGGCAACCTGCTTCTCTCTAAGACCCAAACTCACTCTCTCCTCCTCAAATTTGTATAAGTTTCTTCCCAACTGCTAAAACAACAAAATATTGATTATACAGAGAACGAGATCGTCCAGATGTTCAAGCACCCAGCTCTTCGAGACGGCAGCCTAGTCCCGTCGTCGACTCCACCAAGAACCGACCATAACAACATCCGCTCCATCGACGACCGCTTCTTGCGAATACTGAAGATCTTCCAATGGGGCACCGACGCCGAGAAGTCCCTGGAGGTCCTGATGCTCAGGGTCGATCGCCGCCTCATCCGCGAGGTCCTCATGGCCGACGTGGAGGTCCTCGTCAAGACCCAGTTCTTCCGGTGGGCCGTCAGGAGGAAGAACTTCGAGCACGATGCCACCACCTATATGCCCCTCATCCGCTGCCTCGAGGCCAAAGGCCTTGTTGGCGAGATATGGAAGTCCATCCAGGATATGGTCAGGGGCCCCTGCATCGTGTCCCCGGCAGAGCTTTCCGAGATTATCCGGATTCTCAGAAAGGTGAAGATGAAGAACAAGGCCTGCTCGGTCTTCTACCAAGTAAAGGCCCGCAAGTGCCGGCCTACATTGGGCACCTACAACACCATGATCATAATGCTCAGGCAGGAGGGGCACCACGAGAATGTGTACGAGCTCTTCAACGAGATATGCAACGACGGGAACTGCTTCCCGGATACCACGACCTACTCTGAGCTCATCGCGGCGTTCGGAAGGCTGGGCCAGGAGGACTCGGCCGTCAGGCTGTTCGAGGAGATGAAGGAGAACGAATTACAGCCCACCGCGAAGGTATACACGATTCTGATGGGCATGTCATTTAGGTCGGGGGAGGTCGAGAATGCCGTCATGTCCGGAATGGTCAGAGTGGGAATGATGGATGAAGCTCATTCCCTGCTTCAGACTATGCAAGAATAAAGGTTTTTTTTCAGATAACAATTCTCACAATATTATACTGATTGGATTGGGAAAGGTAGGTGGCCTAAGATGGGAAATGGAGATGCTAACAAACATGAAACTGTCAGAAATAAAACCTGACACTGTTTCAAACAACACAGTACTTGGTGCTCTTAGTCGTGCGGGTATGATTGAGGAGGCAGCTAAACTGATGAAGGAGATGAGTACACAAGGGTTTGAGTATGAACTCCTTACCTACTCTTCAATACTTAAAGCCATTGGGAAAGTTGACGATGAACCTTCAAATTCAGTTTGCTGAGGACCTGGTACTGCGGGACCTGAGGATTTGGACGTGGTACCGGGACCCCGTCACCAGCAGCCGCACGCAGGCAAGTGTACCTTGCCACTCTGTGTTTTAGATTACAATTATTTATTATTTCTTTATGTATATTGTGCATGTATTTATGTTGACGTTCGATACTTCACGTCCGGTTCACAACCTGGTGAAGACGTACATCGTAACGTCTTAGAAAGATTGTTGGATGCTTCGTAGTATCTCGATATGTGTACCTGAGTATATCGATACCCCAGGACACACTCATACACTGTGATCGTGCCAGATTCCTCTATCCTGATACTGACATCATGACCAGAGACTGGGATGACCTTAGGGTTGCGTCTGTTGAATTATCTTCCGTATGTCGAGACTGTTAGATAGAGGTTCAGGTTCAGCGCACAATCGTTGACCGCTTGGGAAGGGGAAGACTGTTACTAGACGTTTGGGCTACTCTGCACTCACTTATATATATATAGTATTTTGTAGTGATACATGTATCTAGTGTAGCTGTTTCACCCGTGTGACTCTTTGACCGGAGCTGCGGTACGTGACGTGTATTTTCGTGTCCGGAGCTACGATTTTATTTTAGAAAGCCTACGCGTCGAACATTATCTTTAAACTGTGTCACACTAGTTGGTTATGATAGAGTACCCTGTCGTGCACTTGTACTTTCTGTTTACTTGGCATGTTGTATTTCTGTACCTTATTACGTCCCTCTGAGGACCTGGTTCCCTGCCAATTTTGCAGCATAGATGATTACGGAGCATTTGGAGTTGCTGTTGGAGTTGCAGGTCTTGCGGGCATGGTACCAGGTACTCACATTATATCTATCGGCATTATAGTTATATTACATTGTTTATTTCATCTGCTGTTGTAGCCTAGTTTTTATAGACTCATACTTCTTCTCGAGTCTATTCGAGTTAGTGTGTTTATTCGGCGGCCGACTCTAGCACATATAGCTCTTTCTTGTATACTGATGTACATTATGGATTGAGACAGAGGTTTACATTTATGGAATATCTAGATAGTGCCCTTTATATTACAGCTTATACGTATTCGAGTCAGACCAGAGTCTGGTCGAATGCGTAGCTGGCATATCACGTATTCTTGGTCCTACGTATTTTGGGACTGGGGCGTGACATGTTTTTGTGGCGGCACATGCAGGTCCGATTTAAATCGTCTTGGTCACCTGACTGTGCCAAGTGAGCCTGCAAATTAGGAATAGATGTTATGATTGTTGAATAGGATCTCAATCCATAATCGATTTTAAAACTCTTTGTATGTGATTATCGCCCTTGGACTTCCACTTTGCATTCGTTCAATCTTCGTCAATATCGCTATTCTTGTTTCTCGTCCCCTATTATTCGGGGAGACGAATGCTTGTGACTGATGACTTTCCTCCAGAAGAAGATCGAAGACCAGACGACAGGAGACAGAATTTGTATACCTTTCTCGGAGAAGATTGTTACCTTATCAGGATAGATTGATGGGTTCTTTGGATTCTAGAACTAGTGTGGAAGGTTGGCAAGAGAGTTGGACCCAGTAGTACCCTACCCGTGCTTGAGGAAGCAGTAATCTTGGAAGTACTAAGAGCTGGAAGGATTGTTGATCATGACCTAGAATAATTTAGGGAAATGCATAGCCTGATGATGGAAACTAGTGGTTGTATATGACAGCAATACCAGGAATGACATTATGGACTAGAGGAGATAAAATTTCAAGCTCTCACTTGGAAGATGATGATCTAATACCAAAAATTTTAGTATGTGCTTGGGTGACATTATTATTATAACTGTAATTATAACTTGGAGAGATAAATAACAAAAAGAAGAAAACTCAAGGAATAAAAATTTTAGGGAAAATTGAGGAGAAGAGAAATTATACTTTAGGCAGGGGAGAAATTTTTTCTTTTAAATGATTAGTGTGGTAAACAGAATAGGAGGATTTATTTTGAGGTTCAGTCTGGACGATGACACCGTCCTAGCATGAGTTGATTGAGCCAATACCATGCGATACTAGATTGTCGATGTAGTGGCATTTATATCTTTAGGCCACCAGGTTACCCTGAGTTGAGTTCAGGGAGCCCAGGAGTGTGGTGCCCATCTACCTTAGGGGTATACAATGCAGGAGGTAAACCAGTGTACTACCATATTATATCAGAGTTGAGGATGTTTTTCTAGAGGATCTTCTAGGCCTGCCACCTGACAGAGAGATGGAGTTTGTTATAGAGATGACTCTCAGAGCCGAGCCAGTTATTCTCTCGTCTTCAGACTAGCACCGATATAATTGATCGAGTTGAAGATCCATAGTAGAGGATCTCTTAGACAAGGGTTTCGGTCGGGCTAGTATTTTTCCATGAGAAGCAACCATCTTATTATACCAAAGAAGGACGGGACGATACGTTGTATAACGATTACAGGGCATTAAATGCCATAGCAATAAAGAGCAAGTACCCTTGTCGCACATCGAAGATTTATTTGAATCAGCTAAGTGGCGCATAGGTATTTTAAAGATCGATCTCAGATCCAGATATCACCAGATCAAGGTACGGAGAGAGGACATTCCGAAGACGGCTCTTCGGATGAAGTATGGACACTGTGAGTTTCTAGTCATGTTGTTTTAACCAACTTGCTAGTAGTATTTATGAGTTAAGGAACAATATTTTCCACCAGTACTTGGATAAGTTCTTGGTGGTAATTATCGATGATATCTTGGTGTATTCTAAGGGCCAGAAGGAGCTCAACATGAGACAGAGGCGCTGGCTAGAATTTATGGTAGATTATAATATCGATTTGCAGTACCATCCTGGCGAGGCAATGTAGTAGCAGATGCCTTAAGCTAAGTCAATGGCCTATTTTTACGACTCATCGCCAGTGGTTAGAGGATTTTTCAGGAACTCAGGATTGAGATTGTATTGCTAGGCATGGATGGACAGATGGCCAGTCTCGAGGATTCAGTCCACATTTATTGAGAGGATCAAGGCAGCCTTGCCTACAAATACAGGATTTAGACGACAGCGAGACAGGACAGAGGCCGGCATACAAATATGATTCAAGATTCAGGATTCAGGATTCAGGAAGACAGAACATTGAGGCATGGAGATCGCCTATACGTTCCAAGTGGCGAGCTATGCCAAGAGTTGATGACCGAGGCGAATAGCTCGACTTTTTCAATTTATTCTGGGGGTACGAAGATGTACCGAGACTTGAGGCAGCATTTCTGGTGGCATGGGATGAAGAGAGAAATCGCAAGATTCGTGGCGAAATGTTTAGTTTGTCAGCAAGTCAAGGCTGAACATCAGAGGACTGCAGGATTATTGCAGCCGTTTCCCATTCCTGAGTGGAAGTGGGAGCACATTACCATGGACTTTGTCATAGGATTCCTGCGGAGCCCTAGCAGAAAGGATGCAGTTTGGGTTATCGTAGACAGACTCACCAAGTCTGCACATTTCTTGCCCTTCAGAGTTGGGCAATCCACAGAGATACTAGCTGACATGTATATGAGGCAGATAGTACGATTATATGGAGTGCCTGTCAGCATCATATCAGATCGTGATTCCAGATTCACGTCATATTTTTGGTAGAGTATGCAGGAGAGCCTAGGAACTTGTCTCAAGTTCAGTACTGCGTATCATCCATAGATTAATGGACAATCAGAGCGTACGATATAGATATTAGAGGATATGTTATGAGCGTGCATGATTGATTTTGGAGGATCTTGGGAGGACCACCTACACTTGGTAGAATTCTCCTACAATAACAGTTACCAGGCCAGCATACAGATGGCACCTTATGAGGCACTGTACGACAGGAAATATAGGTCGCCAGTTTGTTGGAGTGACGTGGAAGAGCGTCAGATACTTGGTCCAGAGTTGGTGACACAGACAGTAGAGAAGGTCAAGCAGATTCAGAGCCACCTGCACGCAGCACAGGACAGACAAAAATACTGGGCAGATGCGCACCGCGACCATTGGAGTTCAATGAGGGTGACCATATGTTTTTGAGGATATCGCCCACTCGTGGTACCATCAGATTCGGAGGCAGAGGCAAGCTGAGTCCGAGGTACATCGGGCCTTTTGACATTTTGGAACGAGTTGGCGAAGTGGCTTACCGTCTTGCATTACCTCCATCATTAGAATGAGTGCATGACGTGTTTCATGTATCGCAGTTGAGGAGATATGTCGCAGACCCTAGCCACGTTCTTGATCATTCGGAGATTACAGTCAGGCCCAGTCTGTCTTACGTAGAGCAGCCAGTTGAGATCCTCGCTCGCAGCGAGAAAATTTTGAGAGGGCAGACGATTCGACTGGTCAGAGGGGCATGGAAGCACCATTCACCAGGCGAATCTACTTGGGAGCGCGATGATTCTATTCGACAGCGATTCCCGTACTTATTTGAGGAGTAAGGTATGAATTTACGTAAGGCAATTGATTACTAGTGTTTAAAAAGAAAATTATGTTAGATATTATCGTGCTTTACTTTTAATTTCGGGGACGAAATTTTTCTAAGTTGGAAAGAATGTAAACCCTCTCGATTTATTCTGTAGATAGTTAGAGTGGATTTGGAAAAAATTTGGTAGCAGATGTCGAGGTTTAGAGTGGAGATAGTTTACCTGGTATTTAATTCAATTAATTTTAAACCCTTGGCGCGCCCAATCATTGTCTGATTATTCGGAGCCCAATATCAGCCCATAAATTTCATCGGGTATTGTACTTTCGTCTTGACTCGCCAAATTAGGCACTGGACTTTTTTGTCTTTTAAAATTAATTTTTGTGTGCTCTAAATTAATTGCACAATATTCCAAAAATCGTAACCCATATTTAATTCCGTGTCGGACACCTGTGTCGTTATCCTAAATTTTGAGATACCAATTTAACCCGTTGAGACGGACCAACTAAAGAGTCCATGACTGACTCCAAGCCCCCATCATTTTTGACCTTTGTGTCATTTCCGAATTTTGACCCCAAGTGCCCCCATTTAATTTAAAAGTGTGGGACACTTAAAATCCTATTTAAATCGAAGATACCGATTTTGCCTAACCTATTTTTAATCCCCAATTAATCCCAATGGCCATTAAATTAAACCCGTGCCAAACACCCAAGATCCCCTCACCATGCAAATCACCAAACACAATTTTCTCCATAATATTTGCATCATTTCATGTGTTCGTGCAATTTTCCAAATTTAAGGGGCTTAGTTGAAATTTATTGAATTAGGTGTCATCTCCTCATTGGCCCAAGCCAATGAAGAAGGCACCCTCACCCTTGACAAGTTCAACTCAACCCCACTCTCCCCTTGGGGTGAATAAATTTTCTCCATGGGAAATCCAGGACATTCATTTGAATTAGGAATCATCCCCACCACCCACTCACATCACCAATCCCTATAAAATATCTTTTCACTACACACTTCCCAACCAACCCTAATCCCCAAACTTGGGAAACCCCCACCCTCACTCTCTCCTCCCTACCTACACTCACAGCCGACTTTCTTCTTCTTCATTCCTTCTTCTTCCATCCACATCCACTTCCCATGGTCTCCATTCTCTGTAGCTACACTTGGGCAACCTGCTTCTCCCTAAGACCCGAACTCACTCTCTCCTCCTCAAATTTGTATGAGTTTCTTCCCAACTGCTAAAACAATAAAATATTGATTATATAGAGAACGAGATCGTCCAGATGTTCAAGCACCCTGCTCTTCGAGACGGCAGCCTAGTCCCGTCGTCGACTCCACCAAGAACCGACCACAACAACGTCCGCTCCATCGACGACCGCTTCCTGCGAATACTGAAGATCTTCAAATGGGGCACCGACGTCGAGAAGTCCCTGGAGGTCCTGATGCTCAGGGTCGACCGCCGCCTCGTCCGCGAGGTCCTCATGGCCGACGTGGAGGTCCTCGTTAAGACCCAGTTCTTCCGGTGGGCCGTCAGGAGGAAGAACTTCGAGCACGACGCCACCACCTACATGCCCCTCATCCGCTGCCTCGAGGCCGAAGGCCTCGTTGGCGAGATTTGGAAGTCCATCCAGGATATGGTCAGGGGCCCCTGCATCGTGTCCCCGGCAGAGCTTTCTGAGATTATCCGGATTCTCGGAAAGGTGAAGATGAAGAACAAGGCCTGCTCGGTCTTCTACCAAGTAAAGGCCCGCAAGTGCCGGCCTACGTCGGGCACCTACAACACCATGATCACAATGCTCAAGCAGGAGGGGCACCACGAGAAGGTGCACGAGCTCTACAACGAGATATGCAACGACGGGAACTGCTTCCCGGACACCACGACCTACTTTGAGCTCATCGCGGCGTTCGGGAGGCTGGGCCAGGAGGACTCGGCCGTCAGGCTGTTCGAGGAGATGAAGGAGAACGGATTGCAGCCCACCGCGAAGGTATACACGATTCTGATGGGCATGTTGTTTAGGTCGGGGGAGGTCGAGAATGCCCTCATGTCCGGAATGGTCAGAGTGGGAATGATGGATGAAGCTCATTCCCTGCTTCAGACTATGCAAAAGCAAAGGTTTTTTTCAGATATCAATTCTCACAATATTATACTGATTGGATTGGCAAAGGTAGGTGGCCTAAGATGGGAAATGGAGATGCTAACAAACATAAAACTGTCAGAAATGAAACCTGACACTGTTTCAAACAACACAGTACTTGGTGCTCTTAGTCGTGCGGGTATGATTGAGGAGGCAGCTAAACTGATGAAGGAGATGAGTACACAAAGGTTTGAGTATGAACTCCTTACCTACTCGTCAATACTTGAAGCCATTGGGAAAGTTGACGATGAACCTTCAAATTCAGTTTGCTGAGGACCTGGTACTGCGGGACCTGAGGATTTGGACGTGGTACCGGGACCCCGTCACCAGCAACCGCACGCAGGCAAGTGTACCTTGCCACTCTGTATTTCAGATTACAGTTATTTATTATTTCTTTATGTATATTGTGCACGTATTTATGTTGACGTTTGATACTTCGCGTCCGGTTCACAACCGGGTGATGACATACGTCGTAACGTCTTAGAAAGATTGTTGGATGTTTCATAGTATCTCGATATGCGTACCTGAGTATATCGACACCCCAGGACACACTCATACACTATGATCGTGCCAGATTCCTGTATCCTGATACTGACATCATGACCAAAGACTGGGATGACCTTAGGGTCGCGTCTGTTGAGTTATCTTCCGTGTGTCGAGACTGTTAGATAGAGGTTCAGGTTCAGTGCACAATCGTTGGCCTCTTGGGAAGGGGAAGACAGTTACTAGACGTTTGAGCTACTCTGCACGCGCTTATATATATGTAGTATTTTGTAGTGATACCTGTATCTACTATAGCTGTTTCACCCGTGTGACTCTTTGCCCGGAGCTGCGGTACGTGCCGTGTATTTCCGTGTCCGGAGCTACGGTTTTATTTTAGAAAGCCCACGCGTCGAACATTGTCTTTAAACTGTGTCACACTAGTTGGTTATGATAGAGTACCCTGTCGTGCACTTGTACTTTCTGTTTACTTGGCATGTTGTATTTTTGTACCTTGTTACGTCCCTCTGAGGACCTGGTTCCCTGCCAGTTTTGCAGCATAGATGATTACGGAGCATTTGGAGTTGCTGTTGGAGTTGATGGTCTTGCAGGCATGGTACCAGGTACTCACATTATATCTACCGGCATTATAGTTATAATACATTATTTATTTCATCTGCTGTTGTAGCCTAGTTTTTATAGACTCATACTTCTTCTCGAGTCTATTCGAGTTAGTGTGTTTATTGGGCGGCCGACTCTAGCACATATAGCTCTTTCTTGTTTACTGATGTAAATTGTGGATTGAGACATAGAGGTTTACATTTATGGAATATCTAGATAGTGCCCTTTATATTACAGCTTATACGTATTCGAGTCAGACCAGAGTCTGGTCGAATGCGTAGCTGGCGTGTCACATATTCCTGGTCCTACATATTTTGGGACTGGGGCGTGACATGAAGTGATTGGCACTGCATCACATTTTTAAAGATAATGGCACAACGACACACTTTTGAAGAGATCGGCACTGCGGCGTACTTTTGAAGATTTTGGCACAGCGGTGCACTTTGGATGAAATTGGTAAAACGACGCACTTTAGATGAAGTTGGCTTGTTCTGGCCACTAAACGATAACCTGGGTCTGCATGTTGCGGCTTAGCTGTAATGATGACTTCTAACTCATCTGTTTCTACATCTGTAATCTGTCAGTCTACTATATTAAATGCTGAGAGAGAAAGATCGTTTTCGCCAACTTTCGTAATACTAAGAAAGTGCGCCAAAGTATTGAGAACTAAGAAAGTGCATGTCTTTCTTCTGAAACAAGTAGAAAGTGCGCCAAACAGTTAAAAATTGCGCTATTCATCTACAGTTGGGTTTATTTGTAGAAAGATTGCGCCATCTTTATGAGGTACACTTTTTATGCTTCTACAATCTATAGAATTCCATAAGCTATGTAGTCTATAAAAGGAAACCTCCCGCCCTCAGAACCAGGGTTAGACTTCTTCTCCAAGCTTCTTTCGATGTGTAAATTATTCTTAGCATAGAACAACTCTCCATCGATTACCGTGATTGAATATTGTCTTCTTAATGGGATGGCCAGAGAAGCCGCCAGTCCAACGAGCGCATCTTCCTCCGTATTATGAAGTAGGGGTAAATAGCCAATGTAGAAACCGGTGAAAGTTAAATCCAGCTCAATCGTGGCTTCATAGTAAAGAATAAGGTCTTCATGACAAACTTCATACTCTCCTATAATATTATTGACTATCAGCTTAGAGTCTCTATAGGCTTTAAGATATTTGACATCCAGCTGTTTGGATAACTGAAGACCAATGAGCAAAGTATTGTATTCTGCCACTTTGTTAGAGCATGGTTCTCTGAGAGAATACGCATGATGAATAAGAAGCTTGTAAGGAGAAATGAAAACTATCCCCACTCCAGCAACGATATTGCCTTTAGGTCTTTTCTTGATGTACCATCAAAAAATAGTTTCCATGATTCATCCCCCATTACCATATTGGACTCCAATACTTCATCGAGAATGTCATCATGTAGCTTAGAGGTCCTTCATTACAGTATTGCCCTTTACTGCCTTTTGTGGGACATACACCATGTGTAACCTCCGTATCCTGAAATTTTAGCTTAAATGTTGTCATTAGGTTAATTTGGGGCTATTTAATTTTTTTCATAATTTTTGGTTAATTAAAAACTAGTAACAGTAATTTTATACGGCATTCAAGAATTTATTGTAGTGTCAAACATAATTAAAAATGTTTAATTTTTTTATTTTGGTTTCTAAATAATCAAATATATTTTGTAGAATTTTCAGGAAATTTTCTGAGTATTTTAGTATTTATTGGGAGTTATTTAGACTAATAACTAATTTTTTTGGACTTCTAAAATTTATTGTGCAAGCCCATGAATATAGAATGAACCCATATAAATTTTTTGTGTGTTTATAATATTATTATATATTTTCTGGAATTATTTCAAAATTTTTAGAATATATTTAATATTTATTTTTATTTAAATATATAAAACTAATTTTTAGAGCTTCTTCTAATTATAATAGAAAACCTATGAATATAAAATTATCCCAAATATTTTTTTAGAGTTTTTGGGTTCAAAATATATTTTTTGTAATTTTTCCAGATTTTTATGATTATTTTTAATGTTTATTTTGAGTTATTTAGATTTAAAATAACTTAAATAATGTTTTGATAAAGGCAAATCATAAATAAATAATATAAATAAAATCATCCAATAAGATTTTGACACGTGTCAGCCTATAGATATCCATTCAGCCGTAGGTACATATATATATATATATATATATATATATAATATAATAACCCTAATTATCCCATTATTTTTAGAGAGAGAGATTTGGGAGAATTGCCATCTAGGGTTCCTTTATCTTCCAGAAGCCATTGTGCATAGCTCTGGACTCCAAACGAGGCCCAGTTTCTTGCGTTAGAACGATATTGAGGTTAGATTTCGGATTATATAATTTTTTTACGAAATTATGAGTATTAAATTCTAGAAAATTCGTAGAGCACAGTATGTCCAAAAATAGACGTATTTTGATGTTTTCGCGATTTTGGGAGAACCAGGAATCAGAATCATGAACCGTTTAAAATTTCGGAAAGATAATGTAGAGATCATTGACATATATTTTTCCCAGAATTTAATTCGAAGTATTTACATACTTTTAATTCTGTAGAACTTTTAGGTTAGAATTTAACCATTGGTGCACAATACAAAATTTGTACGTGCCTTAATTTCCAAACGAATTTGAATTCGGACGAGCCGTAAATTCTAGCATGTTTTTGATGCTGAAATCTACAGGAAATCATGCATTAAAGTCGAGTTTGTGTCGGTTGACTTTTTGGTCAACATATCGCCTCGATTTGCATGCCATGAGTCTCGAGTTGATAAAATTCAGTTCCTTTGGACAAATTTAGGAATTAACCTAAAATTAGAATAATAAGACTAAAATAGGATTTTAGAGTAATTAATCCAGAATTAAATAAATTAAAATAAATTATCTTTTGACATGGTAAATTTGTAATACATAGGCTATTTGGACTGTGACTTGGACTCTGATTCATACCAGCAGCAGGATCCCAGGCGAGTACATTCTCTGATAATTTTTGTTATTTGATAATTTCTATAATTCTAGTATTTAGAATGTTACATCTGATTCTTGACACAGTGCTACACGGACTAGTATATAGATTGGATCTTTAGTCATAAGATGTTACATTAGTTATCGTATTGACATTGTACACGACATTAACATTAGACATTAATATTAGACATTGTACATGATATATTGGACATTGACCGTGTATCGTGATGTGTCATGATTGGATCCACAGTATTAGTTGGGGGCGGGGAAATTGCTAGTGAGAGATGTGATCAAAATGCCTATCGTACAAGTGTAGACATTGAACGGTGTTAATTATACACCTCACGTATGATTAGCCAGACCATGTAGCCATCGAACAAGTTCCCAAGCCGATCACATTTCGAAACTACAATTTCAAACACTTAGAATAGTTACATTTCTCTATTTTAGTTCATATACTACATCACCCGTATATGATATTGTACCTCGTTCTCTTCATTTCATATATGCACTAACTGTACCATATTGTCTATCTTGCCTGTTCTTCTTATATTGTTATTGCATTTATTTATTGCCTTTTCTCAGTATATAACATCATCTATTTATTGTTTTATAGTCCTTATCAATTAACTGGAACTATTATTTTAGATGTATTTTGCTCCATCCTGACTGGAACTATTTTTTCAGACTATGCCTTAGAGGACGGGTGTCCGACATTTTATGGACCACAGGGAGAGTAGCTGCTGACTTGGACCTTGTAGCCAGGTGTGATTCCGGGAGGTCTAGCCGGGATCACTAGTTATTTAGTTAGTTTCTTTTAGCAGTTTTTGGTACCGGATTTGTCTCCGGCATATTTAGTTGAAACTTGGATATTACTGTTCAGTTAGATTATTTCTATTTTAGACTTGGGTCGTATTTTGATTTATTTATTTCTTCGATATCTTATCGTGCTCTAGTTTATGTGATTGAGTATTCCATATTATATTGTGATATCTGTGACTCCTTATGGAGTTGGATGCTCGTGTGAGAATGATTAGATAGCATTGTGACCTAGACAGCATTCTATCGCCGATGCTGCGACATAGGCTGGACGTACCCACGCTCTCGTGCCCCTATACAGGGTGCGGGTCGTGACACGTTTTTAGTGGTGGCCCATGCAGGTCAGACTTCGCAATTAGTGCGATGTCGTGGTAGTGTGACATCTTAGTTGTACTACTGCGTTCCTGCGATAGGATATAGGATATAGCATACTAGGATGAGAGCGAATACTCAATCACAACTGGGAATATTTCTAATCTATTATCTTGTTATCCTTATTTTCCTTCTGTTTCTTTCCGCCTATTTGATTGATTCATTCATTCCTTCGTACCTTAGTTTGTGTCAGTAATTTTCTTGTTAGAACATAGTTAGTAGTACACCCTGACAGAGACTGTAATACCATGACAAAAGACACCATAACCATATATGTTTCCCTTAGATTGCATATTGAATGACTGTAGGTAGGATTTTTTTAAACTTTGATTGTTGGGGGAATGACCATAGTGAAGATTAATGAAGAGGTTATGACTTGACAAAGAGAGACAATATGCCTTAAATTTTGAGGATAAGCATTAATTTAAATAAAGAGTTGAGAATTCAATATGGAAGAATTGACGATTTTGTTACATCATTGATTTTTATGAAGATTCTGATATGATTGAATTTGTCATTAACATTTAAGAAAGTTAAGAAGATTATCATTATATTTATTTGACTGCAAGGTATAAATTTAAAAGTTATTTTGAATGTTGCATTTGAAGATCTTGTAAGTATTATATTGTTTGAGTATGATGTGGAAAAAGAATCGAGGAGTAAGATCATAAATGGATTAGTGTTGAATTCAAATTTTTGGGATAAGAATTTAAATTTTATAAATATGCATTGATTGGATTTAAATTAGAGGAGTAAGATCATTAATTGATTAGTGTTTGAATTCAATTTTTGGGATACGATTTTTAAATTTTATAAATATGCATTGATTGGATTTCAATTAGAGGATTGAATATTAAATTCTTGTATTTCGTTATTAACTTAAAATTTTGGAGGAGATTGTGATAAGAATGTAATTTGATTTTATATTTGAAGATTTTTAGGAATATGATATTTATAGAATTTTGAAAATTTTTGTGAAATAATAATATGGATTTACTTCATGATTATATGATTTGATGAATTCAATTTTGATGGTAAAAAAAAAAACTATTGAGGATTTTAAATTTCGAGGACGAATTTTTTTTAGGTGGGTAGACTTGTAACCTCCATATCCTGAAATTTTAGCTTAAATGTTGTCATTAGGTTAATTTGGGGCTATTTGATTTTTTTCACAATTTTTGGTTAATTAAAAACTAGTAACAGTAATTTTCTATGGCGTTCAAAAATTTATTGTAGTGTCAAACATAATTAAAAATGTTTAAATTTTTTATTTTGGGTTCTAAATAATCAAATATATTTTCTAGAATTTTCTGGGAATTTTCTGAGTATTTTAGTATTTATTGGGAGTTATTTAGACTAATAACTAATTTTTTTTGGAGTTCTAGAATTTATTGTGCAAGCCCAAGAATATAGAATGAACCCACATAAATTTGTTTAGTGTTTATAATATTATTATATAATTTTTGGAATTATTTTAGAATTTTTGGAATATATTTAATATTTATTTTTATTTAAATATTTAAAACTAATTTTTAGAACTTCTCCTAATTATAGTAGGAAACCTATGAATATAAAATTGTTCCAAATATTTTTCTAAAGTTTTTGGGTTTAAAATATATTTTCTGTAATTTTTCCAAATTTTTATGATTATTTTTAATGTTTATTTTGAGTTATTTAGATTTAAAACGACTTAAATAATGTTTTGATAAAGGCAAATCAAAAATAAATAAAATAAATAAAATCATCCAATAAGATTTTGACACATGTCAGCCTATAGATATCCATTCTGCCGCAGGTATATATATATATATATATATATATATATATATATATATATATATATATATATATATATATATATATATATAAATATAATATAATAACCCTAATTATCCCATTATTTTTAGAGAGAGATTTGGGAGAATAGCCATCTAGGGTTCCTTCATCTTCCAGAAGCCATTGCGCATAGCTCCGGACTTCAAACGAGGCCCAGTTTCTTGCGTTAGAATGATATTGAGGTTAGATTTCATATTATATAAATTGTTTTATGAAATTATGAGTATTAAATTCTGGAAAATTCGTAGAGCATAGCATGTCCGAAAATAGACATGTTTTGATGTTTTTGCGATTTCGGGAGAACCAGGAATCAGAATCATGAACCGTTTAAAGATTCAGAAAGCTAATGTCGAGATAATTGACATATGTTTTTCTTAGAATTTAATTCGAAGTATTTATATACTGTTAATTCTATAGAACTTCTAGGTTAGAATTTAATCATTGTGCACAATACAAAATTTGTATGTGCCTTAATTTCCAAACGAATTTGAATTCGGACGAGCCATAAATTCCAGCATGTTTTTGATGCTGAAATCTATAGAAAATCATGCATTAAAGTCGAGTTTGTGTCGGTTGACTTTTTGGTCAACATATCGTCTCGATTTGCGTGCCATGAGTCTCGCATTGATAAAATTCAGTTCCTTTGGACAAATTTAGGAATTAACCTAAAAATTAGAATAATAAGACTAAAATATGATTTTAGAGTAATATTCTAGAATTAAATAAATTAAAATAAATTATCTTTTGACATGGTAAATTTGTAATACATAAGCTATTTGGACTGTGACTTGGACTCTGATTCATACCAGCAGCAGGACCCCAGGCGACTACATTCTCTTATAATTTTCGTTATTTGATAATTTCTTTAATTCTAGTATTTAGAATGTTACATCTGATTCTTGACACAGTGCTACACGGACTAGTATATAGATTGGATCTTTAGTCATGAGATGTTACATTAGTTATCGTATTGACATTGTATACGACATTGACATTAGACATTGATATTAGACATTATATATGATATATTGGACATTGATCGTGTATCGTGACGTGTCATGATTGAATCCACAGTACTAGTTGGGGGCGAAGAAATTGCTAGTGAGAGATGTGATCAAAATACCTATCGTACAAGTGTAGACATTGAACGGTGTTAATCATACACCTCACGTATGATTAGCCAGACCATGTAGCCATCGAACAAGTTCCCAAGCCGATCACATTTTGAAACTACGATTTTAAACACTTAGAATAGTTACAGTTCTCTATTTTAGTTTATATTCTACATCACCCGTATATGATATTGTACCTCATTCTCTTCATTTTATATATGCACTGACTGTACCATATTGTCTATCTTGCCTGTTCTCCTTATATTGTCATTGCATTTATTTATTGCCTTCTTTCAGTATATATCATCATCTATTTATTATTTTATAGTCCTTATCAATTAACTGGAACTGTTATTTGAGATGTACTTTGCTCCATCCTGACTGGAAATATTTTTCCAGACTACGCCTTAGAGGACGGGTGTCCGACATTTTATGGACCACAGGGAGAGTAGCTGCTGACTTGGACCTTGTAGCCAGGTGTGATTCCGGGAGGTCTAGCCGGGATCACAAGTTATTTAGTTAGTTTCTTTTAGCAGTTTTTGGTACCGGATTTGTCTCCGGCATATTTAGTTGAAACTTGGATATTACTGTTCAGTTAGATTATTTCTATTTTAGACTTGAGTCGCATTTTGATTTATTTATTTCTTCGATAACTTATCATGCTCTAGTTTATGTGATTGAGTATTCCATATTATATTGTGATATCTGTGACTCCTTATGGAGTTGGATGCTCGTGTGAGAATGATTATATAGCATTGTGACCTAGACAGCGTTCTACCACAGATGCTGCGGCATAGGCTGGACGTACCCACGCTCTCGTGCCCCTATACCGGGTGCGGGTCATGACACCATGTCATAAGGTGATAACACAATTTCCCTTGTAGCCAGATGAGATTTGAGGGTACTTGGTTTGGTCATTAGCCCCCGAAGTAGATTCACCCTGGATATAATATGAATTGTTTAACCTGTCACATAGTGACATATTTTCTAGATAGCGAATACCAAAGCAAGGTATTCCTTTTCCACTTGGTTGTATCTGTGTTCATCACCCACCATCATCCGACTGAGGTAGTATATGGCTTGTTCATGACCTTCAACACTCTTTTGTGCTAGTAAAGTGCCTAAAGAATGGTCCATTGCTCGAACATACAAAAAAATAATTTCCCACCACCGGAGCTACCAGAACTGGCAAATTTGTCAAGTATCGCTTAATATCGTCGGATACTTGCCGACATGCTTCGTTCAACACAAACGCCAACCCTTTCTTCATTAGTTGGGTAAATGGCCGACATTGTCCGAAAATGTTTGATATGAGCCTCCCGATATATGCCAACCGGCCTTGTAAACCATGAAGCTCTTTGTGGTTACGAAGAGGACGCATCTCAAGGATAGCTTTAACCTTATCTGGGTCGAGGTGGATACCCTTAGAGGTTATCAAGAAATCGAGAAATTTATCGCTGGAGACTCCCAAGAAGGACTTAGTCATATTCATCTTAAGCTAGTGTTGGCGTATCAGGTCAAACAACATCTGAAGATGTTTCAGGTGATCATCTTTGTGATAACTTTTGATTGCAATGTCGTCGACGTAGCATTCCACCATATTTAACAAATGTTCACAAAAGATTGTACTCATGGCCCGTTAGTATGTTGCCCTTGCATTCTTCAAGCCAAAAGGCATTACTTTATAGTAGTACACTCCCAATGAGGTTCAGAATGACGTATGTCTATCATCATCGGGAAACATCTTGATTTGGTTGTATCTCGAGAATCCGTCCATGAATGACATTCGTTCGAAGCTGCAAGTGTTGTCAATAATGACATCTATAATGGGTAGAAAGAATTCATCTTTAGGACAAGCCGAATTTAAATCCGATAATCTATGCAAACTAAGACCTTTTCGTTATTTTTTATGACTGGAACCACATTGGCGACACAATCAGGATATTGCTCCTTACAAACAAAGCTGTATGCTATCAGTTTTTTTGATTTTAGCCTCGATTGCATCCATCACATGCGGACGAAACCAACGATGCTGCTGTTTTTCTGATTTCACATTAGGAAGAATGTTAAGTTTATGACTGGCTATTTGAGGATCTAGGCCAGGCATATCCTTCTAACTCCAAGTGAAGACATTAATGTATTCCCTTATGAGTTGCACCAAAGCTTTATTATCTTTGTCAGAGAGTCTTTTACTGATAAAGATCGATTTTGGGGAAGACTCCTCTCCTACATCGATCTTGATAATTTCTTCCTCTGTAGGAGGTTCGCATTGCTCGAACCGAGTTCACATTGTGAATCCATCCATTGTGCCTACGGATCATTCTCGATGGGTTCAAATAATTGATCATCCTCTTCATCTAGGTCGGTTGACATCATATTGATAGATAGAGCATGTTTGAAAATATCACCTATGCTTCCACCAGAACCTCAGGATAATGATTTGGAAGAGTGAGAAGACGTTTCTTCATCTGACTGTGAGCTTTCAGGAGTCGGAGGAGTGACATAACCAAAATCCCTATGTTTCTTCTGGTGGAAGTTTTTAGGATTGCCTTTTGGAGAGAAGTGACGTATAGGAGTGTGTCAATCTTTCCCATATTGAGCCCTTTATCAAAACAAGAAGCGTTCGATGACCCGTACAAAGTGCTTGTCTGGAATGGTGATTACACCGGGATAGATAGAGGTTCATAAACATACAAGGCTTCTAAGAATTCTTTAGCGAAAGAGTCAATATCGACATGGTGCGTAGGAGTATCTTCTTTATTCATAAAGTACAAGATCTCTTCTTCCTCTATATATTCAACTGTAGGCTCATTTTTAGCAACTGCCTTAAAGAAACTAATCACAAGTGGCTGACTCGTCAGAGTAGATTATTTACTACGAGATAGGTTGATGATGAGTGGAGGCTCTACTGGCCTACTTTTGGTGAGATTGATCACCAGCGGCTCTTTTTCTTTTCCTCACAAGTTGACTTATGGAGGTGAATAACAAGAGGCTCCTGGTGTGCTAGTTCCTTTGCCTTTTCCTCCCTCGTTGACTTGCAGAGATGAATGACAAGAGGTTCCCAAGGACTCGAACGAGTAGTAGGTTCTTTGACCTGAATCATTAGCGGTTCTTCTGTTGGAGGGACTTCAGCCTCATCATCAGCTTTATTTTCTTTTTCCTTAAAGTATTTTGTTGTATATAGCACATAATCAGAGTAATGCCAACACATTTGAATGGGTTGATGTCTACAAACTCCTTCTTAAATTTACTATGTCTATCTACATATTTGAAGCACTGGTGCAGAATAGAGGGAATAATCTTCTTCTCATGTATCCATGGCCATCCAAGAAAAACATTATAGGATACTTTTAAATCGATCATATAATATATGACCTCAGTCCGGAGGTCACCTATCTGAATTTTCAAGTGGATCTTCCAAAGAGGATGGCTTCTTCTAGTGTTGAAGCCTAAGATTATAGTATTAGTGGTTGACAACTTATGTGTCAATATTTTCAGAGCTCGCATCAAGCTCCTTGGAATGATGTTGATTGATGACCCTAGGTTAATGTGAATCTTGTTTACTTCGATGGAACCGATATAGCAAGTGTAGCACAATGGCCTATTGTGATGGTTGCCCATTAGCAGCATATCGTCATATTTGAAAGTGATATCATGAATCTTCTCCATCACACTATGAGGACATGCCAATGGATCTTCATCTGGGGATTTGAGCTGCGTCATGTATGAATCAGCAGGTGTGAGTGCCTTACTCAAAATATCTCGAGTCTCCTTCAAAAGATGAAGTAGCTCGAAGATTGAAAGCCGAGTCGACGTATTGGCAAGTTATGTCAATATATAGAAATATACGGCTTGTCAAGCCCTTGCAGTGAGTTCTTCTTCAAGGATTTATTGAAACATACTTCCTTCTGCTTTGCCTTTTCTGCCATTGTCGGTTTGAAAGGTTCTAGTTTAGCAATAACTGGAGTAGCAAGAGTAAAAGAAGTAGGAGGATCATCTTACTGAGCCTGTTCATAGGACTTGAGATAATTCTTGCCGGACCGAGTTTCTCCAGTCATAGCTTCTTCCAGTATGGGAGAAAGCTGGACCATGTGGCATAATTTGGCCTTGCTGGGATAACTTTTGCATACTAGCGTCTTCGTATCCTAGTCGATTACGAGATTTTCTGAGGTAACCTTGAAACTGTAGAGGAACACACAGTCCTTTGCCAAAGTTCAAACCTTTAGCCTTTTGAAAATCATAACCCATTTTTGCCATAAGACAAATTATTTGTTGATAGTTGTGCTGAAATTGGGGTTTCTCATCCTCTGACACAGTTGATAAACTAGCTGGTGAGGAAGGAAAAGAAGGCTTCATGATAGCAGGTTGCTACTTGTGTTGAAGATGTAGTGTGCTCTATAAAATAGAACACTACACTACACAAGCAACAAAATTATTGCTGAGTGATGTGTGGCTTGTCTGCTGAAGCTCCTTGAAACAGGTTTAGACCCCAAAGTCTAGGTTCAAGAAGATCATCGCCCAAATTATGTTCTAGAGAGATTATATTGCTTGATCGGTCCTTGCGAATTTTCTTCTTAGATTTAGAGCTCGAAGATGCTGCTTCTTGTTCTAAGTCTTCCAAGAGATCAGGATGAATCCACATGATTTTACCCCATTGAGTAGTTAGGGGCACCGACCCTTCAGCTTGATCACGGGTTGGTGGGAGATTAACAATCTCTATTGTTGCTCTCGGTATTGGTACAATACCATATGGCACCTTCTGTGCTAGGAAGTCTCCAAATTGAAGAGAAACCAGATTTACGATGACTGTCCTCTCATCATTGTGAAGCGTGATAACTTGGGAATCTATCAGCTGCTGGATCTTCTTCTTCTTCAATACATAACAAGCTCTCGTAGAGTGATGTACGTATCGATGGTACAAACAATACTTTATATCATCTAATTTACCAGCTTCATCTCGTCCTTTGATTTCAGGCAACTGGAGCTTATTTCTCTTCATCATATAGTTAAAGATGTTGATTATGTTACTTTCGTCAAAGGAGTACTCCTCTTTCGGCTTTGGGGATTATGGTGCTTTCTGATTTTACAGAGAAGCAGGTTGCTTAGAAACGTTTATGGCAAGGGCCTTCTTTCCTTTGTTATTACAACTATTATTGTTGTTGTTGAGGCTGAAAGGACGCTTGCCTTTATCCTCTGAACCATTGACCCTCAGAAAATTGAGGTCGACGTCTTTCATATTCTGCTCGATGATGTCTGCATGCATGATAAACGCCTTCCAATCTATGAATTGGGCCAGGCCAACACAAAATTTTACCCTTGATAGTAATTTTTTCCTACAGGTATCCATTAGATGGGTTTCAGGAATGCCAGGGGGCATCTTCAAAGATGCTTGTCGAAAGTGCTCAATAAATTCATGAGCAGACTCCTCCTTTTGTTTGGTGTCGATAAGAGATGACATTGTCATATCCATGCCTCCATCATAAAATCGGGAGTGGAAGAGACTCCACAAATCTTCGAATGATGAGATGCAATTATCAGGAAGACTATAAAATTAGTCATAGGCTATGTCAGACAAGGCTCCGACAAATAATTTAGTGAGAAGAGCATCATCCTATGGAAGATGTCTCGTAAGCATCTTAAAGTAGTTCACATGTTGATGAGATAACATCTTCCCATCAAATGGAGTTATGGCTAGGGGCTTGTATTTAGGCGGGTAGACAACCTTACGCCACTCAGGAAGGAAAGGCTATCTGATCCTAAGCTTTTGGAGCTTGCCCCTATTAGCCATAACATTGAACTGGGCACGTATCTCACGTATCTCTTTAATAGATTATTGTGCCTAATCAAAATGATGTGATGCAATAAACTGAAGAGATGTTGGTTGGACTTGTACTACCACAGGTGGAGGACCACCCCTAAGATTGAGAGGATTAGGAGTCAGGGCTGCCGACTCATTGTTAAGACCCGGACCTGGGTTTGCATTGCTCAGAGGCTGCTGTACATTTACAAATAGTTGAATTATTATGGTAACATACATCGGTGCTGCCGTAGTGGCGTGATGAATCATGATGATTTGATACATAATTTTTATCATGACGTGCATATCCATGAGCACAGCTTCCAGATATTAGGGATATTGCTCAGTATTTTGTAAAGTGTTAGCGTCTTTCTCATTGCCGATGGCATAAACACTAATATATCATTGGTCAATAGATGGATTGGTGGACCAGATAGTGTAACTCTAATCCATACTGTCTGTCTCAGATCCAGGAGGATTACTACCTTTAAGGAATTCAGCTTTAGAATCTGACGAATGGATCCTCTTCGTTTGAGCGAGCTCTCTATTTCGGGAGCGAGTATTGTGATACACTCCTTCAAACGATTCGACAAGTTGGTCAAATCTCCTCTGCCTTGCAAATATCATCGCACCACGTCATGCACGTCTCATATTGTAAGAAAGTCTTGATGCCATATTGACAGAAGCAAAGGATAACTCTTCGTCTTCATCTTGTGAATCACCTTATCTACTAAAAGACTGTTTAGAAGACGGGGTATAGTGCAACTGTCAAAAATGGACCGTTTAGTGGTTGATTGGACTGTCTGGGTACAACAACAGTTAATTACAATTTGATGATAGCGACAACGATGCACATTTGGAAGCACCATCGTTGGCACAAAACCTTTTTTCTACTTACGCGTTTGTACAAGAAAATATCGTAAGTCAGAGGGTAGAAGAGGAGGCAAACTCTGTCTTTTTACATTAGGTTTGAAATATAAGATTTTAGTACCCTACATATAAATTGCAATACTAAGTTGGGCAGCAGTCCTCTGTGGCATGTGCTGAGGTACTAGAGTGGAAGAAGAAGCATTTCATATTTTCTTGACCTTGGATTGGTAACAAAAACATCCTTGCCTCGTACGTTATGCTGAACATGTAATATCTTGGTAGCTTGGGAATGAACAACCCCATTGGCATCGTAGTAAATTTTATTTCCAAGGAAAGATAGGTTAATCCCTCGCTTGTTATTAAGAGTATTCATGGTTTGTTCCCGTTAGTTGGCACATCTGCACAACCAAAAGGATTTCCACTGAGTCAATGACCGAGGATAAAATAGTACAGGAATCTGCCAAGTCAGAGATTGGGGATAAAAAGACAATAAGTGGGCCCTCATTGCTAGCATTCAGGACTCCGTTGCCCTTGTTGACAACAATATCAGGGTTGGAAGAATAGGGCTTTGGAATCCAAGTCTTGCGAGGTTTTTCGGCTTGGTTGTGGTTGCAGATGAGGGGTTAGGGCTACCCCCAACAATTATTTCTTCATGGTTGAACTGTACAACCAACGTCTTCTATGTCATTCCCAACAACATGGTGTCAAGTTGACTACTACCTTCTATTTGCGAGAAAAAGTTTATACGAAACTTTTGTGTTATAAAATATTTAAAAAAAGTAAAAATGAAGATCCTAAACATGAATATATGTACAATTGATTCTTTAATTTTGGGAAAGTATAGGAATAGAGATCTGATCTGCTGACGATCACTTTACTCCTTGGATAACTCGACAGTGAAGAAATGCACACATTGACAAAGAACTGGCACACTAAAACGAAGAAATGAAAGGAATGTTGTGAACAACTTGGAGAGTTGAATAATAAGAAAGCTTTAGCACAGGGTCACGTAAAAGTTTCTATTTATTTTGACCTGATCTTGAACTTCAAAGTCTTAAAGATTGCTGCAAACAACTTGGAGAGTTGAACAATAGGAAAGCTTTGGCACAGGGGCACGTAAAAGCTTTTATCTCTCTCACTCTGCTCTTGAATTTCAAGGACTTAAGAATTTGAGCTCCTTTCTCTCTCTCTCTCTGTGTGTGATTCTTTCTGTGTAACTGTAGGTAGCTCCCTCTGTATGTAGGTATGTGTGGGTGTATCTCTCGATATATACTCTGTAGATCGATCTCTGTCTAGGTTACAAAGAACACATATTTTAGAGCTTAGGAGCGGTTATGAGAATATTCGCACACTTTGCACAGTCAACACTGTTTTACCATTATGAGTGCACTTTTAGTATGTTAACATCCCATGTCCTGCATGAGTGGGTGAATAACTTCCTGCATGCTTGATACGTAGCTTCCTATTCGAGGAAACCATAGGCCATGGGGAAAGTTATTTGTACACCTTTCATGAGAAGTATGACCTGTATAACACGCACTTATAACCGCACACGGTTGGTGGATAGCATGCGCACTTTAGGAGTCTTCTGGAGAATGGCACATTTTTGAAGGAGTGGCACTGCAACGCACTTTTGAGTGGAGTGGCACTGCGGCACACTTTTGAGAGGAGTGGCACTGTGCTGCACTTTTGAGAGAAGTGGCACTGAGGCGCACTTTTGAGAGGAGTGGCACAACGACGCACTTTTGAGAAGAGTGGCACTACGGTGCACTTTTGAAGAAGTGGCACTTCGGCGCACTTTTAAGAGGAGTGGCACTGCGGCAAAATTTTGAAAAGAAAGGCATTGAGGCTGGGTCGCTAAATGAAAACTTGGGTTTTTTTGTCGCTGCTCCGCTGTAATAATGAATTTTGACACTTTAGTTTATAGATATGTTAGCTGTCAGTCTACTGCATTAAATTCTTAAGATTGAGACGATCGTTTGTGTACCATATTTTATGGTATGAAGAAAGTGTGCCACTTTTCTGCCCTCTGAATATTGCACCATCCTCTGAAATAATAGAAAATGTGAAAAATTAGAAAATGCGCGCCTCTCTTCTTGAATAAGTAGAAAGTGCGACATTCTTCTACTTGTTGGGCATTTGTGTAAAAAACTATGCCATATGTCTTAGGCGCACTTTTTATGCTTCTACAAGACCCCCTTCAATTTTTTTGAATTCATTCAGTTGAATTAAAAAATACTTTGAATTAGAAGCATAAAGTTGTTAAGAAGTTTGTGTGCAAATCTTGACATAATTCTAATGGATTTGCTTACGTAGCTGACATGCATGTATCTTTGGATAATTATTTTTTTGGTTTTGACACGGTCTTTGAGGAGATGCAGCGGCTTCTCGGGAGTAATTTTTGATAACTACGTTGACTTTGGCACGTCTTCTCCTATAAATAGGAGCAAAAGTTTGCTAATATTCTCAAATTTATCTCTTTCTTGCTGTGAGACTTGAGCATGGCCATTGTTAATTGTGAGCCTATGAAGATAATTGTAGTAGTATGGCTTTATCGACTTTGTCTGCTGCCGGAAAGACGCAAGCGGAGAAGTTTTTCAACAATGGGTGGGAGGCTCGTCTAGAGAACGTTGCCATTGAGATTTTCGTGTGATGGAGCATGGAAGAATATCATAGGCTTCCTCATTCGTGTTGAACAAATGAATTAACTAGAAGACTGTTTGTTATCTTCAAACCCAGCTTGCTAGAATCACGCTCTAAATATGGCCTATGTTCTGATTACAGGGTTAGGATTAAAACCCAACTGGAACTTCTAGCGGTGGCGTTAGATGGCGATAACGGAACAGCTTTCGTTCGACTCGCCATGTCCTCCATCGAGTCTGACAGAAATGGGACTGTTCTAATTTAAATAGTCCCAGTTATGGATCGCATCCTCGTCCAAAGTATGGATTTATTTTTCTATGTACTATGGTTTGCATTGAGGTGCTTATTTTTTCTGTGCCTTAATTCATCTCTATCGGGAGTAGACATAACGCAAAGATGGGGATGGCTTTGTGATAGATCCCTATTATATGAAAATCTAAATAAAATAGATTTCCATATGTGTAATCGTGATTTTGAAATAAAAATCTCTGTAGTTTTGACTTCATTGTATTGTAAGTGTATTGCTGACTGGAGACTCAGGTAGATGTGCGCCAGGAAGGATCAAATCTGTTTGACCTTTCATTGTCAACTTACTGATATGTGCGCAACTATGCATTCTGAGCAAAATAGGTTTTCTATGCACTGTGCAGCTTATTGCACACATTTTTGCAAACTTGTCTGATCAAGCGCACTATGTGACATTTTATGTTGATCAGTTAAATGCGCGTATACGGGCACCTTTTGGACGAACATACAAAATAATTTGTGTTTTGTGTTTGTTTCTTGGGGAACAAAACCATTGCATTCATTGAGATTCGTGTGTAGGGATCAGAACCGTCGTCTTCCTTCATGAATAGTAGGACTCTGAATCGTCATCCTTACTGTCAATGAATCTCGTAGAGAAATTCAAACCGTCGCCTTATTTCTTATAAACGAGAGTGTGCTATAAACTTCAACATTCCTCATTCGAATCTGCTGATGGCTTCCCAGAATAAGTTTCTGAAAGAAAGTCTGATGAAGTAAATATTCTTTTACCCATTACGAATAAATCTAATTGTACCACTATTATTCCTGCATCAATTCCAGATAGCCTTTGTCCACCCCAGAATGAGGTCATTGAGTCTCTCCATTATTATGGTTATTTGGAAAAACAAGAATAATAAGCCGAGACAGATGTCTTGTGTAGACTGCTTCCATCGTCAGACGTCTATATTATACATGCTTTTAAAATGTTTATAAATAATTCAGAGGTTTATGACCCATTCTCTTCTTAAGCATTTGTATTATATTTTCTTTATTTTCTACCGATAAAGAAATTTTGTTTCACCTTAGTGATACTTTCAAATCGAGATCCATTGAATTCGGGACTTCTTGTGCTGGAAAGTCACCGAATTGAAGAGAGATCATGTTGGTAGTGACTGTATTTTCTTCATTATGAAGTGTGATAGCTTTAGCATCTATAACCTGCTGTATCTTCCTTTTTAAGACATAACAAGCCTTGGTAGGGTGACTTATGTATCGGTGATACAAGCTGTATCTCAGGTCGTCTGTTTTGACAACCTCATTTGGTCGCTTGACTTTACGAAACTATAACTTGTTGCTTTTTATCAAGCATTTGAAAATGCTGGGGATATCACTCTTGTCGATAGAATATTCTTTCTTAGGCCTGGAGGACTCCGAAGGATTTTGCGCTAGAGGAGAGGTGGGTCGCTTTGACAGATTTATCTCCAAGCCTTCTTTCCTTTGTTGTTGCGATTATTTATACTATTGGAGGGACGCTTCCCTTCAGCATTGGTCATTTGTAACCCAAGAATGCGTACAATTTTTGTGTTGCTTAAGCAGCTTCGGCCCCGATGATGAATGCCGTACAATCTTCAAAATGAGTTGGACCTGTCCAGAGCCCTACTATAGGTAGTAGGTTCTTTTTGCATGTGTCGATGAATGCAAAGTCTAGAATACCGGGGGGTAGCTTCAGGGTTGCCTGTTTAAAATGCTCCACGAATTCACGAGCAGATTTCTTCTTCTTCTATTTGATATCAATAAGTGAAGACATTGTCGTATCCATGCCTTCCTCGTAGAATCGTGAGATAAAAAGATATTTCATATCATCAAATAAAGATATACAGTTATTAGGTAAACTGTGATACCAATCGTAGGCTATGCCGACTAAGCATCCCACAAATAATCTGGTAAGGAGAGCATCATCTTTTTATGGATAAGTCGTCATCATATTAAAGTAATTAATATATTGGCTCGGTGATATCCTGCCTTCAAACAAGGCTATCGATTGGGGCTTATACTTAGGAGGAAACATAATATTATCCCAATGCAGTGGATAAGAATGTTTTACCCCTAACTTTCGTAGTTGGTCCTTATTCTTTAGAACATCGACCTGTGCACGCAACTCTCGAATTGCTTCGAGAGGATCTTTTGTTCGTAGTAGTGTAGCTGACTAATGAAATCCTAGTTGAAAATGAATCATCACTGGCGGAGATCCATCCCTAATATTGATATGATTAAGAGTTGGCCCTGCTGACTCTTAGTTTATGACCGCTTTTGGATTTATGTTATCCGGCAGAGGTGTTGTCCCAGGAATAGGCTGTGCAGGTGTGAATGAAGTCACTTGGATTGGTGCTGTTGCAGCAGGATAATGGGCTGTCATTATTTGATGCATATTTTGCATCATGGTGTGCATATCCCTGAGAGTGGCGTCTAATGAACTGAGGTGTTGTTCAGTAGCTTCTGATGGAGAAGCGTCTTGTTCATCACCGACGACATAAACACAAGCATCTATGTGTATGATAGAGAGACTGGTAGAAAGAATCGTGTAGTTAGAGTCTACACTATCAGTTTCAGAATTGAGGGGATTGCTATCCCCAACTTCGGATTATGAGAAATATGGATTCTCATGATGTACTAGCTCTCGTATTCAAGAACGAGTATTCTCGTATACTCTTTCAAAGGAATCGATGAGTTGGTAAAATATTCTTTGACTGGGTGTTCTCGAAGAACTCCGTCTTGGTTGTCTCCTACCACGGGGAAGATGCAAAGCAATATATGCTGAGGCAAAGCGAGATTCATCCCCGTGCTCCGGGTTGTCAAATTAATTTTTTGCGTTGAGTCTTATGGGACATAGTGTAAGTTAATCGTTCAAACACAGACCATTTTACTAACGTACAACAACATTCAATTACAACTTTATGACAACTACAACAATGTTCATTAGGAAACACCGGTGTAGTGTCAGAAGGGTCCCTCTATTTACGCTTTTGTACAATAAACTCGCATAAATGGAGAGAGGGAAGAGAAGCGGAGGAACAGGGCAGACTCTACCTCTTTACATGAGATAGATTAAATTTTTTGTGCACATTTTTGGTCCCTTGTGTATAGAGTGATATGCTGTCTTGATTTGCATATGATTTGTCATATCTCGAGTTCTTACCCTTCAGAGAGGAGAGGAAGTTTTCTTTGACAGTCTTCTTGTGCACACGGGCATAATCAGCATGATCTTCGCACATATTCTGTGGCCCAGTTAGTCTGCACACATTTAATCTTGCACGAAGGTCTTGGCATGGTGCGTGAGTGGCGCATAGTCTTCCATCCACTGTGCACATAATCAAAAAGTTAGGAGAATGATTCTCTCTGACTAACACTTTATTTATGCGCTGGTTGGTTTGGATAGCAGTGTCCATGTCTTGTGTCACTACCATATTTTCTAGGAAAGGGTATTTCTGTCATTTCAAAATTATTTAACTTATGTTCTTGTTGAATATTTATTTATTGTATTATTTATTTATTATTAGATATTAAATTTGATTTTGAACTTGTGTTAGTGGACCTAACTAGATTAGACTAGACTCATGGACCAACATTTAATTCTAGTTAGATTGAGTCCAACAAACAAGCCAATAGTTAGCCCATTCATTTGGAGGATGACTTAATTAGTAAAACCAATTGGATTAGAACATTCCTTAATTAATTCCTTCATGAAAATCCCCAAGGGATATTGTAGACTTTTTATGGTGACTTGGAGTAGGGGCTAGGCCGGCCAAAGCAAGGAGGAGAAGAGAGACTCTCTCTCTTCATTCATTCATTATAATTCTACATCTATAATTTTTCTTTTCCAAATTCCTTCATCTCAACACCAAACCCTACCCAAATTCCTTTCTAATTCCTTTTCTACTCACCATTGGAGGCTATTGGAACAAGGAGGAGGCAAGGATCTACAAGGAGGAGGAAGGAGCACAAGTTGAAGGCTCTTGACACTCATTTTGAGACTTGTATTGGGAATCTATCTCCCAATAGGTACAATTCAATTTTTCTACTCTATTTAGAGTCTAAATCTATAATTTAATCATTAGAAATCGTCCCATGTACTAAGACTACCCATAGGAAGTAGAATTAGGTTCATAGAAGGCCTATGGAGGAAGTTATGTGCTATTTTGTGTCAATTATGTAGGAATTATGAGATTGGCACATCATGTATTTGTCAATAGGTCAATTGGACCAAATTGACATGTGTTTGGTTATGTGAGACTAGTGTCGTGTCCACAAATGGATAAGTGTAGGCTGTATCACGATAATTTGGTGATACGGATTGATTTGGGAGTTTTCTTCCGACACGGGGGTTTGAGCATGCCACATTTTGACATGAGCACATAGATGAGTAGCTAACACTTCGTGTTGCTTCTAATTATGATTCTAGACTTGCTCGTATCCTTCGGGGTACGTTTAGTGGTATGGTGGAGCCGTATCGCAAGTGTATCATAGAATGAGTGTGATACGGGTGCGGTGCACTCCACGTGTAATTTACCTTGGTTATAACTATTAGAGTATTGTATATATATATATATATAGTTATGTTTCTAATTCATTTGATGTGTTGATGTTCATTGGAGAGTAGGAAAGTTCATGTGCACTATTAGTGTTAATATGTGCAGCATATATATATATATATATATATATATATAGGTGGGTGTATGGTGTATGTGTGCTAAGGGCTTCGGGTAAGCAACAATAAGCAGCAACAGCAGTGTGAACAAGCAGTAAGCAGCAGCAACAACAGTGTGTAGCACAGCAGTGCATTAAAGGTTAGGATGTATGTATCAGTTAAAGTTAAGTTAGTTAATAGTGTTATATATATATATATATATATATATATATATATATATATATATATATATATATATATATATATATATATATATATATATATATATATATATATATACACTAGTTAGCATAAGTATTAGTATTGGTTAATATTATTTCTTGTTTACCTTGAGTTACACCAAGGTAATAAGAGTTGAGGTATCTTGGGGTATGGGTATTGAATACCAGATGGGTATGCTAGTTATGTTAGTGTATAGTGAGGTATGAATGGTTAGTTAGTTAGCTTTTAGATATTGGATTATCTTGTGATACCAAGATAATTGTTAGGTAATTTGGTTCATCCTCAAGGTATTGGGTTTGTGTATCAAGAGGGGTGTGTAGATGGTGTGATACCGTATTTGGCTCAAAGCCAAGGTATCCATTTAGCATTAGTTTAGCTAGGGATACTATATATTTTCATCTTGTACATATATATTATTGTATTTTCATATCTAATAATTTACGTATCTTATGATATGGTATAGTGTTGGTATCCTAGTATCCTAACATAGCTAGTACAGCCTAGTTACATAGTGTATGGACCAAAAATCCTAGAGATGGACTCATACAACCTAGAAATAGCTAGTTTGACCAAGTTTGACTACTTTGACCTAGATTTGACCTAGTTTGACTGTTTTGACTTGGAAATGGCTTTATGACCTATAATTTGACTAGTTTAACTTATTTTCATTCCAAAATCTTGTATTGATATAATATTCTATATTTAGGTCTCCGAGGCACCATTTTGGACATCTTTGATACAGTTTACCAGATTTCAGGCAAGTACATTCTCTGATAGCTTCTCATTTATGATATTCTCTATGTTTCTTGTATATAGTGTAGATATTCTTGATTTCTTGACACGATGGTTACACGGATTGGTATATCCAGATCTTGTCATGAGATATTATTCCTTTATATTTATGGTATATCTTGTGCAAGCCTTGTTCCTTGTTCTTCTGTACGTGTACAGACATTGATTCTTGGGGAGACTAGCTACCTACCTAGTAAATCCCGTATCATAACGTACCATGGTTGGATCCGCTATACCAGTCAGGGTGGAAAGTGTTAGTGTAGATATGTGATCGTATCCTCCTTGTGCATGTCATTGTGAGTGTTAATCATACACCGCACGCATGATTAACTAGGCCCTAATCCTTGTGCAAGTTCCCAAGCCAATCACTTGTTGAAGCTAGTACTCACTCACTTAGTAGTAGTATTCTTGCTCATTTCCATGATGCTTATTTCTTATATTTAAATTTAGTATTCCTATTATGCATATTGATGGACCGTGAGGCAACTCTAAACGGAGGGGTGAATAGAGCACAGAAGAATAAACTTTCTAATTTTAAGATTATCAGAATGAAGGCAGTTGCTAACTAACAGTGTATATAAAGACAATAAAGTAAAGCAGTAAAGTAGAGAGAGAAAGAAAATGCAAATACTAATATGTATACTGGTTTTCCTCTGAGTGGACTAGTCCAGTCCCGAGAACTCAAGGTCGAAGTTTTATCCACTATAATCACCAGTAGTGAATCATAAGCTTTGATATGAAGGCTTGCAACTTCTTTACACCACGAGGTTTGATCCAAAGTCTCGCAACTTCATAGCTTAAAGAGAGAGAGAGAGAGAGAGTAACTGATGGAACAAAGCTCTTTATAACTCAGAAGACTTCTAGACCGAGATCACACTTGGCACCAAGAAGACTAGGGAGTTGCTATTTGAGATGGAAAAGTTAATTCTTTAGAAGTTTGCTCACAATAGGATAGAAGACTTAAGAATGGTTGAGTGAGTAAGAATAAAGAATTATAATCCTATTTATAGGGTGTAGGCAAACAAAATTTGGCCAAAATTCGGATGGAGTTTAATTCAAATTTTCAACCTTTGGGCCAAGAAATCAGGAGCTATTGAACTGGTTGATTTTATACCAAAAGGGTAACTAAGTTCAGTCCGAGTTCGGCACGAGTTCGGCCCGAGTTTGATCTCTTAGTATGGTAGACTTTGTAAATAAATGTGGCCTGATTTGGTGGATAGGTTCTTTAATTCATTTGAGTGGACTAGGTATATGGGTTTAGGTATTTGGGTTTTGCCAGTGCGACTCAGCTTACATCAGTCCTAGACTAAAATAAATAAAAGATTATATTTGAATATACGTAATACAGACGATATACAATAGCAGTATTGAGGCTTCAGATCATGACATATCAATGCATGATTTAGTTAACTTTGAAAATCAAGTTGACTGAGACCGGATGGGCCAACAATCTCCCCTATTTTGATAATTAAAAAACTATGAATGATACTGCAAGTCTTTTATATGCAAGGCCCCTATAATTATGGAGCCATTGATATACTGAAGACAACGTCTGTCAAGCATCATATTGTATGCTAGTATCATGTATGTCTTTCTCCTCCGTTGTTATTTGATCGAAATGGCATGCTCCCCCGAAATCGGTGAGATGATAAGAAAAACAAGAGAGTAAAGTGTATACATCATAATATATAATGATGAAAGAAAAATTTAAACTTTTATTCTTTGAAAAAAAACATACAAAAGCAGATGTGTAGTGGAAATATCATATAGAGCATCTAAAAATAAACTTTTAAAATATTTAAATCCATTGAGTAACTAGTTGTCATGTTCTTCATCTTCGTCATCAGGTTCAACTATTCTATTTGGATTAAAGAAGGCATCAGCTGAATCTAAATATCGCTGAACATAGGGGTGATCAATATGAAATCCTTGTTGATTTGGATTCTAGAGAATCAAAAAAGGTCCGACTGGGTGCTTAGAAAGGTTATACTAGATGTCTATCAAAGTATTGCCAAGAGCCTGATTCTGAAGAGTTTAACGATGATCAGTAGAACGATTGAATATATCTTCTTTGTGGAAGCGATCATGTAATAGATTGAAAATAGACTCTAAGGTTTGTGGTTGTTCATCAATAGGAGGGACCGAATCAATAGGATGAGTGTTGGAGTTTGAAGATGAGTTATAAGGTTGAAGCATAGTTGGCTCAATTATCTGAATTCTATTGAGGTATAAAGGTTCCTCAAGATTTGGACAAGTATCCAAAGGAATGCCAAAATAGTTGAAAATGGTTGGCAAGTACATGGCGTATAGTAGTGGACGCCTTTTCTTGCGACATTGAACCATTTGAGATAAGATGGTCTGGGGAATATTGTAGTTAATGCCGAAATGCAAGTAATATAAAGCTGACATTTCTAGATAAGAGATCTCATCAAAGTAAGTCTTCTTAGGTAGAAAAGTTAAAAAGATAATACGATGCATTTCAAAGACGTTACCATTTAAGTATCTAGCATAAAATTTTCTAGGTGGACATTCAAGAGGGTGACGAAGGATATTCTTGAAAGAATCTAGGGTTAAGTCATGGTTGAATTGAACTTGCGTGATGTTGACTAAGGTTTGTCCATCAGCGAGAATGAGTAGGATTTTGCCCAAGTCATTCGCATCGAATTTAATTGGCATGCCACAAACTCTAGATGAAATAGTGTCATGTTCATATGTTAAGTTATAATAGAATATTTGAATAACATTGGCGTAAATATTGGTACGAGTCATAACAAATTCTTTAAGTTGAAGTTTTTGAAGAATAGGTAGATAGTCTTTGTGTTGGGAAAAAAATCAATAGGATGACCAAAACAGATGTGTCTCTTGGAGAAGTCATTAAACCAATCATTTAAAATTTTGAGGCTTCGAAAGGTGAAACTGTCAAATTCTCCTAAGTTTGGCATAATGGGACAGAAAATAGAGTCGGAAAAGAAATCTAGTTTCCTTTTAGGGGCCATTGGGAGAGGATGTAGGAGAAAAAACTAAGTTTATTTGTGGAGGAGGAGTAATTTTTATTGGTCTGAATAAATTAGCAACAAAATGACCAATATATAGAGTAGCAAAAACCTAAATTAGGAAGAGAATTAAATGACATAACATATTTTAGAATTAAACTAACCGAGTTTGGTCCGAGCTCGGCCCGAGTTCGGTCCAAATTCTGTTGACATTTATTTCCAGCATCTCAATGTAACTTTAATCGATATTATGCCTTTCTTGACTTGATATAAATACAGAATAATAAATAGTGAACTTAAATTATACATTTTCAAGAGTTTAAATCTTCTTGGAGTAGCTGTAGAGGCCGAATCCTAGCTAGCGGTGGTCCGCAGATACTTAAATACCATGTCGCTTAAGGTTATTTATACCTTTTTGACAGAAGGGCCCTTTTGGATTGTAAAACACCTAATTTTAAAAACCGTATTAAGTATTTATTTAATTATTTAATTAATTTATAGTAATTATTAGCTAATTAGAAGAAATAGAATTTATGGAATTTTTATTTCTAGATGTTTGTGCAATAGAGGATTTACGGAGCTATTATTAATTTACCTTAATTATTTTTATGTAGGTGACCTTGTGGACAGTTGATAGATTAATTGTATGCTCTAAAATAATTTCTAAAATTATATTATATATATATATATATATATATATATATATATATATTATATATATATATATATATATATATATAGAGAGAGAGAGAGTTTATTAAATAATGAAAATAGAAAATAAAAAGAAAGAAAGAGAATAAAAGAATTAGAAAGAAAATCTCTTAATAGATCTAAACCCGCTAAGACCCAAGATCCTAACTCAAACCCACCAATGACTTAAAACCCAAAACCCATAAGAAGAAATCAACAGCAGCAAAGCCAGCCCCCCCGTGCGGGTTGCATCCCCGACCCCTATATATATATTACATAGATTAAACCCTAACCCTAAAATCTACTCCTCTCGACCACAGACCCACCGCGCCGACCCGAGCCACAACCGCCGTTCATCTGAGCGCCGCCGCCGGAGCCCCAGCGCCGCCCGCCGTGACCGCGACCACCGTGCGTCCGCACAACCCCGCGACAACAGTTTGAACAGCGACATACCCCGCTCGCCCTCGCTCGACCAAACTCGACCCCGTCTTCACCGGTATGTTCATGACCTATCCCCCTTCCAATACTGTGCATTAGTTTACCTCGAACAATGCATAACCCTAGGCGAAAATAGCGACCAAGTTGGCAAAAAATGACTTTTGGATCGCAGAAACTACGGTAACTATCCATGTCTACAGACTCGTATCTTCCACCACAGAGATCCGAATTTAGTTTTTTTTTTTGGTATACGAAGACCACACCTAGATTATTTCCTGTCAATAACATTATTTTATTTGATGTTGTATGCTGAATTAAATTAGGTTAATAATCCATAAAAACCTATTTTTAAAATTTCCAGAAATTACGATACAGAGCGCGCCCCGCCAACGGGACCGCCCCATTGTATACCAAGTACACCGAAAGGTGCGCACGGTATACCCAGACATGTGGGCTTTCGCGAAAACTGATTCGGACACGTGTGCAAGTCAGAATCAACCCGTATCCGCGACAAGTTCCCGTATCGCAACTTTTGCAAAATACTGCACCATTTAGTGTACGCTCGTCAGAACGCGACAAAATTTGTACCATTGGACTCGTGATATCGTGCTGGTCCTGTGACCCAAGTTTTACGTAATTCTGAGACAGTTGACCAAGTCGCCTATTTGAGGGACACACGGTTGACTTTTTGGACAAAATTGTGTTCGGCTCACCAGAATCCAAAATTGGATATACCGTTGAGTTCGTACTGACTTTTAGAGTTTGTTTGACCTATCAATTTGTCCCATTTAGAGACCGTTACCCCTGGCACGCTTTTTGGTGCAAAGTGGGCTACACATTGACCCCTCTTTGACCCAAAATTACCGTTTTGCATCTGTGTCCAAATTGGACGAAAGGGTAGTGTTTTTTAGCTATTTTGTTTATTCTGGAAAAGTTGATGATATTTATTTCAGCATCCGAAGACGTTCATTCTGAGGCCGTAGTTTCTGACTCTGGGTGTTTGACATCTGGACGTTACACTTTGCAGCTCTCTTGCCAGGCAAGTATACCTTGCCTTATTGTACTATTTAAATTCAGTTATTATTTTAGTTGCATATTTATTATTTTAGATTATATAAACTGTGCGAGTCCGAGAGAGACTCGGGTGCAGTCAACAGAGGCGTTGACGTTAGAACTTGTGTCTGACCTAGTGTCTAGTAGACCCACCTAAAGTAGTGGAGTTATCGGTATGACTCCCCAGGCCTTGACACATTTCTTACTCGTGTTGTGAGTCTCATGTAGGGCACGAACTTGCATATGCGGTTGGCCACCTGTACGTGTAGGTTGTACGACCGATAGGGTATAACTGCTAATAGTGATACGTGTTAGAAGACTTAGTAGTTATTAGTAGGCGGAGCATAGACTATCGTGGTACGATGGCCCAATCCTTGTCCTTGTTTGGTTGTAAGGTTGGGCTATTATTCTAACGATAGACTATGAGCCAGAGTTACGACGTCATGGCGTAGTAGCTAAGGCGTATTGTGGATACAACATGCATAGATCATTGGGTGGGGAGGACGACTAGTAGGCGTATGGGACACCCACTTCCATTATACTGCTGCCACACTCGACGGAGTGATATGGACGATATATACTATACTGCTGCCACGTTCTTCGGAGCGATATGGACAATATACTGTATTGTTGCCACATTCTTCGGAGCGATATGGACGATATATTATACTGTTGCCATGCTCTTCGGAGCTGGACGTTATTATATTACAGAGCGCCCTCCTATGGGGGCATATGTGGCATATACTAGCCAGTTGTCACGATTGGTGAATTACGTCAGCATATGTCTAGCCTACACTTTCCCATACACTCAAGTTGTCCTCAATTTGCATTTCACTTAGATGGTTAGCGCACCCATATATTATTCAGTATTTACTTTATGGCATGCTTCTATGTATCTTGTTATGTCCCTCTAAGGACCTGGTCCCTTTCCAGGTGTAGATGTTCATGAGTATTAGCAGGAGTGCAGATCCGGACTGGGTACTTATATTTCGTGGAGGTCTTCTCTTCGAGTCTTAGTGGTTGATAGTTGTTGTACTTATATTGTATTTGTCTTGTTCATTTTATATTCTAACTCGGCAGTGAATTTGTTTCCATCCGACTGTCATCTTTAGATACTTTTTATTGAGATTTAGTTACATGGTTATTGGTTATTCATTTACATTTAATTTCTGTGGATGAGATTTAGTTATACCCTGTGACTTGTTATAAGTTTATACCACTAGTGAATTGCTATTCATATTAAAGCGTACGCATGTGCTATGTTTTTCATATATTGGAGTTGCCATATACATGCGGCTGGCATGCTTACATGTTCTAGTCCTACGTATTTTGGGACTGGGGCGTGACATATTTTTAGTGGTGGCCCATGCAAGTCAAGAGCATATTTTCTCGGTTACGTTACTGTACCGAGCAAGCCTGCACCTAGGATTAGAGCATAGGATCTCATCCACATTTGACTATGACTCATCTTCCTTCCAGTCTGTTCTATTTAAATAATTGTACCCTGATTGATTCATGTGCTTCCCTAATAGTTCCTTGAGTATAGCCTCTACTAGAATATAGGAATCCCTGTTGTTAGGATGATAATTAGGGTAACTTTTCTATTAAGAATACAACTAGAATATTGACACATCACTAAGTTTAGAATACCTAATAAACCCTAGCATCCCTTACCTGTAGATTAATTGACCCTTATCCCTTGATATATTTATGAAGGACTTGAGAGTAGTATAGACACTAATAAGGTTAGTTAGAAATTGACCATATTGTTTGACCCTAGTATAGAGGAACCAATAGAAATCTAAGGTTGAATGTTAGGACTAAACCTAACTTTCATAGTGAGATAGTATTAGAGAACAATAAATTTAGATTCTTGTCTTGATATTAGCAGAACAATACCTTAGAAAGATAAGAGGAATGAATATAATAATTCTCTTGATCATACCTCGAACACAGAGATTAGCTACCACTTTCCCCCTTAGAAACCTATAAGATTATCAAGAGTCTCTATATTATAATTTTATATCTTGTTCCTCTGAAACCTTAGCGCTCGCTATTTGTGCGACGACTAATTATGCTTTTTCTTCTTCACCTTTCAACTCGTGCCACCTGACACTTCTGATTGTAGGCCAAATGAATTCTCTTATGTTAAGGATATATAGTTGCTAGGATTTTAGTTGTAATCTTGAATTTTAAAAATTTAGTGCTTGGTAGTTAGAGTTTGATAGTTTTGAGTTATTCTTGTAGATTGTGACTTGATGCTTATCCTTTAATTTGAATCACATAATTTGTAACCACACCTCCATACAAGTTATATCCTATTTCACTTAAGAGCCAGTAACCCTTCTATTCTCAATATTGACACCTTTGTTCTATGAGCATTGTGATTAAGACTTAAGATGGCATTACCTATGAAGTTTTATAATACAATAGGATACCCTAATAAGTACCAAGATCTTTTCCTCTTATACCCTAACAAGAGTTTCTACTTTATTTACATGGACAAGGTTATTTTGTAGGATCCCCTCAAGGCAATCATAGTATTAGTTATTTTAAGTTGGGTAATATGCCTCACCACCTAGTATCACATAGTTCTCTTGACTCATTAATGAAGTATAAATGACGTCAACAATAGACTTGCATAAGAAGATAATGTTTAGTCAAACTGTAGAACTTAGAAGTCCATACCCCTATTTGGTCGACTAGCGACTTAGACAAAAAGTTTGTATGATAACTGTAGAGATTGTAGAGTCTTATCTTCTTGGTAACTTGAATTATTATGTACCTTCTTTCATCATGATCTAGCGTATTTATATTTTATATACTACCTTGACTTATGCTGCTATTTTATAGCCTAGTTTTGCAAGCTTATTCTTTTATCGAGCTTGTTCATGATATATGTATTAGTGGATGCATACATTAATACATTTCAGAATCAGTGTATTAAGGTCTAGCTAACCTTAGTGCGCTTGGTTCGCTCTTCGCATGACTACTTTATGTGGATTGAGATATATAGTAGTAGACGAATATACTTGCCTCTAGATATATCTGAGCATATCGTATCGGTTACATAACTGTACTGATACGAGCATGCAAATAAGAAATTACCAAACAGGATTTCAATCCACATACTTGATCTCCATACATCTATTCTATTACCTCCCCCTTGAACTCTTTATTATTGTTTTCCATCTTCCCTTATTTCGGAAAGACGAAACCTCGTGCTTGGTATAAGTTTGATATACCGATAGTACTTGATATACCCCATAGGCCAACCGCATTACTTGATGATGATTTTCCGTAATTAAGGGCATATCATAGGTAATATGTTGGTGTTCAACTTTTAAGGATCGAATAGCATGATTAAATAAGTTGAGGAATATTTTTCTTAAGTGTATAGCCTTATATGATAGATGGGTAAATTATAAGTTGGGTAGAAGTTGCATTGTCAACTTGAGAGGAATTTCTTTTAGATTGTGATCAAGCAAGATTAGATTGGAAGATTCAAGTCATTTTAATTTTTAAGAAATTTTTAAAGAAGGATTAATATGATGATGATTTAATGAATTTTAAAAACCTTGATATGGCGAACCAAACCTTTATACTTGGGCATATGATTTAAATTTTGAATATTGAAGGTTGAATCATCGATTTAAATCTTAAGGAAAATAAATGGAACTTTAAACATGAACATTGAAGGATTGAATTCCAAAATTTATGATTTGAATTAAAAGTTAAATTTTGATAGTTGAATTACCAATTTGAAATATTGAGGATGTGAATTGAATTTACAAATTTGAAGAATACAAAATTCATAAGTGAAAATAGGAATAATATTGGATTAGAATTGTTTAAAAAAAGGAGATTATGATAGTTGGAAATCGTGATGTAAAAATTTATGTGGGCTATTTAAAATTTGAAGATATCATATAGATTTAGCTTAAATTTGGATATGATTATTTAAAAATCGAGAAGAGATTACAATATATTGATTAAACAGAGGTTACCTTAATTTTGAAAGTGATTGCGGTGGATTAGAATATATTTTAAATTTTAGAAGAGATTGTGATTGACTTGCCTTATATGCGAATGTGAAGGAATTAACAAATTATGCCTTATTTTAATTTCGAGGATGAAATTATTTTTAAGTTGGGAACCCCCTCACCCAAAATTAGACCTACTCGACTCGGCATAGATATAGAAACTGGACTAGTTTGAATCCAACTAGAAATAGAACACGATATTTTATTTAATTATTTGTAATATTATATTACTTAGTGCACCTTACCGTCGCTTCAATAATTGGAGCACTACACTAGCCATTGCCTTCCTACAAATTTCATACCCTTGTCCTAGACGTGCCGCCTTATATTCAGACCTCGATGTAACTTATAATTATGCTCTCATGTTCTACATTTTAGTCGCACAATATTCGTCGCTGACGTTATTTCTTAATTCTAAATAATTCTAATTTTGTGTCCTTGTGCTTCCCAATCGAAATTGGAGACACAATCTTGACCCGATTCGTGCAACCCAAATTAGGGTAATATTCTATTCTGAGTTTCCTATATCCATGACACTTGCGTTCCACCTAATTTTATTCCTATATACTTCTAATTAATTCCAGAACACTATTTGCCTTAATTTTAATTAAATTAATCAAATTTCCATCTTAGTACAATTTTCTAATTGTTAGGCACTTTTATGCAAAAGTGCATTGAGGTGTCCACACCATTAGACATAACACATGAATAAACACATTTTTCGTTCACATGAGTTTTTTTTCATAATTTTTGGAATGTGCAACGCGCAACATCGCCCACTTATTTAAACCTAGCCATGCATTTTAAACAATGCAAATTTTAGCCCTCCAAACATTCCCATGACAATTACGAAATCATGGAGGTTAGGATGGAGGAAGGTACAAAATAAGCTGCAAATCTCTATCTTATACCATCCTTGACTTTCTATCGTGGCTTAGTTTTAATTTCGAGAACGAAATTTTTATAAGTTGGGTAGAATATAAAACCCATAATTTAAAAAACCGTATTAAGTATTTAGTTAATTATTTAATTAATTTATAGTAATTATTAGCTAATTAGAAGAAATAGAATTTATGAAATTTTTATTTCTAGGTTTTTATGCAATAGAGGATTTACGGAGCTATTATTAATTTACCATAATTATTTTCATGTAGGTGACCTTGTGGACAGTTGATAGATTAATTGTATGCTCTAAAATAATTTCTAGAATTATATATATATATATATATATATATATATATATATATATATATATATATATATATATATAGAGAGAGAGAGAGAGAGAGAGAGAGAGAGTTTATTAAATAATAAAAATAAAAAATAGAAAAAAAAGAAAGAGAATAAAAGAATTAGAAAGAAAATCTCTTAATGGATCTAAACCCGCTAAGACCCAAGATCCTAACTCAAACCCACCAATGACTTAAAACCCAAAACCCATAAGAAGAAATCAACAGCACCAAAGCCAGCGCCCCCCCCGAGCGGGTTGCATCCCCGACCCCTCTCTCTCTATATATATTACATAGATTAAACCCAAACCCTAAAATCTACTCCTCTCGACCCCAGAGCCGCCGCGCCGACCCGAGCCACTACCGCCGTTCATCTGAGCGCCACCGCCGGAGCCCCAGCGCCGCCCGCCGTGACCGCGACCAACGCGCGTCCGCACAACCCCGCGACCGCAGTTTGAACAGCGACATACCCCTGTTCACGCTCCATTTTCCGTGCCCTCGCTCGACCAAACTCGACCCCGTCTTCACCGGTATATTCACGACCTATCCCCCTTCCAATACTGTGTATTAGTTTACCTCGAACAGTGCGTAACCCTAGACGAAAATAGCGACCAAGTTGACAAAAAATGACTTTTGGATCGCAGAAAACTATAGTAACTACCCATGTTTTAGGACTCGTATCTCCTACCACAGAGATCTGAATTTAGTTTTTCTTTGTGGTATGCGAAGACCACCTAACCTAGATTATTTCCTGCCAATTATATTATTTTATTTGATATTTTATGCTGAATTAAATTAGGTTAATAATCCATAAAAACCTATTTTTAAAATTTTTAGAAATTGCGATACGGAGCGCGCCCCACCAAACGGGACTGCCCCGCCAAACGGGACCGCCCCGTTGTGTACCAAGTACACCAAAAGGTGTGCACGGTATACCCAGACATGTGGGCTTTCACAGAAACTAATTCGGACGCGTTTGCGCGTCAGAATCAACCCGTATCCGCGACTAGTTCTCGTATCGCGACTTTTGTAAAAGACTGCACCATTTAGTGTACGCTCGTCAGAATGTGACGAAACTTGTGCCATTGGACTCGTGGTATCGCGCTGGTCCTGTGACCCAAGTTTCACGCAATTCTGAGACAATTGACCAAGTCGCCTATTTGAGGGCCCCACGGTTGACTTTTTGGGCAAAATTTTGTTCGGCTCACCGAAATCCAAAATTAGATATACCGTGGAGTTCGTACTGACTTTTAGAGTTTATTTGACCTATAAAATTATCCCATTTAGAGACCGTTACCCCTGACACGCTTTTCGGTGCAAAGTAGGCCACACGTGGACCCCGCTTTGACCCAAAATTACCGTTTTGCCCCTGTGTCCAAATTGGACGAAAGGGTAGTATTTTCTAGCTATTTTGCTTATTCGGGGAAAGTTGATGTTATTTATTTCAGCATCCGGAGATGTTCATTCTGAGGCCGTAGTTTCTGACTCTTGGTGTTTGATATCTGGACGTTACACTTTGCAGCTCTCTTGCCAGGCAAGTATACCTTGCCTTGTTGTACTGTTTAAATTCAGTTATTATTTTAGTTGCATATTTATTGTTTTAGATTATATAAACTGTGCGGGTCCGAGAGAGACTCGGGTGCAGTCAACAGACGCGTTGACGTTAGAACTTGTGTCTGACCTAGTGTCTAGTAGACCCACCTAAAGTAGTGGAGTTATCGGTATGACTCCCTAGGCCTTGACACATTTCCTATACGTGCTGTGAGTCTCATATAGGGCACGGACTTGTGTATGCGGTTGGCCACCTGTACGTGTAGGTCGTGCGAAGGATAGGGTATAACTGCTAATAGTGATACATGTTAGAAGACTTAGCAGTTATTAGTGGTGGAGCATAGACTATCGTGGTACGATGGTCTAATCCTTGTCCTTGTTTGGTTGTAAGGTTGGGCTATTAGTCTAACGATAGACTATGAGCCAGAGTTACGATGCCGCGGCATAGTAGCTAAGGCATGACGTGGATACAACATGCATAGATCATTGGGCGGGGAGGACGACTAGTAGGCGTATGGGATACCCACTTCCATTATACTGCTGCCACACTCGACGGAGTAATATGGACGATATATACTATACTGCTGCCACTTTCTTCAGAGCGATATGGACGATATATTGTACTGCTGCCATGTTCTTCGGAGCGATATGGACGATATATTATACTGTTGCCATGCTCTTCTGAGATGGACGTTATTATATTACAGAGCGCCCTCCTATGGGGGCATATGTGGCATATACTAGCCAGTTGTCATGATTGGTAAATTATGTCAGCATATGTCTAGCCTACACTTTCCTATACACTCAAGTTGTCCTCAAATTACATTTCACTTAGATGGTTAGCGCACCCCTTTATTTATTCAGTATTTACTTTATGGCATGCTTCTATGTATCTTGTTATGTCCCTCTGAGGACCTGGTCCCTTTCCAGGTGTATATGTTCATGAGTATTAGCAGGAGTGCAGATCCGGACTAGGTACTTATATTTCGAGGAGGTCTTCTCTTCGAGTCTCAGTGGTTGATAGTTGTTGTACTTATATTGTATTTGTCTTGTTCATTTTATATTCTAACTCGGCAGTGGATTTGTTTCCATCCGACTGTCATCTTTAGACACTTTATATTGAGATCTAGTTACATGGTTATTGGTTATTCATTTACATTTGATTTCTGTGAATAAGATTTAGTTATACCCTGTGACTTGTGATAAGTTTATACCACTGGTGAATTGCTATTCATATTACAGCGTACGCATGTGTTATGGTTTTCATATATTGGAGTTGCCATATACATGCAGCTGGCATGCTTACGTGTCCTAGTCCTACGTATTTTGGGACTGGGGTGTGACATGGATTGTATCCAAAATTTTCAAAACTTTTGGAAAAGTGACAAAAAAATTATAAAGCATCTTATGATTCTTATATTTTATCAGAATCCAAAAGACCTAATTCTCGATGGGTAAAGTTGAATCGATCTTCAGCTAAAGGTTTAAAGATGTTTATTATTTGATGTTCCGTATCCACATACTCTAAATAAATATCTCCGTGTAATTGATTATCCCTTAGAAAATAATGACAAATTTCTATGTGCTTTAGTGCGTGAATGGCATACTAGATTTTTGGTGAGATTAATGGTGCTAATGTTATCACAGAAAATATGAATATTCTTATAGTGCAGATTGAAGTCTTTTAGGGTTTACTTCATCCACAAAATTTGCGTACAACAACATCCTGCGGTGATATACTCTGCCTTAGTTGTTGATAATGCAACAAAATTTTGTTTCTTGCTAAACCAGAGACTAGAGAGGTTCCTAGGAAATGACATGTGCCGCTGGTGCTTTTTCGATCGACTTTGTATCCAGCAAAATCAGTATTCGAGTAACCAGCAAGGTCAAAGGACATAGTTTTAGGATACCATAAGCCTGCCGACAAAGTTTCGTTAAGGTATCTAAAGATACGCTTAACTGCGCACAAATATGATTCCTAAGGATTAGCTTGATATCTAGCAGAAAGACATATATCAAACATAATATTTGGGCGACTAGCAGTTAGATATAACAAACTACCAATCATACCTCGATACTTACGTATATCTGTTGGTTTACAGTTATCATCAAGGTCAAGCTTAGTGGATGTTGCCATTAGATTTTCGATAGACTTTGCATTGTCCATGTCAAACTTTTTGAGCAAATCCTTCGTGTACTTAGCCTGATGGATAAAAGTTTCTTGTGAATCTTGTTTGATTTGCAATCCTAGGAAGAAAGTCTATTCTTCCATCATGCTCATCTCAAATTTACTCTGCATACACTTAGCAAACTCGTTACATAGCATCTCATTAGTAGATTCAAATATGATATCATCAACGTATATTTGCACTAATAATAAATAATCAGCAGAAGATTTTATAAAAAGGGTAGTATCAATTTTTCCTTTTGAAAAACTATTTTCAAGTAAAAAGAAGCTAAGACATTCATACCAAGCACGAGGGGCTTGTTTGAGTCTGTATATAGCTGTTGTCTGATAAAATAAACGAAAGATATAAAAATGAGGCTTTATACGAAAACCCGCTCTTTATGTTTACAAACAAGCAGTACAATTAATCCTATACGAGGATGTCGAGTACAGTTTTTTAATCTGGGTAAATATTGTTATAGGAGTCTGATCTGCAGTCGATCACTTTGTCCCTTGGACCACACGATGATGAAGAAGTACCGTAGAAGACAGAAAGAAGCTTCGAAAGTTGCTAAAGAGAGTGGATGCTCGATGCCAAAGTCGTCGATCACTACTCTTTGCTTGAGCTCTGGATTCTTCTCTCTTGAAGTTTGCGACCAAATTTTGACCTTTCAATCTTCCCACTTTCGACCTTGGATCTGATACTGGATTTCTTGACCAATTTCTGACCTTTTTTCCTCTATCAATAGAGGTCTCTATTTATAGAGTTTTAGTGACAGTGACCATCTGGTCAGCCTAGAAGCTGAAAAGTGGAAAGTACAGCACCCTTTTACATGATGGTTATAATAACCGTTACCCGCGTATAAATGAACTTTTGAATGAGCGTGTGACGCGTGTCCAATTAAGAGACAAAGCGTATAACTGCTGCGAAGATCACGGCATAAAAGCCACGTAGGTAGTTATCCTTCGCGTAGAAGAGGTTGGCGTAGAAGCCAATAACTGTCACCATGGCGTAGAAGCCAAGTAGGCATAAAAGTCGAGTAGGCATAGAATCCGAGTAGGCATAGAGGCCGAGTGGGCGTAGAAGCCGAGTAGGCATAGAGGCCGAGTGGGCGTAGAAGCCGAGTGGGCACAGAAGATAGCTGATCCTCTTCTCCTGACTGAGGCCTGAGTTGGCGAAATGTGCCAAACTGATGATGTGGACGTCTTAGCCGAAATTATGGCTCTTGGAGATATAATCAAATCTCTTGCATTAAATGCAGAGATCTGCCCCCATCCTGCGTATTAAATGCAGAGGCGTATCTTGAAGATTTGCCATCATTTTGCGCATTAAATGCAGATACGCGCCTCGAATCCTGTACGAAGAGCAAATGCTGACGTGGCAGTCTGTTTGTCTTCTGCGGAGCGTAAGAAGCTCACGTCTGCCTGTGTAAAACTAGGCAGCATATCCCCTTGTATGCGTAAAAGCAGTTTACGCAAAGGGGATGTCACTAAACGACGGTTTGGTGACATTTAATCAAATCTCCTGTATTAAATGTAGAGATCCGCCATTATCCTGCGCATTAAATGCAGAGGCATGTTTTGAAGGTCTGCCACCCATTGCGCATTAAATGCAGAGACGTGCCTCGAGTTCTGTCATCACTCTGCACATTAAATACAGAGATGTGCCTCGAGCCCTGTACGAAGAGCAACTTTTGACGTGGCAGGCTGTTTGTTTTTTGTGGAGGGTAAACAACTCACATCTGCCTGTGTAAAACTAGGCAACATATTCCTTTGTATGCATAAAAGCTGTTTACGCCAAGGAAATGGCAGTAAATGACAGCCTGGGTTGCAGTATCGCGCCATCATTATAGCCGTCGCCTGGGTAGTCGTGTAGTACTCTTTGTTAGAAGTCCAGACGTCAGGTTCATTGCATGATCTAACAGGTTCATTTCGAAGAATATAAAACGTTTCTCGTACACTTCAATGCTGCATTGAAAGCGGATGAGTTTTACGCCATAAAGGCGATGTAGCACCATTTTTTACGCTGAAGCAGCCTGGACATACTGCATCACGCGGATGGTCCTTGAGTTTATATTTTACGCTGTGCTCAGCGGGAAAAGCTCTGTTGCACGTTGATGGCTCTGAGGTCATCTTTTTACACTGTCCCGCATCAACATGCTGTGTATAGCTATCCAGCATTTTTTTATGCTTCTACAAGACCCCCTTCAAAGCTTTTAAATTCCTCATAATTTGAAACGCTTTGAATGAAGCATGGAACGGTCAAGTCTGACACGTCCTTCAAGGCTAACTTTATGGCGGAGTTATTGGGGATCCATTGGGATTCGGAGGGCTCTCTCTTGCCTATAAAAGGTCGAAGAGTTAACCTGTTCTTCCCACATCTCTTTCACCACACAGAGATGATCGCCGGAGTTCGTCGGGTCGACTTGAGGAAGAAGAAGACCATGTTCTTCCAGCATGTAAGGAGTCAAAAAAGACGGCATCTTCGAGCAAATGTCCTCTGCAACGATGGATCATGGAAGGATATCATAGCCTCCTTTGCTCGGGATAATCAACTACTTTGTATGGCGGTTCTTCGGAAGAGAGGAAGGGTCATATTTGACCACACAGCTTGCAAGCTGTATCTTCTCCTGATATTTGCGTGGACCAGAGCAGAAACTAGCTCTGTCCTCGAGTATTGAGTTGGGTGAAATACCTCAACTCAATCTGTCATGGCGTACGGAGCATGGGATCTGTATCATTTATGCATACCCAGTTCTGTATCCTCTCGCCATGTATTATTTTCTTGTTAGTCGGTTGCGAAAACCGACTAACTACTGGAGAAGATGGATGAAGAAGCCCACCAATGCGAGAACCTGGCAGAACAGACTCTGGGGGTGGCCTTCCGACGATGACGAGGAAATCCTTTGTAGACGGGATTTCCCTCATATGTAATCATAAAAATGAAGAAAAACCCTTTTGTAGACTGGATTTCCCTCATATGTAATCATGATTTTAATCTTAATAAAATTGTCTTCTTCTGTGCATATGATTGTTTTGCCATATACTTTGCTGTAAAATTTGAATATGTATAGCTTCGACACGTCTGGTAACTTTATGCCGACTCTGTTAGAAAGAGTATTAGGTCCCGTCCTGTCTTTTACGCACAACTAAGGATGCACAGAAAGCCGCTTTAGCATTTAGGTCGAGTATTCGAACTGTTCTGCTGTTAAGAATGGGGAGTTGTGTAGAATTCTGAACTGTCACTTCTGATAAACAGAATTCTTGTTCAGACAATCATCTTCAAGAATGGTTTCTCAAAAATTTCTTGGAACAGGGCGAGAAATGGCTGTCAAAAACTGAGTCGCCATCTTGAATTCGTAGATGAAATATTCAGACTGGAATCTGGATGAACTTCCAATCGACCCATGGAGAAGAGTAATTTTCAATGTTGAACTCTGTATGCTTCGGGTATTTGGGATATTTTGAGGTTAAAAAGGAGTATCTTCTGTGTGAACTCTTGCAATTGACCGCCTTGAGAATCGTTCAGATGTACGCGTACTTTGGCCTGCGTATTTTTTAGATGTACGGAAAGTCATAGCATAAAATCATAAGTTCGTAGCCTCTCGAGCGTAAAAGCTGCTGAGCATGAGAGCATCCGAGCATAGAAACTGTAGATTTGTAACTTCTGAAAAGAAAATCTTCCGAGCATGAAACTGTGGATCTGTTGCCTCTGAGCGTAAAAAGCCACCGAGCGTGAAATCATAGATTTGTAGCTGCTGAGCGTGAAGTCGTAGGTTTGTAGCCTCTCAAGCATAAAAGCTACCGAGCATAAAAGCATCCGAGCGTAAAACCATAGACTTATAGCCTGTGAGTGTAAAACCGTAGATCTGTAGCTGTCGAGCGTAGAAAGCTCCTTAGCGTAAAAATTACGAATCTGCTTTGCACGAAAACTTTTCGAATTCGCTGACTGTCCGCCTTCTCTGAGTAATAGGCTGACGTAGTACCCAATCATAACCGAATATTAATTATGAGATTTGGTTCGAGATTCGAGGAGTCCATCCGAACTCTATATATATCCCAAGCTTTTGAGAGAAAAACTTTTCATCCGTCTTCTGCGAAAGAAAGCCTTCGACTTTTTGAGTTCTTCTTCATTTCCTCTCCGAGCCTTCAAAGTTTTCAGTAATGTCCCCGAAACAAATCCCCTCCACTAAGGGAAAGAATGTTGATTCTTCTTCTCGTTCTTCTGCTCAAGCGAGAGCATCTTCGGTCGGGCAAGGCGAACTTCATTCTGAGCGAAGTATCCCGCCGACGAGCAGTGCACCCGGCCTTAGAGGTAGAACTTTTGGGACAAAAAAGAATGACTGAAAATCCTTCGCACACGTTGTACGTGAACGTGCTAGGTCGTCTTCTGTGCTGATAGCCTCTTTGAGGAAGATGATACACAAAGACGTTTTATCTTTTACTCCAACATCTAATGTGTCAGCGTAAAAACTCTATATTTTTGCAGTCGGGCATAAAAGCACAGACTGTCGAAACTTGGCATATACTATAAATTTGAGTGTTACGCTTGTCGACGTAATAACTCAAACTTTGGCAGTCTGGAATAAAACATAGACTGTCGAGACTTTGTGTATACTGCCAGCCTTGAATTTTACGTTTTAGGAAATGGATTCCAGCGTAATGATCAAGTTTTTACAGTCTTGGCGTAAAGCACAGACTTGTAGATTTTTGGCGTATGCTGCAAGATCTGTAATGTCTAGTTATAGGAACTGATGTGTTTTTCTTGCACTCTTGCAGTTAACTTGCATGCGTCTCCGCTAGCCGATACGATGGGTTCTGCTGTCGGGATGCTGCACTCCAACTATCTGGAGGATCTGTCGCACGTGATATTTCCTATCTCCGGGCCCCAGTATCCTGAAGGAAGAGAAATTTTGATATCGACTCAGGGCGAGCGAACGCTGCTAAACATGATTAACAGATAGCCCCTGACGTACATAGACGAGGACCAGTATATAAAGTCAGCTTTTCTCTTCGGGGATATGATTGACAAGCAGTCCTAGACGAAGCCCAAGAAAGAACTCCGGGTTTTCCCTGCCGGGGGCTTGGTCTTGCATCTGTCCAAGATGCCGAGAGATTATCCCATCTCGGCATTCTTCCATACTACACATCCCAGGAGGATGTCGTGGACGCTGACTCCCGATCTTCACGGCCGACCGGGAAAGATCTTCTATCAGAAAGGATCTGACCAAGGGTCATTTGTCAGCCGCCCTTCCGGCTCTGTAATGCCGCTCAGGGGATTGTACCCGGGCAGTGTCCCGAGTGAAGACAGCTTGGTGCTCCAGCTGGTGCAATTACTGACTTTCTACAATGATTTCATGGGGCGCGGAGGAGTATACCCCAAGGTTAATCCTCGGTGCAATGGGTGGATCACCCCAACAAATCTTCGGTGGGCTCGCTTAGCTGACTGGGCCCTGAAGTATTTTTAGACCGAGCTGGAGAGGATTAGTTTGTTCGCAGCTGTGAATGCCACAAGTGTTGGGTTACCTCTCAACCCCAACCTGTTTCTGGCTTTGATGGAGCGATATATCTCGCTCACCGGGACTTTCGCCACTCCACTGGGGGAGTATGGATTGGCGCTCCACGAGATGGCAGAGATCTCGAGACTGCCGATGGGGGATACTCCTTATGAGGAGTACGTTCCCACAAACCGGGAGCTGGGGGATTCAGATCCTCGGGTAGTGGCAGTGTACCAGGAGTTGATGTGTCACTACCTGGCGTGCACCGCCTTTTATAATGAGCCTTCACATTTGGCTCATACTAATAAATGGACGTCCTATCTCTTCTTTCACCGGGCCAGGACTGCTAAGCCAAAGAAGGTCTTGGATACGAAGGATCAGCCTTTGAATTTTTTGAGCGTGCTTAGTGCTCAGGTAGTCGACGATCTTATAGAGGATGCTGGGGCTCCGGATCTGATTCTCGATGAAGAAAAAGGGAAATATCCTGCAGGCACTAAGGCCTACAGCTATTTGAGGTATTCCCGCAGGCCTCTGTCCAAGGAAGCTCAACTGGCTGGCTTCCTCTCTATATGGCTGTGTCGAGTAGTAGTGCCCGTTATCGCATCTGTGGACCGTATTTATCGCAACATGCTATGGCCTGCAGTACGTCTAGTGTTTAGGGCAAGACTGGGCTTGCTCCCTGCCATGCTGTGCCGCATACAAGCTGGCCTGAGGGCCATGACTGATGGGCTGCTCGCCGATGAAACCCGACGTGATAGCTTTCCCAGGGTAAAATTACCATACCTGTATTTGATGAGATGGTTAATTCTCCATAACCCCAGGGTGATGTCTCCCGGCTCTGGCAGTAGTTCGGGGGGTAGTTTCTTGTTGAATTACAAGAAATCCTTCTGGAACGTGACTACAGTTTTAGACTGTCGGCGGGAGCTGAATTTCAGTCATAGCTGGAAGCTCTTCTGCACTGTCCCCCCTGTACATCTCAATTAACAGGGGATCAGACTTTAGGACATAGGCGACAGGCAGACCATTCTTTCTCCTGAGGCTTTTAATTGGTTGGTCTGCATTAGACCTTCCCATTTGCTATACAGAAGCGAAGACCATTGCTTCTTGGAGCTCTACCTGCCTAGTCAGTTTGCTAGACAGTTTGGGTACGACCAATTTCATGTGGGCAATACCGTCACCAACTTCAGGTCCAGGGGTGGACTCATTGATGGAGCGAGAGGATGGCGATATTTTATCATGGGTTGCACTGAAGCAACTTTTACCATGCCCGTCATTTCACTCTCTACGGAGCTGCGCATCCTCCACTCGTATGCCCAGTTCTATGTGGCAACCAACACCTTCCATCACAATTTTGATATGCAAGGAAGTTTTAGGGTGCCCTCTTCCAAGTCTGTAGGAAGAGATAAAGTCCCCTCGGTCTCTTCTAACGAGGGTGAAGATTCCGTGAATCCAGATAAGCCTCTGTTGGCGGTACCGACGGGTAAAATACCTCCGCCTGCAGGGCCTCTGGTAATCTCTAGTAAGCGAAGGGCTCCTGATCCGAAGAAGACTTCCCCTCGCAAGAGAAAGAAGAAGACGGTTACTCATCCTCTCAGGATTCCCAGCAATAAGGCTGCTAGAAGTGATCCTGCATCTCCCCCTGTTGGGGATGATTCTTTGATTAGAGGTTCCTCGCTTTTTAGAGAGGGACCTTCCACAGTTCCGACGGGCGGCGCCGTAGAATTCTTGCTCGAGGCTGCTGTCGCTGCTACTGCTTCAGGTAGTGGTACAAGATCACCTTCGGGGCCAAGCCGAATAAGGATATCTTTATCCGGATCAGCATCGGGAGAAACCCCTGCCGTGTCTGTAGGTGCACCCAGCAAGATTCCACCTGATGAACCTCGGCTGGAACTTGATGAGGGCCTGAAGAATATTTGCCAGTATCGGTTGACACACCACCTTCTCCAGGTATGACAGTTTGCCTAGCATCATTAAGAAATAATTTAGCTGTACTGGCCGCAGACGCGATATATACACCATCGGCCATGGGTAAATGTCGTCTTTATGTCTCTTTTTAGAAAAGTTAACATCATTTCGATATTAACCTTCTTTTGTCTTCTTTTCAGGGGAAGACCTCTTCGGGGAGGGCAGATTGGTCGCATCTTTTGGCACTGTTTCAGGTCCTGGCGGCGACACAGAGGTGCCTGACTTTGAAGAGGAGACACTTTCGGGTGCCGGCTCGCCCGTCGAAGAGATTTCGATATCTCAAGAGGAGGACGAGCCTGTCATTGCGACAATGCCTCCTTTGAGTAAGCCGGTAACTTCGTCCGGTGTTGGCGCTTCTTCTTTTGTCGCACCACCTGTTGAGGCGACGACCGTGGACACATCGTCTGCGATCATTCCTGGAGGGGGATTCGCCAATATCGCGGTAACTCCCAGCGTCCATTCGGATCTAGCTGCGCTGACCGAGCAGTACACTAGTATCTTCTACACCACCTTAAAAATTTTAATATCAATGGTGTTGGCGAAGAATCTGAGCTTCGAGGCTCTGAGGGGCTCCTCCAGGTCCACGATAGTGCCGATCCGAGAATTCAACGACACTGGGGTAGCCGACACGTTGGAGGAGATAGTTAATGGTTTGGAGCAACCCATTAATGAATACTTGCAGCTAGCTCGAGGCAGCATCGACGGTCTCGTTCAAGCTAGGTACGACTCCCTGACTGCGCAGCTTGCTGAATAGATGGAGTCTCTGAATAAGTCCATCGAGGCTCAGCAGCAGGAGATGGATCATGAGCATGCCCAATTGGAGTATGTCATTCCCGAGTTAACCCAGTGCGAAGCCGAATATAAGGAAGTGGCAGCGAAGGTCCACATATTGAAGGATGAGCTCGTTCGAGTAGAGGCAAAGGCTCTCTCTTTGTCGGCAGCCCGAGATGTGCCGAAGGAGCGACGGGCGACTGTTCAGCAGAACCTGACACATGTGGGTGTTATCCATGCTGATTTTGTGCAGGCTCGGTCTGAGCTAGTTGCTTTGAACAATGATGCAACAAGGTTGGAGCGGGCTCGCGCCGATGTCCTGAACTCCAGGGATGAGAGGATGGCTGCTCTGGCACGGCAGATTTGCGACCTAACTGCTCCCCCCAAATAATGTACTTTTGCTTTTCAATATAATTTTGCTCTTTCTGGGAATAATAAAGAGGCTTTCATCTGACTTTGTGGACCCATTATTTTGGAATATAAATGACAGGTTTGGGTGAAAGTGATATCAGAGGTAATATGGAAGTGATATACTCTCGGTAAGTTTTAGTAGGACATATCTATTCAGAGGTTATATGGACATGATAGAATATGCTTCAGCTAAAATTTGTGCACAAAATACTATCAGAGGTAATATGGACGTGATAGGTCTAGAAGTTCCAAATTAGTTAAACATATCTATTCAGAGGTTATATGGACATGATAGAATATGATCCAACTAGTTTGTTTTGGAAGTAGTTTTGTCAGAATAAGATTTTTGCCATATTCTACTTGAGCAGAGGAGGTTAAGCATAGTACCTTTTCAGGAATTTGCCATTGATAGGAGCCATTAACAGGTCTCCATTAGGCTTGGCTAACCTATAAGCGCCTTTTGAGAACGTTGTCTCGATCACATAAGGGCCTTCCCATTTGGGCTGGAATTTGCCCTTACTCCTGTGAGTAAGAATCATCGGCCTTCTCACAGCTAAAACTAGATCACCAACTTTGAACACTCTTTCCTTTACTTTTTGATTAAAAGCACTAGAAATACGTGCTTGGTAAAACGTGATTGTTGTCTGATAAAATAAACAAAAGATATGGAAACGAGGCTTTATACGAAAACCCGCTCTTTATGTTTATAAACAAGCAGTACAATTAATCCTATACGAGGATATCGAGTATAATTTTTTAATCTGGGTAAATATTGCTATAGGAGTCTGATCTGCAGTCGATCACTTTGTCCCTTGGACCACACGATGATGAAGAAGTGCCGTAGAAGACAGAAAGCAGCTTCGAAGGTTGCTAAAGAGAGTGGATGCTCGATGCCAAAGTCGTCGATCGCTACTCTTTGCCTGAGCTCTGGATTCTTCTCTCTCTCGACCGTCTTCTCTCCTCGATCTGATACTGGATTTCTTGACCAATTTCTGACCTTCTTCTCCACCTTCTCCTTTTTTTAACCTCGGATCTATATTTTGACCACGGACCTCTATTGATAGAGGTCTCTATTTATAGAGTTTTAGTGATAGTGACCACTCAGTCGGTATAGAAACCGAATAGTGGAAAGTATAACACCCTTTTATACGATGGTTAAAATAACCGTTGCCTGCGTATAGATAACCTTTTGAATGAGCGTGTGACGGGTGTCAATTAAGAGACAACGCGTATAACTGCTGCAAAGATTACGACGTAGAAGCCACGTAGGTAGTTATCCTTTGTGTAGAAGAGGTTGGCATAGAAGCCAATAACTGTCACTATGGCGTAGAAGCCAAGTAGGCATAGAAGCCAAGTAGGCATAGAAGCCGAGTGGACGTGGAAGCCGAGTGGGCGTAGAAGCCGAGTGGGCGTAGAAGCCGAACGGGTGTAGAAGATAGCTGATCCTCTTCTCCTGACTGAGGCCTGAGTTGGCGAAATGTGCCAAAGTGATGATGTGGACGTCTTAGCCGAAATTATGGCTCTTGGAGATATAATCAAATCTCTTACATTAAATGCATAGATCTTCCCCCATCCTGTGCATTAAATGCAGAGGCTTGTCTTTAAGATTTGCCATCATTCTGCACATTAAATGCAGATACACGCCTCAAATCCTGTACGAAGAGCGAGTGCTGACATGGCAGTCTGTTTGTCTTCTGCGGAGCGTAAGAAGCTCACGTCTGCCTGTGTAAAACTAGGCAGCGTATCCCCTTGTACGCATAAAAGCAGTTTACGCAAAGAGGATGTCAATAAACGACGGTTCGGTAACATTTAATCAAATCTCCTGTATTAAATGTAGAGATCTGCCATTATCCTGCACATTAAATGCAGAGACGTGTTTTGAAGGTTCGCCATCCTTTCTGCGTATTAAATGCAGAGACGTGCCTCGAGTTCTGTCATCACTCTGCGCATTAAATACAGAGAGGTGCCTCGAGCCCAGTACGAAGAGCAGCTTTTGACGTGGCAGGCTGTTTGTCTTCTGTGGAGCATAAATAGCTTACATCTGCCTGTGCAAAACTAGGCAGCGTATCCCTTTGTATGCGTAAAAGTGATTTATGCCAAGGAAATGGCAGTAAATGACAGCCTGGGTTGCAGTGCCGCACCATCATTATAGCCGTCGCCTGGGTAATCGTGCAGTACTCTTTGTCAGGAGTCCAGACGTCAGGTTCATTGCATGATCTGACAGGTTCATTTCGAAGAATACGAAGCGTTCCTCGTACACTTCAATGCTGCATTGAAAGCGGATGAGTTTTACGCCATAAAGGCGATGTAGCACCCTTTTTACGCAGAAGCAGCCTGGTCATACTACATTTCACGGATGGTCCTTGAGCTTTATATTTTACGCTGTGCTCAGCGGAAAGGCTCTGTTGCACGCTGATGGCTCTGAGGTCATCTTTTTACGCTGCCCCGCATCAATATGCTGCGTATAGCTACCCAGCGTAATTTTTATGCTTCTACAAGACCCCCTTCAAAGCTTTTAAATTCCTCGTAATTTGAAACGCTTTGAATGAAGCATGAGATGTTCCTCGTAATTTTAAACGCTTTGAATGGAGCCTGAAACGGTCAAGTCTGACACGTTCTTTCAAGGCTGACTTTATGGCAGAGTTATTGGGGATCGGTGTGATCTCTTTCGCCTATAAAAAGGCTGAGGAGTTAACCTGTTCTTCCCATATTTCCTTCACCACACAGAGATGATCGCCGGAGTTCGTCGGGTCGGCCTGAGGAAGAAAAAGACCATGTTCTTCCAGCATGTAAGGAGCCAAAAAAGACGGCATCCTCGAGCAAATGTCCTCCTTTGCTCGGGATAATCAGCAACTTTGTATGGCGGTTCTTCCGGAGAGAGGAAGGGTCGTATTTGACCACACAACTTGCAAGCTGTATCTTCTCCTGATACCTTCGTGGACGAGAGCAGATAAACTAGCTCTGTCCAGGATTGAGTTGGGTGAAATACCTCAACTCACTCTATCATGGCGTTGGACGCAAGAAAGCAGATTTACCCTACTTTTCTGTATTGGAGGATGGGTCTAGGCCCAGTTTTGTATCCTCCTGCAATTAATCATTTTATGTCAGTCAGTTTATGGGAACCGACTGACTGCTAGAGAAGATGGATAAAGAATTTCGCCCATGCGAGAACCTGGCAGAATAGATTCTGGGCGCAATCTTCAGACGACGATGAGGAAGTCCTTTGTAGACGGGATTTCCCTCATATGTAATCATAAAAATGAAGAAAAACCCTTTGTAGAATGGATTTCCCTCATATGTAATCATGAAAATGAATAAAATTGTCTTCTTCTGTGTATATGATCATCTTGCCATATATTTTGCTGTAAAGTCTGAATATGTGTAGCTTCGACACGTCTGGTAACTTTATGCCGACTCTGTTAGAAAGAGTGCTAGGTCCCGTCCTGTCTATTACGCATAACTAGGGATGCGTAGAAAGCCGCTTAGCATTCGAGTATTCAAACTGTCCTGCTATTAGGAATGAGGAACCGCGTAGAATTCTGAACTGTTACTTCTGATAAACAGAATTCTTGTTCAGACATCATCTTCAAGAATGATTTCTCGAAAATCCCTTAGAACAGGGCAAGAAATGGCTATCAAAAACTGAGTCGCCATCTTGAATTCGTAGATGAAATATTCAGACTGGAGTCTGGATGAACTTTCAATCGACCCATAGAGAAGAGTAATTTTTTAATGTTGAACTCTGTATGCTTCGGGTACTTGGAAATTTTGAGGTCAAGAAGGAGTATCTTCTGTGTGAACTCCTGTAATTGACCGCCTTGAGAATCATTCAGATGTACGCGTACTCTGGCCTGCGCATCTTTCAGATGTGCGGTAAGTCATAGCATAAAATCATAAGTTCGTAGCCTCTCGAGTGTAAAAGCTGCTGAGCATGAGAGCATCCGGGCATAAAAACTATAGATTTGTAGCTTCTGAAAAGAAAATCTTTCGAGCGTGAATTTGTGGATCTGTTGCCTCTGAGCGTAAAAGCCACCGAGCGTGAAATTATAGATTTGTAGCTGCTGAGCGTGAAGTCGTAGGTTTGTAGCCTCTCGAGCATAAAAGCTACTGAGCATAAAAGCATCCGGGCGTAAAACCATAGACTTGTAGTCTGTGAGTGTAAAACCGTAGATCTGTAGCTGTCGAGCGTAGAAAGCTTCTTAGCGTAAAAATCACGAATCTGCTTTGCACGAAAACTTTTCGAATTCGCTGACTGCCCGCCTTCTCTGAGTAATAGGCTGACGTAGTACCCAATCATAACCGAATATTAATTATGAGATTTGGTTCAGGATTCGAGGAGTCCATCTGAACTCTATATATATCTCAAGCTTTTGAGAGAAAAACTTTTCATCCGTCTTTTGTGAGAGAAAGCCTTCGACTGTTCGAGTTCTTCTTCGTTTTCTCTCCGAGCTTTCAAAGTTTTTAGTAATGGCCCCGAAACAAATCCCCTCCACTAAGGGAAAGAATATTGATTCTTCTTCTCGTTCTTCTGCTCAAGCGAGAGTGTCTTCGGTCGGGCAAGGCGAACTTCATTCTGAGCGAAGTATCCCGCCGACGAGCAGTGCACCCGGCCTTAGAGGTAGAGCTTTTGGGACAAAAAAGAACGACTGAAAATCTTTCGCACATGTTGTACGTGACCACGCTAGGTCGCTTCTGTGCTGATAGCCTCTTTGAGAAAGATGATGCATAGAGATATTTTATCTTTTATGCCCATATTTCTAATATGTCAGCGTAAAAACTCCATATTTTTGCAGTCGGGCGTAAAAACACAGACTGTCGAAACTTGGCGTATACTATAAATTTGAGTATTATGCTTGTCAGCGTAATAACTCAAACTTTGGTAGTCTGGCATAAAATACAGACTGTCGAAACTTCGCGTATACTGCTAGCCTTGAATTTTACGTCTTAGGAAATGGATTCCAGCGTAATGATCAAGTTTTTACAGTCTTGGCGTAAAGCACAGACTGTTAATTTTTGGCGTATGCTGCAAGATTGTAATGTCTAGTATAAAAACTGACGTGTTTTTCTAGCACTCTTGCAGTTAACTTGCATGAGTTTCCGCTAGGCGATGCGATGGGTTCTGCCGCCGAGATGCTGCACTCCAACTATCTGGAGGATCTGTCGCACGTGACATTTCCTATCTCCGGGTCCCAGTATCCTGAAGGAAGAAAAATTTTGATATCGGTTCAGGGCGAGCGAACACTGCTGAACATGATTAATGGAGAGCCCCTGATGTACATAGACGGAGACCAGTATATAAAGACGGCTTTTCTCTTCAGGGAACATGATTGACAAGCAGTCCCAGACGAAGCCCAAGAGAGAACTCTGGGTTTTCCCTGCCGGAGGCTTGGTCTTGCATCTGCCCAAGATGCCGAGAGATTATTCCATCTCGACATTCTTCTATGCTACACATCCCAGGAGGATGTCGTGGACGCTGACTCCCGATCTTCATGGCAGGCCGGGGAAGATCTTCTATCAGAAAGGATCTGGCCTATTTGTCAGCCGCCCTTCCGGCTCTGTAACGTCGTTCAGGGGATTGTACCTGGGCAGTGTCCCAAGTGAAGACAGTTTGGGGCTCCAGCCGGTGCAATTACTGACCTTCTACAATGATTTTATAGGGTGCGGAGGAGTATACCCCAAGGTTAATCCTCGGTGCAATGGGTGGATCACTCCAACAAACCTTCGGTGGGCTCGCTTAGCTGACTGGGCCCTGAAGTATTTTTAGACCGAGCTGGAGGGGATTGGTCTGTTCGCAGTTGTAAATGCCACCAGTGCTGGGTTACCTCTCAACTCCAACTTATTTCTGGCTTTGATGGAGCGATATATCTCGCTCACCGGGACTTTCACCACTCCATTGGGTGAGTTGGGATTGGCGCTCCACGAGATGGCAGAGATCTCGAGACTGCCGATGGGGGATACACCTTATGAGGAGTACGTTCCAACAAACCGAGAGCTGGAGGATTCAGATCCTCGGATAGTGGCAGTGTACCAGGAGTTGATGTGTCACTACCTGGCGTACACCGCCTTTTATGATGAGCCTTCAGATTTGGCTCATACCAATAAATGGGCGTCCTACCTCTTCTTTCACCGGGCCAGGACTGCTAAGCCAGAGAAGGTCTTGGATACGAAGGATCAGCCTTTGAATTTTTTGAGCGTGCTTAGTGCTCAGGTAGTCGACGATCTTATGGAGGACGCTGGGGCTCCGGATCTGATTCTCGATGAAGGGATAGGGAAATATCCTGCAGGCACTAAGGCCTACAGCTATTTGAGGCATTACCGCAGGCCTCTGTCCAAGGAAGCTCAACTGGCTGGCTTCCTCTCCATATGGCTGTGTCGAGTAGTAGTGCCCGACATCGCATCTGCGGACCGCATTCACCGCAACATGCTATGGCCTGCAGTACGTTTGGTGTTCGGGACAAGACTGGGCTTGCTACCTGCCATGGTGTGTCGCATACAAGCTGGCTTGAGGGCCATGACTGAGGGGCTGCTCGTCGATAAAACTCGGCGTGATAGCTTTTCCAGGGTAGAATTACCATACCTGTATTTGATGGGATGGTTAATTCTCCATAACCCCCGGGTGATGTCTCCCGGCTCTGGCAGTAGTTCAGGGGGTAGTTTCTTGCTAAATTATAAGAAATCCTTCTGGAACGTGACTACAGTATTAGACTGTCGGCGGGCGCTGAATTTTGGTCACAGCTGGAAGCTCTTCTGCAATATCCTCTCTGTATATTACAATCAATCGGGGATTAGGCTTGAGGATTCAGGTAGAGAGAAGACCGTTCTTTCTCTTGAAGCTTTTAATTGGTTGGTCTGCATTAGAACTTCCCATTTACTGTACAGAAGTGAAGACCAGTGCTTCTTTGAACCCTACCTGCCTAGTTGGTTTGCTAGGCAGTTTGGGTATGATCAATTGCACGTGGGCAACGCCGTCACTAGCTTCAGGTCCAGGGGTGGACTCATTGATGGAGCGAGAGGATGGCGATACTTCATCATGGGTTGTACTGGAGCAATTTTTACTGTGCCGATCATTACACTCTCCACGGAGCTGCGCATCCTCCACACGTATGCCCAGTTTTACGTGGCAACCAATACCTTCCATCGCGATTTTGATATGGGTAGAAGTTTTAGGGTGCCTTCCTCCAAGTCCGCAGGAAGAGATGAAGTCCCCTCGGTTTCTTTTGACGAAGGTGAAGAGTCCGTTACTCCGGATGAGCCTCTGCTGTCGGTGCCGAGGGGTGAGATACCTCCACCTACAGGGTCTTTGTTAATCTCTGGGAAGAGAAGGGCTCCTGCTTCGAAGGAGACTTCCCCTCGTAAGAGGAAGAAGAAGACGGTTACTTGTCCTCTCCGGATTCCTGGTAATGAGGCTCCTAGAATTGATCCTGCATCTCCCCCTGTCGGGGATGATTCTTTGATTAGAGGTCCCTCGCCTTTTAGAGAGGGGACCCTCCACAGTTTCGGCTGGCGGTGCCGGAGAATTCCTGCTTGAGGCTGCTGCTGCCGCTACCGCTTCGGGCAGTGGTACGATATCGCCTTCGGGGCCAAGCCGAATAAGGATACGTTTATCCGGATCAGCATCGGGAGAAACCCATACCGTGTCCGTCAGTGCACCCAGCGAGATTCCAGCCGATGAGCCTCGGTTGGAACTTGATGTGGGCCTGGAAGAATATTTGCCAGTGTCGGTTGACACACCACCTTATCCAGGTATGACAGCTTGCCTAACATCATTAAGAAATAATTTAGCTGTACTGGCCGCAGACGCGACATATACACCATTGGCCATAGGTAAATATCGTCTTTACGTCTCTTTTTTAGAAAAGTTAACATCATTTCGATATTAACTTCCTTTTGTCTCCTTTTTAGGGGAAAACCTCTTCAGGGAGGGCAGATTGGTCGCGTCTTTTGGTACTATTTCAGGACCTGGTGGCGACACGGAGGTGCCTGACTTTGAAGAGGAGACACTTTCGGGTGCCGTCTCGCCCGTTGAAGAGATTTCGATATCTCAAGAGGAGGACCAGCCTATCATTGCGACAATGCTCCTTCGAGTACGCCGGTCACTTCGTCCGGTATTGGCGCTTCTTCTTCTGTCGTACCACCTGTTGAGGCGACAGCCGTGGCCACATCGTCTATGATCATTCCTAGAGGGGGATTCGCCAATATCGCGGCCAATCCCAGTGTCCATTCGGATCTAGATGCGCTGACCGAGCAGTACACTAGTATCTTCTACAATACCTTGAAAATGTTAATGTCAATGGTGTTGGCGAAGAATCTGAGCTTCGAGGCGCTGAGGAGGTCCTCCCGGGCCATGATAGTGCCGATCCGAGAATTCAACGACACTGGAGTAGCTGATACGCTGGAGAAGATAGTTAATAGTTTGGTGCTACCCATTAACGAATACTTGCAGCTAGATCGAGGCAACATTGAAGATCTCGTTCAAGCTAGGTATGACTCCCTGACTGCAGAGTTTGCTGGGCAAATGGAGTCTCTGAATAAGTCTATCGAGGCTCAGTAGCAGAAGATGGATCATGAGCATGCCTAATTGGAGTATATCGTTCCTGAGTTAATCCAGTGCGAAGCCGAATATGAGGAAGTGGCAGCGAAGGTCCGCATATTGAAGGATGAGCTCGTTCGAGTAGAGGCAAAGGCTCTCTCTTTGTCGGCAGCCCAAGATGTGCTGAAGGAGCGACGGGCGACTGTTCAGCAGAATCTGACGCATGTGGGTACTTTCCACTCAGGTTTTGTGCAGGCTCGGTCTGAGCTAGTTGCTTTGAACAATGATGCAGCAAGGTTGGAGCGGGCTCGCGCCGATGTCCTGAACTCTAGGGATGAGAGGATGGCTGCTCGGGCACGACAGATTCGTGACCTAACTGCTCCCTCCAAATAATGTACTTTTGCTTTTCAATGTAATTTTGCTCTTTCTGGGAATAATAAAGAGGCTTTCATCTGACTTTGTGGACCCATTATTTTGGAATATAAATGACAGGTTTGGGTGAAAGTAATATCAGAGGTAATATGGACGTGATATACTCTCGGTAAGTTTTAGTAGGACATATCTATTCAGAGGTTATATGGACATGATAGAATATGCTTCAGCTAAAATTTGTGCACAAAATACTATCAGAGGTAATATGGACGTGATAGGTCTTGAAGTTCCAAATTAGTTAAACATATCTATTCAGAGGTTATATGGACATGATAGAATACGATCCAATTAGTTTCATTTTGGAAGTAGTTTTGTCAGAATGAGGTTTTCGCCATATTTCACTTGAGCAGAGGAGGTTAAGCATAGTACCTTTTCAGGAATTTGTCATTGATAGGAGCCATTAACAGGTCTCCATTAGGCTTGGCTAAACTGTAAGCGCCGTTTGAGATTGTCTTCTCGATCACATAAGGGCTTTCCCATTTGGGCTGGAATTTGCCCTTACTCCTGTGAGTAAGAATCATCGGCCTTCTCACAGCTAAAACTAGCTCGCCAACTTTGAACACTCTTTCCTTTACTTTTTGATTAAAAGCCCTGGAAATGCGTGCTTGGTTGAACGTGATGCGTTGTTGAGCTTGGAGGCATTTCTCGTCCAATCCTTCTAGCTCTTGAAGCCTTAACAGGTCATTCTTTTCTTGAGTCAACTCATTAGTCATGGCTATCCTGAGTGACAGAATTTGGATCTCGATGGGGAGAACTGCTTCACTCCCGTAAACTAATGAGAATGGGGTGCAACCTGTCGGTGCTCGTACCGTTGTGCGGTATGCCCAGAGACATTCTCCCAGCTTCTCATTCTAATCCCTCTTATTCGAAGAGACAAACTTTTTCAAGAGCTTGATAATAGTTTTGTTGAAAGCTTCCGCAAAACCATTAGCAGCAGGGTTATATGCCGTAGAGGCGATATTTTGTGTCCGATTTTTATCGTAAAATCAATGAAACGCTTGGCTGATGAATTGAGGCCCATTATCATGAATTATCCTTCGGGGTATCCCAAAGCGATAAATGACGTGATGCTTGATGAAGCTGATCACATTAAATGCCTTCACCTCAGCAAAAGGGATCGCCTCTGCCCATTTGGAGAAATAATCCGTGATGGCCAGTATGAACCGGTGACCTCTGGAAGAAGACAGGTGAATAGGACCAATGATATCCATACCCCATGCTTCGAAAGGCCAGGACACAACCGTAGGATATAGATATTCTGGAGGTTGATGGATAAAGTCTGCATGGACCTGACAGGCTCTGCATTGTCTTGCATACTTTATTGCATCTGTGATCATAATAGGCCATTAATAGCCCATTCTCCTGATACGATCCTATAGCTTAGGACCGGGTTGATGCGCTCCGCATACGCCGTTGTGAGCTTCACGGATAATCCAATGTGCTTCATCACCAGAGAGACATCGTAATAATAGTCCGTCATAAGATCGGCGATATAGACATTGTGAAGATACGCCGAAATAGAAGCGCAATGATCGTCTTTTGACGGATACTGCTTCTTTAGGGTCCTTCGGCAAGATTCCATATGCTACAAAATCTATAAAGGGACTTCTCCAGTCTCTCTTTGGAAGATCTGTGTTCACCGTGTAGCTATATTCTATGTGAAAGTTATTTTTCACACAGAATAAATTTCTGTTAAGAAGGATCACCGAATTCTGCCTTCTTATAGGGGTAGCTAAATCTGGGGCTAGACTGGCTAGGGCATCAGCTTCCAGATTCTTTGATCGAGGTACATCCTCTAGGAAGAATTCTTTGAACGTTGCTCGGTGATAGGGGATGAGGTCTGAATTTCGGATCTATGCGAATCCGATCGACCTCCATGGAACCGACGTACCCGGTGTAATAGAGGGGTCTGTCATGCCTGTTATATTTTAACAATATGTCGTCTTGAGTGAAAGTGATATTCAGGACCACCTCCATCACACTGTGGCATTGAGGACACACCACGGGTTCTTCGCCAGGGGACTTGAGCTGGGTCAAGTATGCATCCGCCTGCATCAATGCTTCACTCAGGGCTTGACGAGTGTCTTGAGAGAGCCTGAGTAGCTCGAAGATGGACAACCTGGCTGGTATATTAGCCAGTTGGGCCAGGATATCGAAGTTGTACGGCTTCTCTAAACCTTTGTTTTGAATATTTTTTACAGGTTTATCGAAGCGCACTTCTTTTTGCTTCCCTCTGTCCGCCGAAGTTGGTTTCGAAGGATCGGCCTCTAGTACGGCGGATTCCGGTTCTGAAGGCTTGGCAGCTGAAGTGTCTGCCGATGCATCTTTCTGGCTGGCTCCATAGTCCTGGAGGTAAGCTTTCCCTGAACGGGTTCCAGTAGCGAAGACCTCGTCTTCTGATGCCGAGTGTACCGTAATCATGTGACACAGTTTGTGCTTTGAGTTCTTTTTGGACTTAGCCTTAGCAGCTTGAGTCTCTTTCTCGATCTCCGATACCAGATCTGGATGAACCCATAAAATCTTGCCTCGCTGGGTAGTTAGCGGTAGTATGTCATGGTTCCGATCCCTAGCCGGAGGGAGATTAACGATATTCATCGTTGTCCGAGAAATAGCTGTAACACCGTCCGGGACTTCTTGGGGAGGCAGATTGCCAAATTGCAGAGAGATTATGTTGGCCATGACCGTCTTCTCGCTGTTGCGTAGAGTGATGGCCTTAGCATCGATCAGCTCCTGGATCTTCCTTTTTAGTATATAACACGCCTTTGTAGGGTGGTGTATGTATCTGTGGAAGATGCAGTACTTGGGGTTATTAGTACTGCCGACTTCATTGGGCCGCTTCTCCTCCGGAAGGGTAATCTTGCCACTTTTGATGAGACACTCGAATATGCTCGGAATATCATCGTCGTCGAAAGAGTACACTTCAATGGGCCTGGAAGTCCCAGGTTTCGTCTGCGTGGTTGCCGCAGTCTTTTGTTTGGACGTATTGATCGCCAGAGCTTCTTTTCCTTTGGAACTGCGAGGATGGTCGCTGTTGGGGGATGACCTCTTGCCTCTGTCGGAGGCAGAGATCATGATGCCATTGTCATGCGCCTTCCGACTGTTATCCTCGGCGACTACCGTTGAGATGATGAACGAGGGCCAATCATGGAACTGATATGGTCCTGTGAATACCGAGATCAGGGGAAGAAGGTTCTTCCTGCAAATGTCCACCAATGCCGAGTCTGGAACTCCGGGAGGCATTTGTAAAGTGGCTTGACAAAAATGTTCGATGAAGGTACGAACGTCCTCTTTTTCCCTCTGCTTCACTTCGATGAGAGAGGACATCGACATGTCCATCCCTCCCTCGTAGAATCTTGCGAAGAATAAGGCTTTGAAGTCGTCGAAGGAAGTAATGCAGTTGTCCGCCAGGCTGCGGTACCACTGGTAAGCCACTTCCGAGAGACAGCCCTTGAATACCCGAGTGAGGAGGGCATCATTCCCTTGTAGCAACATCGTCATCATACTGAAGTAGTTCATGTACAGACTTGGTGATGTTTTTTCCTCGAACAGAGCCATGGTCTGTGGTTTGTATTTAGGAAGGAAATGGGCCTCTTCCCAGATAGCCTGGTAAGGCTGGTTGATTCCCAATTTCTTGAGCTGATCTTTGTGCTTCAAGGCATTAAATTAGGCTTTCAACTCTCGTACTGCCTGCATCGGATTTTTAGCCGGTAGCGGGACCACGGAGTGGTGAGGAATTGGTTTATTTTGTGGCTCCAACGGGAGGTAATACATTCTCTGAGTGAGGAAGCGGAGGAACTGCTAACTCTTGACGTGTTGGATGGTGGTAAGTCCACCCCCACACGTATCTGAGTTGGAGGGACCGATGCTTGAGCCATGGCAGTTGTGTATTGAGTTAGCATCATCTGGTGCATGTTCTCCATCATGGATTGTATCTCCTTCAGAGACATCTCCAGTATAGTGATGCGTTGCTCAGTGCTCCCGGGCGGGGAAGCTTTCTCGCGTTCATCTCCAATGGCATAAACTCCCATCTCCCTGGGTATCATTGAAAGATTAGTATAGGTCTCTGTAGAAGTTGACTCTATACTTTCGGCATCTGATTCGGGAGACTGGCGACCCCTAGCATCGGAATCAGAAGAATACGAGGCCGGTTGTCGTGACCTCGAACGAGTGTTTCGGAATACGCCAGCATCGATGTTCCTAAGGAGCATGTTGAATCTCCTTCGGCTCAGAGTTCTAGAGGGATGACATCTTGAGCCTGACCTTTCTCTAGGTATGTGTGAAGCCATGTTCACAGATGCATGCATGGGCTCTTCTTCCTGGAAAGACAGAGAGTAGCTCAACCGGTCGAAAATTGACCGTTTTGCTTCAGAACAGCAACAATTAATTACAATCCTATGACTATTACAACAGTGCTCGCTAGAAGGCGTAATAGACATGCTGAAAGATCCCCTCTCCTTGTATTTCTGGATCAGATATTTGCGCAGGTGGAGGAGTTACAGAAGAAGAAGATGATGGCTTGTTTCTTCTGTTCACATCAGTGGGCATGCGGATGTTGGGAACCATAGTTTTCCCTGTGCCACCTATATACAACAGGTTGGCCATCTGGGTGGCTGATAATCCTCGAGGAGGGTGTCTTCTTTACGCTGAGGGGCTTATCCTGGCGTAATTTAGAGCTCTACTCCGGTTAACGTAAAGCCGAGGATGTCCTCAGTCGGCCGTCAGCTTCTCGCATAATCCGGAGGGCGGGCAGATTATTCTCTCGCTGGCGTATAGGCCGAGAAGTAGAGTAGTCCGCCGCTTGCTTTCCCTTGCGTAGATTGCAGGGATCATCTGCTTTTCCGTGGAAGGCAGATACATTTTTACGCGCGGAGCGCGTTTGGGATTCCTGATTTGGCGCTGAGGCATTATCAGAAATTTTGTCTATTCCGCCACAGACGGGAGACAGAATTTTACGCGCAAAGTGCGATGTGTACTTCTGGACTAGCGCTGAGGCATTGCCAAAAGTTTTGTCCGCCCTGTCAGAGACAGGCGACTAAATTTTACGCAAAAGGCATGGAGTATACTTCTGGGTTAGCGTTGAGGCATTGCCAGAAGTTTTGTCTGCCCTGTCAGAGATAGGCGACTGAATTTTATGCACAAGGCGCGGAGGGAACAATGCTACAACCTCGTTGGTCGAAGAGATCGGAGAGATCGGAGAGTCGACAGGAATGGTAGAGGATGTCTTGGGCATCCAGACCATACGCAGTTTCCTGTTGTCTTGGACAGAGAGAGTGAGAGCTACCCCCTGTTCGAAGTATATCTTCGTAGGCAGACTGGTCGAACCGGACGACCAGTGTCTTCTTCATGGATCCCACGGATACCGCATCGTATTGAGCAATTGCTTCCTTATCAGAAGAGAAAGGTCTCCCCAGCAGAGTCACCATCTTGTTGTCTGATAAAATAAACGAAAGATATGGAAATAAGACTTTATACGAAAACCCGCTCTTTATGTTTACAAACAAGCAGTATAATTAATCCTATACGAGGATGTCGAGTATAATTTTTTAATCTGGGTAAATATTGCTATAGGAGTATGATCTGCAGTCGATCACTTTGTCCCTTGGACCACACGATGATGAAGAAGTGCCATAGAAGACAGAAAGCAGCTTTGAAGGTTGCTAAAGAGAGTGGATACTCGATGCCAAAGTCGTCGATCGCTACTCTTTGCCTGAGCTCTGGATTCTTCTCTCTCTCGACCGTCTTCTCTCCTCGATCTGATACTGGATTTCTTGACCAATTTCTGACCTTCTTCTCCACCTTCTCCTTTTTTTGACCTCGAATCTATGTTTCGACCTCGGACCTCTGTTGATAGAGGTCTCTATTTATAGAGTTTTAGTGACAGTGACCACTCAGTCGGTGTAGAAATCGAGTAGTGGAAAGTACAGCACCTTTTTATACGATGGTTAAAATAACCGTTGCCTGCATATAGATGACCTTTTGAATGAGCGTGTGACGTGTGTCAATTAAGAGACAACGCGTATAACTGCTGCAAAGATCACGACGTAGAAGCCACGTAGGTAGTTATCCTTTGTGTAGAAGAGGTTGGCGTAGAAGCCAATAACTGTCACTATGGCGTAAAAGCCGAGTAGGCGTAGAAGCCGAGTAGGCATAGAAGCCGAGTGGGCTTGGAAGCCGAGTAGGCGTAGAAGCTGAGTGGGCGTGGAAGCCGAGTGGGCGTAGAAGCCGAGCGGGTGTAGAAGATAGCTGATCCTCTTCTCCTGACTGAGGCCTGAGTTGGCAAAATGTGCCAAAGTGATGATGTGGACGTCTTAGCCGAAATTATGGCTCTTGGAGATATAATCAAATCTCTTGCATTAAATGCATAGATCTGCCCCCATCCTGCGCATTAAATGCAGAGGCTTGTCTTTAAGATTTGTCATCATTCTGCGCATAAAATGCAGATACGTGCCTCAAATCCTGTACGAAGAGCGAGTGCTGACGTGGCAGTCTGTTTGTCTTCTACGGAGCGTAAGAAGCTCACGTCTGCCTGTGTAAAACTAGGCAGCATATCCCCTTGTACTCGTAAAAGCAGTTTACGCAAAGGGGATGTCACTAAACGACGGTTCGGTGATATTTAATCAAATCTCCTGTATTAAATGCTAAGATCCGCCATTATCCTGCGCATTAAATACAGAGGCATGTTTTGAAGGTCTGCCATCCTTTCTGTGCATTAAATGCAGAGACGTACCTCGAGTTCTGTCATCACTCTGTGCATTAAATGCAGAGAGGTGTCTCGAGCCCTGTACGAAGAGCAACTTTTGACGTGGCAGGCTGTTTGTCTTCTGTGGAGCGTAAACAGCTCATATCTGCCTGTGCAAAACTAGGTAGCGTATCCCTTTGTATTCGTAAAAGCGATTTATGCCAAGGAAATGGCAGTAAAGGACAGCCTGGGTTGCAGTGTCGCGCCATCATTATAGCCATCGCCTGGGTAGTCGTGCAGTACTCTTTGTCAGGAGTCCAGACGTCAGGTTCATTGCACGATCTGACAGGTTTATTTTGAAGAATACGAAGCGTTCCTCGTACACTTCAATGCTGTATTGAAAGCGGATGAGTTTTACGCCATAAAGGCGATGTAGCACCCTTTTTACGCAGAAGCAGCCTGGTCATACTGCATTACACGGATGGTCCTTGAGCTTTATATTTTACGCTGTGCTCAGCAGAAAGGCTCTGTTGTATGCTGATGGCTCTGAGGTCATCTTTTACGCTGCCCCGCATCAATATGCTGCGTATAGTTACCCAGCATATTTTTTATGCTTCTACAGCGATGCGCTGTTTAGCTTGGAGGCGTTTCTCGTCTAATCCTTCTAGCTCTTGAAGCCTTAATAGGTCATTCTTTTCTTGAGTCAACTCATTAGCCACGGCTATCCTGAGTGACGAAATTTGGATCTCGATGGGGAGTACTGCTTTGCTCCCATAAACTAATGAGAATGGGGTGCAACCTATCGGTACTCGTACCGTTGTGCGGTATGCCCAGAGACATTCTCCCAGCTTCTCATTCCAATCCCTCTTGTTCGAAGAGACGAACTTTTTCAAGATCTTGATAATGGTTTTATTGAAAGCTTCCGCCAAACCATTAGCAGCAGGATTATATGTCGTAGAGGCCACATTTTGTATCCGATTTTTATCGAAAATCGATGAAACGCTTGGCTGATGAATTCAGGCTCGTTGTCATAAATTATCCTCTGGGGTATCCCGAAGCGATAAATGACGTGATGCTTGATGAAGCCGATCATATTAGATGCCTTCACCTCAAAAAGAGGGATCGCCTCTGCCCATTTGGCAAAATAATCCGTGATGGCTAGTATGAACCGGTGACCTCTGGAAGAATATGGGTGAATAGGACCAATGATATCCATACCCCATGCTTCGAAAGGCCAGGACACAACCGTAGGATGCAAATGTTCAAAAGGTTGATGGATAAAGTCTACATGGACCTGACAGCTCTGCATTATCTTGCATACTTTATTGCATCTGTGATTATAGTAGGCCAGTAATAGCCCATTCTCCTGATGCGATCCTGTAGCTTAGGACCGGGTTGATGCGCTCCGCATACGCCGTCGTGAGCTTCACGGATAATCCGATGTGCTTTATCACCAGAGAGACATCGTAATAATAGTCCGTCATAAGACCTGCGATATAGATATTGTGAAGATGCGTCAAAATAGAAGTACAATGATCGTCTTTTGACGGATACTGCTTCTTTAGGGTCTTCTGGCAAGATTTCGTATGCTACAAAATCTATAAAGGGACTTCTCCACTCTCTCTTTGGAAGATCTGTGTTCACCGCGTAGCTGTGTCCTATGTGAAAGTTATTTTTTACACAGAGTAAATCTCTGTTAAGAAGGATCACCGAATTCTGCCTTCTTATAGGGGTAGCTAAATCTGCAGCTAGACTGGCTAGGGCATCAGCTTCCATATTCTGAGATCGAGGTACATGCTCTAGGAAGAATCTTTTGAACGTCATGGCTATCTCGACCGTTGCTCGGTGATAGGGGATGAGGTCTGGATTTCGGACTTCATATATTCCTCTGACTTGATTGACGATCAGCAGAGAGTCACCGAAGGCTTCCAAAGATTTGACGCCCAATTCTTTAGCGACTTGGAGCCCGATTAGTAGAGCGTTATACTCCGCCACATTATTAGAACAGGGCTCGCTAAGAGAATATGCTCGGTAGATGACGAGCTTATCAGGAGTAACCAGGACAATCCCTACTCCTGAAACCACGTTTCCCCTGGGAACAGTCCTGGAGGCACCATCGAAGAATAGTTGCCATGCATCACTTTCCATCGCGGAATTACATTCTGCAACTTTGTCGGAAATGTCCTCGTATAGTTTGGAGGCCTCCGGAATCGGATAAGCAGCTAGAAAGTCAGCCAATGCTTGGCCTTTGATGGACTTCTGAGGGACGTACACCATGTCATACGGTGTTAATAACATTGCCCAAGTCGCGAGTCGGGAATTAAGAACACTTGGCTTGTTCATTAGTACCCGAAGAGGATTGATCCTGGAGATGATGTGAATCGTCTGGCCTGTGACATAGTGTTGCATTTTCTGAATAGCAAACATCAGAGCCAAGCATTCTTTCTCTACTGGGTTGTATCGGTGTTCGACTCCGACCATCATCCTGCTGAGGTAGTAGATAGCCTGTTCGTGACCCATATCATTCTTTTGTGCGAGAAGAGCTCCCAGAGAATGATCCATCGCTCGAACATATAGCACAAATGGTCTTCCTATGATAGGAGGCACCAGAACTGGTGGACTAGTGAGGTAGCGTTTGATATCGTTAAATGCTTGCTGACAGGCTTCGTCCCATACGAAGGATACACCTTTCTTTATGAGACAAGAAAAATGGCTGACATCTCCCAGAGAGGTTGGATATGAATCTCCGGATATAAGCCAGACGACCTTAAAATCCCCTGAGTTCCCTCAGATTGCGGGGCGGTCGCATTTCTAAAATGGCCTTGACTTTATCAGGGTCTACTTGAATGCCTTTGGCGGTAATGACAAATCCCAGAAATTTGCCACTAGATACCCCCAGAAAGGACTTTGTAGGATTCATTTTGAGTTGATGTTGGCGCATCAATTCAAATACTATCTTCAAGCCTTGGATGTGATTATCCTTGAGGCGGCTTTTGACACCTACACCGTCCACGTAATATTCTACTGTCTTGCGTAAATGCTCATGGAATATGTTACTCATAGCCCGTTGGTACGTAGTCCTGGCATTCTTCAATCCGAAGGGCATGACCGTATAGCAATATACCCCCAATGGTGTCCGGAAGGCAGTATACTTCTAGTCTTCAGGATGCATCTTGATTTGATTGTATCCTAAAAATCTATCCATAAAAGACATACGTTCAAAACCGCATGTATTGTCAATCATGACGTTTGTGATGAGAAGAGAAAACTCGTCCTTGGGGTAGGCTGTATTCAGATCTCGGTAATTAATGCAGACACGTACTTTTCTATTTTTCTTCATGACCGGGACAATATTGGCGACCCAGTCGGGATATTGTTCTTCCCGGATGAAACCGCAGGCTATCAACTTCTTGATTTTAGCTTCAATGGCGTCCATTATATCCGGACGGAACCGACGTTGGTGCTGTTTTACAGGCTTCGAATCGGGCAATATATTGAGCTTATGAGTAGCCACCTTTGGATCAAGGCCTAGCATGTCCTCATAATTCCACGCAAAGATGTCGATATATTCTTTTATCAGCTGGATAACTTTATCCCTTTCTGCTTCAGAAAGATTGTTACTGATAAATATCGGCTTTGGCGAAAGTTCGTCCCCAACGTCAATCTGGATAACTTTATCTTCAGTGGGAGGTTCTCTCTGCTCGAAGCAGAATTTCCATTGTGTATCCATTTGTTGAGCCCAAGCATCATTCTCAAACAGTTTAGATTCTTGTTCGTCTGCTTCGAAGAAATTTGTCACTACCATATTTACTGATAATGTTCGTTCGAGAGCATGAGATGAGTCGGAGGACGCTGAGCCATTTTGAGGGGAGGAAAAGATATCCTCGTTTGACTCAGGAGTTGCGAGGTAGGTGGTATACCCTAACCCAAAATGAGTTCGTTGATAGTAGGGATCGCCGTGCAGCGGTATTCGTCTGCCTTTTCCGTAGTTGAGACCTGGTTCCAGCTTCAAGTCATAACCCATACTTTGCATAATCTTCAGAGCTTGCGGGCTGTATCTGTGAACCTGCAATTTTTTAGCATCATCATCGAAAGAATCTTCTTGGGCAGTCGGTTCATTACGCATGCGGCCGATGACTATTGAATGCTGACTGCTGCAAGTAGGCGGGACAATGAAGATAGAATCCTCATGCGGTCCATATGTCGTGGTGACATTGGATGATGATGCCACTTTCCATATATACAGATGATAGGAATCTATAGCTTCCAAGAATTTTTGCGCTATAGGTTCTATATCGTCATAGGGGGAGGATTCCTGATTTAGAATTTGAGCGTCAATATACTGGAAAAGATGATGTTTATTATCATCTGAAACTTTATTCCCGGTTGTATTTACATCAATCGGCTGCCTGTTGCGTCGGAGGTTGATGACCAAGGGTGGAGGCTTCTGGTTCAAAGTGATCACCCCCTTTTCCTGACCTGGTTTTGTTCTGGTGGATAGCCATAGGCTTTATGGCTTTTGGACGAGTAGTTCGCCCTTTTACCTTAATTGACAGAGGTTGTTCGGCAGAGGGTTCTTCTGGCTCCCGGTGGGATTCTTTCTCTGCTTCGCCTGACACCTCTTCCATGTAGTCTTAAGAGTACAACACGGCATCAGAGTAGTAGGATTCTACTCCTCTAAACGGGTTCAGGTCCGCAAACTCCGTTTGTACTATTCTTTGGACGTCTACATATTTAAAGCACTGATGTAGAGTCGAAGAAACGATGTTGTGGTCGTGGATCCAAGGTCTACCTAGCAGAATATTGTAGGACACCTCTGAATCAATGACGTAACATGTAGCCACCGATCTGAGGTTGCCAATCTGGATCCTTAGGTGAATTTTCTCCAACGGCTTACTTTTTCTTGCGTTGAAACCTACGATTATAGTGGTAGTGTAAGCCAATTCGCTGGTAGGAATCCTCAGCGGTCTAAGCAGACTATGAGGAATGATGCTGATTGATGATCCCGGATCTATGTGAATCCGGTCGACCTCCATGGAACCGACGTACCCGGTGTAATAGAGAGGTATGTCATGCCTGTTATGTTTTAACAGCATGTCGTCTTGAGTGAAAGTGATATTCGGGACCACCTCCATTACACTGTGGCATTGAGGACACGCCACGGGTTCTTCATCAGGGGACTTGAGCTGGGTCAAGTATGCATCCGCCTACATCAATGCTTCACTTAGGGCTTGACGAGTGTCTTGAGATAGCCTGAGTAGCTCGAAGATGGACAACCTGGCTGGTGTATTAGCCAATCTTCTTTAAAACTTTGTTTTGAATGTTTTTCACAGGTTTATCGAAGCACACTTCTTTTTGCTTCCCTCTGTCCACCGAAGTTGGTCTCGAAGGATCGACCTCTGGTACGGCAGATTCCGGTTCTGAAGGCTTGGCAGCTGAAGCGTCTTCCGATGCATCTTCCTGGCTGGCTCCATAGTCCTGGAGGTAAGCTTTCCCTGAACGGGTTCCAGTAGCAAAGACCTCATCTTCTGATGCCGAGTGTACCGTAATCATGTGACACGGTTTGAGCTTTGAGTTCTTTTTGGACTTAGCCTTAGCAGCTTGAGTCTCTTTCTCGATCTCCGATACCAGGTCTGGATGAACCCACATAATCTCGGCTCGCTGGGTAGCTAGGGGTAGCAGGTCATAATTTCGACCCCTAGCCGGAGGGAGATTAACGATGTTCATCATTGTCCGGAAAATAGGTGTCACACCGTCTGGGACTTCTTGGGGAGGCAGATTGCCAAATTGCAGAGAGATCGCTGTTGCGCAGAGTGATGGCCTTAGCATCGATCAGCTCCTGGATCTTGCTTTTTAGTACATAACATGCCTTTGTAGGGTGGTGTACATATCTGTGGAAGATGCAGTACTTGGGGTTATTAGTACCGCCAACTTTATTGGGTCGCTTCTCCTCCGGAAGGGTAATCTTGCCACTTTTGATGAGATACTCGAATATGCTCGGAATATCGTCGTCGTCGAAAGAGTACACTTCAATGGGCCTGGAAGTCCCAGGTTTCGTCTGCGTGGTTGCCGCAGTCTTTTGTTTGGACGTATTGATCGTCAGAGCTTCTTTTCCTTTGGAACTGCGAGGATGGTCGCTGTTGGGGGATGACCTCTTGCCTCTGTCGGAGGCAGAGATCATGATGCCATTATCATGCGCCTTTTGACTGTTGTCCTCGGCGGCTACCGCTGAGATGATGAACGAGGGCCAATCATGGAACTGATATGGTCCTGTGAACACCGAGATCATGGGAAGAAGGTTCTTCCTGCAAATGTCCACCAATGCCGAGTCTGGAACTCCGGGAGGCATTTGCAAAGTGGCTTGACGAAAACGTTCGATAAAGGTGCGAACGTCCTCTTTTTTCCTTTGCTTCACTTCGATGAGAGAGGACATCGACATGTCCATCCCTTCCTCGTAGAATCTTGTGAAGAATAAGGCTTTGAAGTCGTCGAAAGAAGTAGTACAGTTGTCCGCCAGGCTGCAGTACCACTGGTAAGCCACTCCCAAGAGACAGCCCTTGAACACCCGAGCGAGGAGGGCGTCATTCCCTTGTAGTAACACCGTCATCATACTGAAGTAGTTCATGTACTGACTCGGTGATATTTTTCCCTCGAATAGAGCCATGGTCTGTGGTTTGTATTTAGGAGGGAAAGGGGCCTCTTCCCAGATAGCCGGGTAAGGCTGGTTGATTCCCAATTTCTTGAGCTGATCTTTGTGCTTCAGGCATCAAATTGGGCTTTCAGCTCTCGTAATGCCTGTATCAGATTTTTAGCCGGTAGCGGGACCACGGAGTGGTGAGGAATCGGTTGTATTGCAACTCCAACGGGAGGTAATACATTCCCCGAGTGAGGAAGCGGAGGAACTGCTGACTCTTGATCTAAAGCAGGCTCTTGGATCGTGTTGGATGGTGGTAAGTCCACCCCCACACGTATCTGAGTTGGAGGGACCGATGCTTAAGCCATGGCAGCTGTGTGTTGAGTTAGTATCATCTGGTGCATGTTCTCCATCATGGATTACATCTCTTTCAGATACGTCTCCAGTATAGTGATGCATTGCTCAGCGCTCCCGAACGTGGAAGCTTTCTCTCGTTCATCTCCAATGGCATAAACTCCCATCTCCCTGGGTGTCATTGAAAGATTAGTATAGGTCTCTGTAGAAGTTGACTCTATACTTTCGGCGTCTGATTCGGGAGACTGGCGACCCCCAGCATCGGAATCAGAAGAGTACGAAGCCGATTGTCGTGACCTCGAATGAGTGTTTCGGAACACCCCAGCTTTGGTGTTCCTAAGGAGCATGTTGAATCTTCTTTGGCTCAGAGTTCTAGATGGATGACGTCTTGATCCCGACCTTCCTCTAGGTATGTGTGAAGCCATGTTCACAGATGCATGCGTGGGCTCTTCTTCCTGGAAAGACGGAGAGTAGCTCAACCGGTTGAAAACCGACCGTTTTGCTTCAGAACAGCAATAATTAATTACAATCCTATGACTATTACAACAGTGCTCGCTAGGAGGCATAATAGACATGCTGGAAGATCCTCTCTCCTTGCGTTTCTGGATCAGATACTTGCGTAGGTCAGGAGGAGTTACAGAAGAAGAAGATGATGGCTTGTTCCTTCTGTTTACATCAGTGGGCATGCGGATGTTGGGAACCATAGTTTTTCCTGTGCCACCCGTATACAATAGGTTGGCCATCTGGGTGGCGGATAATCCCTGAGGAGGGTATCTTTTCACAAACTGAGCCTTCTTTACGCTGAAGGGCTTCGCTTGACGTAATTTGGAACTTTGCTCAGGTTGGCATAAAGCCAAGGAGGTCCTCAGTCGGCCATCAGTTTCTCGCGTAATCCGGAGGGCGAGCAGATTGTTCCTTCGCTGGCGTAAAGGCCGAAAAGTTGAGTAGTCCGCCGCTTGCTTTCCCTTGCGTAGATTACAGGAATCATCTGCTTTTTCGTGGAAGGCAGATGCAATTTTACGTGCGGAGCGCGTTTGGGATTCCTAATTTGGCGCTGAGGCATTATCAAAAATTTTGTCTATTCTGTCACAGACGGGAGACAGAATTTTACGCACAGGGCACGATGTGTACTTCTGGACTAGCGCTGAGGCATTGCCCGAAGTTTTGTCTGCCCTATCAGCGACAGGCGACTGAATTTTATGCGAAAGATGTGGAGTATACTTCTGGGTTAGCGCTGAGACATTGCCAGAAGTTTTGTCTGCCCTGTCAGAGACAGGCGACTGAATTTTACGCGCAAGGCGCGGAGGGAGCAATGCTACAACCTCGTTGGTCGGAGAGATTGAAGAGATCGGAGAGTCGACAGGAATGGTAGAGGATGTCTTGGGCATCCAGACCTTACGCAGCTTCCTGTTGTCTTGGACAGAGAGAGAGTGAGAGCTTACCCCTTTTCGGAGCATATCTTCGTAGGCAGACTGGTCGAACTGGACGACCAGTATCTTCTTCACGGATCCCATGGATACCGTATCGTGTTGAGCAATTACTTTCTCATCAGAAGAGAAGGATGTCCCCAGTAGAGTTGCCATCTTATTGTCTGATAAAATAAATGAAAGATATGAAAATGAGGCTTTATACGAAAACCCGCCCTTTATGTTTACAAACAAGCAGTACAATAAATCCTATACGAGGATGTCGAGTACAATTTTTTAATCTGGGTAAATATTACTATAGGAGTCTGATCTGCAGTCGATCACTTTGTCCCTTGGACCACACGATGATGAAGAAGTGCCGTAGAAGACAGAAAGCAGCTTCGAAGGTTGCTAAAGAGAGTGGATGCTCGATGCCAAAGTCGTCGATCACTACTCTTTGCCTGAGCTCTGGATTCTTCTCTCTTGATACTGGATCTTCCTTCTTTCGACCTTGGATCTGATACTGGATTTCTTGACCAATTTCTGACCTTTTTTTCTCTGTCAATAGAGGTCTCTATTTATAGAGTTTTAGTGACAGTGACCATCCAGTCAGCCTAGAAGCTGAACAGTGGAAAGTACAGCACCCTTTTACACGATGGTTACAATAACCGTTACCCGCGTATAAATGATCTTTTGAATGAGCGTGTGATGTCACGCCCCAATCTCCCGCAAGCTCAATAGTCCCTGATGAACGTGAATTACCACGTTGCAGCTCTCCCGCAGGACAATCGTTCTCATCGGGACGAGATGCCGTACGAGCCTGGAGTTGCGCTCATACAAGGTGATGTTGTCAAACATCAAATATTATTATTGAAACAACCAAGTTGCAACGAAAGTCAAGTATTGTGTACCAAGCACACATCAGAGTATACGCAGCGAAGCTCACGATAGGGTCCAAATAAAATTCCCCGAAGGCAATGCCACGAAGGCGATGAAATACTCTTGCTCTTTTCTCTAGCCCACAAAGGTACTTACAGTTCATACATCATGTCTCGTATATCCAAGCAGCGCCACTACACCTGCGTACCTGAAATAATGCCTACAAACGTGGGTCAGTATACAGCCGTACTGGTGAGCGGGGTAACCCACTCGTCTAAGCCGACACTAAGTAAAATAGTGAATGCAAACAGTTATATGGTGATCTTTCTAGTTGAATCCTAGATTCGTTTAATGGCATATGAATGACATGTTAAGGAAAGCTGTAAAGCAGTTTAAGCATGCAAGCATTCAACTCAAACCAAGCAACAAGCAATATATAACCAACTCGAGGGATTCTAGCATGCAACCCGTCCTACTTAAGTTATCGTTTGCACGATAACATCGAACCATCACCCAAGCCTCAATATCCTTCCTCAACCAAAGTTTATATTCTAATCTCGAGTGCACAATCTTGCCGAGGCAAGGTGGCCGCGCCTACACGAAAGCCAAACCAACAAAAGAAAAGCAAGCCCACACCTTATCTATATGAAGTCACTGGCAAAGCCATAAAGGACATATTCCAAACATTAACGGTGCGCCCTATCAGCCCGGGTAGCAAGCCCCACTAGGTCCCGCAATGCATCATGACTAGCACGAATCAATATTTCCCTTCGGATCGATACAGTCCCAGTGCCCCAGAATACCATTTCGAGGAAATGTCAAACCCTGTGTATACAGGTTGTCCGTGACATGCAAAAAGTAGGTATGACGAGAGGATCGAACATTCTCGCCCCACCAAGCGATCCTAGACTCGTTCAACCGAAAACCCAACCAAAATATCCATAACTATTCTTCCAACATATCCAACCAAGTTTATCCCACCAAAGAATCCAACCAAGGCATCCAAAATATAGCCCAAGGCACCAAATCTCCAGTTATTCTCATAGGCACAATGCCTCTTCCCAACACAGTGTTTCACATTGGGTGCAACACCCCACACTCAGAATAATCCTATGGCACAATGCCCCAACAGTGGCACAATACCCTCGCCGATGCAGTTGTTCGATTTCGAACCACAACTGCCCGCTTTGCAAGATAAAGCGACCAAGTGATACTCGTGCACGGATGCATGCTCGCTCGCCCGAATTCTCGATATTCCTAATGCCTCAATGTATCATTCCAACCGTTCAAGTATAATCCCAATTATCTAACCGACTGCCTCAAATGAATAATCCAACTCTAGCTCCAACTATCCAACGTGCAAATCATTTTAAGCCACAATCCTATCCAAGCAAACGACGTACACACTATGTACGCCTCAGTGTAGTGATTCCCAATATTTCAGCCCAAGTGTTCAAGCCTATTACGTGTTTTCTATATTATTAGGCATGAAGGAGTAGAGGAGAAAGGAAAGAGCCCACTCATAATGTTTGATCCTATTAAGCATCTTGTCCTGCCGATACGGCCAATCCCTTGAACCCGTGGTCCGATGCAAGCGCGATCTACTTAACTGGTATGACCGTGCGAGCAGGCTGTGCTCTACAAATCATCCGACCGATCGAACTAAGGAAGATGGCATTATAATTCCAACCCAGCTATCTCAGTACTGCTCTGAACGAACACCTGATTTCCATCGAACCCGCTAGCCATCTGCACATGAAACCAACTCAATCAATACTTCTTCCCAAAATTCAACAAATTAAGTGTAACCAGCCTTTATTTCATTCAATCCGACTCAGCATAACGTACCGTACGGTTGCGGGCATTACATAATATACCACTTAAAAATCAGGTTCGTCCACGAACCATTCTGGTGCTCATTCCTATCATATGCCGCTTGTCAAATTCATAACCCTGCTCTATGCGACTCTCATATTCACGATTCTGACTCCGCATCTCGTTCTGCTGAATGCTCATACAAATTTTCCGAATTCCCATATCCTCCTTGCAGCTCAATACGAATTCCTCGTATCGCTTAGTTTTGGATCGTACACATATTTAAGGCGTCCCTAAAATACATGCATTTTAGCTGAGTTTTGCGATAGCAAATTTGAACAAGTTATAAGGGTATCTTTATGTCCGAGGCATCCATTTGCTTTACTCCCAATCGAACCAATTCTGATTTCCATTCCAACATATTCGCTTGATCACTATTCTCAAATATGATGATTTCCCACCGACTAAATTAGTTCGTGTTCTAACTCAATCCATCAAACTATTTCTGAATCCGCACTAGCAACATCTTCAAATATATCTCATGCACCGAACGATCATCTCAACTGATACTATCCCAGCTAGGCGACTTACCCAAATATCAAACTTTCCTTTGATCAGCTCAGCCAAAGACCTCTTCCTCAATCTCAATACCTCGCTGGTGAACATCTATATTGAGGTTCGTGTGATCCACGAAGATCTCGCCGCCATGCCAAAGGGATAGTATCGCCACGATTTTAACGTGGACACACTCACCATAATTCCTAGGTTGCGCATGGAATAGTTCTTCGCACTGCTTCCACTGCCTCGAAGCACAGGATATCACCTTTGCCTTCTGAACGAGCATGCTTCCCAGACTAAGTTCTGAGACATCTTGTAAATCTGAGGCACGTCTGTCCCTTCCAGTATTCGCAAGGATTTGATTCGAACGAGTCGCTGCTTTAACTTCACGTTCTAGTTTCACAGTCGTCAATTCATATGAATGCTATTCCCTTCCAGGGCACGATGAGTCAGAGGCGATGCCATCGATAAAAAATCTGTGACTCTGAATCTCATCAGTTGACTTAGGCCATTTCCACCATCGCTTCGATCTTCTGGCTGCATCTTCAGCTGGAGGCTATCCCAAGGGTCTCTCAAATCCAACACTCAGTCAATAAGCCAAATCTCCAACACAATACTTATATCTGCCCTCGACGCATTTCCAAATACGCTGCCACAAGGGTCGTTCTATGGGTCTACCATATTCATCTCCGATTTGACGGACAAGTCGCTAGGGTCAGCTGCCCTGAAGCTACGCTCGATAATTATAAGTCATCGCGATGGACAGTTACTATAAACCATGCTATATCTCATTTGCAAATCGGAATCAAAATCCAACCATTTCATCCGAACGAACTTCCAGATCCGAGCACCGCACTCGTTGAAACCGTCTTCCATTAATCCGTCGTTCTGTCCTGAATCCATCAAATTTCTAAATTGCATGTTCGATTCTCGCACCATCAATTTCAATGATTCTCAAAATTCGAGACTTTCTTAATCTCATATCCGTTTGCCACGTTCTACAATGCACGTCCAACTTACTCGAGCAGCACAGTGATTTGTTCCAACGTTGTTCCCACATTTAGTTATCTTTAAAAGTCCGTCCGCCACAATCTTTGTCTTTAGTTGTTGCCACAATCCGTCCATATCTTCCGAAGAATCCGTCTACCATTGTTGCACCATCTTGCCCAAAATTCTATTTCTGCTAAACCTGAGTCGATTTCTCGAGCAGCAATATCCAAAATCCTTCAAGTTCGTGTGAAACCATCGTATTGCCCCTCCAAACCAAGATTGTGTTTCATTACTCAACCAACAGCTCAAATGTGTTGCCCAAAATCATAGTCCGTGCTCACTTATCCTCTGATTCACCCATCGCTTCGCTCAAGCGTAACTCAACTGTTCGTTCCGATACCGTCCATCTCTTAAGCCCAACGATACTCCCATTTGCACAAGTCCGTTTACGATATGCTCAACTCAATATTTGCTTGCTCCATTTTTATTCATTCCAACTCAATCAATGTGCACCAACCAACTAGTATTCCTATTACTCGAGTCCGTTCAGGCAATTCCCATTGATGATCAAACCAAAATATTTTAATGCCTTGCTCAATATGTGGTATCCCATATACCACTCTGAATCAAGTCGCTACTCGCATTACCATTCCTTGCACGAATCCAAGATTCATTCGAACCATCCCTTATGTGTTATCCTGCCATTCCCAACCCAAGTCCGACATGAAACTCAGCCAATGCACGAACCATCCATCTCGTTAGGCAACTTGTGCTATATTCTATTCTCAATGCTTCCAGATATTCTCGAACTGTCCGATACTTTCGCAACACGAGCAATCCCGTGCAACGAGCTCTCTTCCAAGTAATCTAACCCAATACCCAACTGTTCCACATATTTGTTGTACGAGCAACTCGTTCAAACTTATCCTGATGTTATTCCCAAGCCAAACTCAAACCTGCTCAACCGATGCGCCACAGCCAAAATTAACTTCTATCCAACACAATCGCTACACAAGCAACTCGTGCAACGATCCATTCTCATCAAATATTTCTACTCACAATATGCCGCATAACTAAATCTCATATGCCAACCAACTGATCCATTGATGCAATCAGAGCTCCTTGAACGACAAGCCAAGCCAACCCAACGATAGCTCCAACTTGCTGCACAAATGCAACAACGCCTAACGAGGCTAAGCGATCTAACAAAAATCAACCAAAGCAACACAACAAAAAATAACATGCAGCCACAACCAGCAATATATAGACTTATTGCATGAAACATCCAATGCGGCACCAAGTAGAGCTAAGAGCTAGACGACACGCGGAAGCTATTTAGAGTTTATGATGAAGCGAAGGACCAAGTCTGAGAAAATGAACCAGGCGCTCTAATACCAATTTGTCATGCCCCAATCTCCCGCAAGCTCAATAGTCCCCGCTGAACGTGAATCACCACGTTGCAGCTCTCCCGCAGGACAATCGTTCTCATCGGGACGTGAAGCCGTACGAGCCTGGAGTTGCGCTCGTATAAGGCGATGTTATCAAAAACCAAATGTTATCATTGAATCAACCAAGTTGCAGCAGAAGTCAAGTATTGTGTACCAAGCACACATGAGAGTAATACACAGCGAAGCTCACGATAGGGTCCAAATAGAATATCCCGAGACAATGCCATAAAGAGACAATACGTATAATTGCTGTGAAGATAACGACATAAAAGCCACGTAGGTAGTTATCCTTTGCGTAGAAGAGGTTGGCGTAGAAGCCAATAACTGTCACCATGGCGTAGAAGCCAAGTATGCATAGAAGCCGAGTAGGCGTAGAAGCCGAGTAGGCATAGAGGCCGAGTGGGCGTAGAAGCTGAGTGGGCACAGAAGATAGCTGATCCTCTTCTCCTGACTGAGGCCTGAGTTGGCAAAATGTGCCAAAGTGATGATGTGGACGTCTTAGCCAAAATTACGGCTCTTGGAGATATAATCAAATCTCTTGCATTAAATGCAGAGATCTGCCCCCATCCTGCATATTAAATGCAGAGGCGTGTCTTGAAGATTTGCCATCATTCTGCACATTAAATGCAGATACGTGCCTCGAATCCTGTACAAAGAGCAAATGCTGACATGCAGTCTGTTTGTCTTCTGCGGAGCATAAGAAGCTCACGTCTGCCTGTGTAAAACTAGGCAGCGTATCCCCTTGTATGCGTAAAAGCAGTTTACGCAAAAGGGATATCACTAAACGTTAGTTCGATGACATTTAATCAAATCTTCTGCATTAAATGCAGAAGATCCGCCATTATCCTGCATATTAAATACAGAGGCATGTTTTGAAGGTTTATACTCTTTCTGCACATTAAATGCAGAGACGTGCCTCGAGCCCTGTACGAAGAGCAGCTTTTAACGTGGCAGGCTGTTTATCTTCTGTGGAGCATAAACAGCTCACATCTGCCTGTGTAAAACTAGGCAGCATATTCCTTTGTATGCGTAAAAGCGATTTACGCCAAGGAAATGGTAGTAAATGACAGCCTGGGTTGTAGTGCCACGCCATCATTATAGCCGTCGCTTGGGTAGTCGTGCAGTACTCTTTTTCAGGAGTCCAGACGTCAGGTTCATTGCATGATCTGACAGGTTCATTTCAAAGAATACGAAGCGTTCCTCGTACACTTTAATGCTGCATTGAAAGCGGATGAGTTTTACGCCAAAAAGGCTATGTAGCACCCTTTTTTATGCTGAAGCAGCCTGGACATACTGCATCACGCGGATAGTCCTTGAGTTTATATTTTACGCTGTGCTCAGCGGGAAAAGCTCTGTTGCACGTTGATGGCTCTGAGGTAATGTCTTTATGCTGCCTCACATCAACATGCTGCGTTTAGCTATCCAACATTTTTTCATGCTTCTACAATAGCCTTTCGTAACTTGAATACATGGTCAGGGTGTTTGAAATCTTCAAAACCAGGGGGTTGTTTAAAAAAGTATCTTCTTTGATAACTCCATTTAGAAAAACACTTTTAACCTCCATTTGAAAAAGTTTGAAGTTATTAAAACTAGCAAAAGCGTAAAGCATTCAGATAGATTCAAGTCTAGCAACAAGAGCATAAGTCTCATCATAGTCGATACCTTCCTCTTGGTTGTATCCTTAAGCTACGAGACATGCTTTGTTACGTGTAACTGAACCATCCTCATTTATTTATTTCAAAAAACCTATTTAGTACCAATAATCGGATAATCATTAGGTTTAGGAACAAGTTCCCAAACTTGATTGCGTTCAAATTGGTCGAGTTTCTCATGCATAGCAGAAACCAAAATTCATCATCTAAAGCTTCATTATTATTTTTATGTTCTATTTGAGAAATAAAAACAACATTTGTAATAATATCTCTATTTGAGGAACGTATACTTACACATTTTGATACATCACCTATTCACAATTCCTTAGGATGATCTGTGAAAAACTTTAGTCTCCATAGCAGACTTTTCGGATGAATTGTACTGTTTGTATCTTCTAATGTCTTGTTGGCTGCGGGTTGACCATATTCATCGTCGCTTTCATTTAGTGCTTGGGTGTTGTGTTCATCAAATGTAACATTGACCCTCTTGTCTAGTTACAGCCGTGATCGCCGTACGACGTATAGTACCTTGTATGGGGTAGCTGGCCATTTCTTCCTCCGTATTCCGATACTGGGGCATAACATACTCCCATCATATATTCAATAAAATTTTCCTTTTCCTTTTATAACTTTTCTATTGCTATGTATCGTGGTTACGAATATTGAACCAGAGGAATTGTGGATGTAGTATAGTATCATAACTTGCGATAAACAGACCCTACCAAAGGTAATATGTACATGATAGGTTAGAGAAGTATTATGAGAAAATCTTGAAGAAGATATTGTAAACCCCTTCACCAAAAATAGATATTTTGTGTGTATTTTATATTATTATATTTATTATATATTATTCTAAAATGTTGAATTTCCTTAGAGTATTTTCATAGTTAATTAGAAATTAGATTTCTTGATTTAATTAATTAAATAAAATACTTATTTGAAATTATTTCCCTAAAACTATTTTTTACTATTATATATATCTCTTGTTAAAGTATTATAAATGTTTTTAGGATTTTTGATGGTGCAAATATTTTTCTCTCGAATTTTTATACTCTAATATATGTGTGTGTGTGTGTATATATATATATATATATATATATATATATATATATATATATATATATATATATATATATGAATATCTCTATTACTAAAAGAAAAGAATACAAAAAGGAAAATAAAAGAAAAAGAAAAAGAAAAAGAAAAGAAATAAGAACAAGAAAGCAAAAGAAAAAAAATCCTAAGCTGCAGAACCCTTTTTCCTCACCCGCGCGAGTGTTTTGCCCCCCTCAACACGCTTGACCCGTGCTTATCTCCTTCTCCCTATATATAAAATCCCCAAACCCTAACCCTAATTCTAACCCTACCCCTTGTGCCCCATGGCACGCCACCCCGTCGCTGCAACCGCCCCACGGCCGCCGTAATCACCGCCGACCGCCGCCCCAACTAAAAATCGCAACATCGGCCTCCCTTCCATGACCTCTTCTTCAAGGTTCAATATCTCTCTTATCTCTCATCCTTTTTTTAAGCGGTTTCTTCATTTACGTTCACAACATGACCCTCTAGGATTTTCTTCAAGTAGGATAATTTTTGGTGTCCTGGTTTAGAAGAAAAATTGACGTGAAGATGGGGAAAAATTATTATGGAAATAGTTCAAAAAATCAGTCCAACTACCCATTTTCACGCCCAGTTTTCTTTCAAGCCACATACGATTTTGAGAATCTATTTGAAGATGTTTATTGACAACAAGTAGGACATAAAATCCTTTCTTTTAGTTTTAATTAACTTAATGTATTTCTCTGACTACCCATCTATTTGGAGATGATATGTAGTACTGAACTTGAGCTGGGTGCCCAAACTCACCTATAAACTCCTCCAGAAATGAGAAGTGAAATGACTATTCAGATTCGAGACTATGCTGACAGGAACCCCATGTATCCTGACAATCTGCCTCACATACATCTCTGTCAGCTTCTCCGTAGGCAAACCCACCTTGAAAGGCAAAAAGTGGGCCGACTTGGTCAGCCTGTCAACGATAACCCAAATCGCGTCTTTCCCTCCAGGAGATCGTAGAAGTCCGGACACAAAATCCATAGTAATATGCTTCCACTTCCACTTTGGAATAGGTAATGGCTGAAGTAAACCACCTGGCCTCTACCTCTCGGCTTTTACCTGCTGGCACACTAAGCATCTGGATACAAACTATGCCACCTCCCTCTTCAAGCCATACCGCCACACACTCTCTCGCATATCCCGATACATCTTGTTGGCACCTGGATACATAGAATACTTAGAGCGATGCGCTTCCTGCAATACCTTCTCATGTAGCTCTCCAATAGGCACACATAACCTAACACCATGCCGCAAAGAACAATCATCAGCAATAGTAAAATCATCCTTCAATCCTGATCTCACCTGAGTCTAATGTTTCTCAGAGATACATTATCATACTGGGCTGCCTTGATCATATCCATCAACTCTGAGTGTATCTGTAACCCCTATATCTACATGGCAAAACTAGGGACTATCACCTCAATGCCCAAGCTTTTCAGATCCTCTAACAAATATCGGTCCTGCGTCAAAAACATAGCTACCGGATACCTGCTTAAGGCATCAGCAACTATATTGGGTTTCCCTGGATAATACTGTAAGGATATGTCAAAATCCTTTATCAGTTGTAACCACCGAAGCTGCCTCATGTTCAACTCCTTCTGAGTGAGAATATACTTCAAGCTCTTGTGGTCTGTGAAGATTTCCACACGCTCTCCGTACAAATAGTGTTTCCACAACTTTAAGGCAAAGATGACTACTGCCAACTCCGAATCATGGAAAGGATAGTTCTTCTCATGAGGATGCAACTTTCTGGATGCATAGGCAATCACTTTCCCATTCTGCTGAAGAAGACAACCCATCCCTTTCCCTGATGCATCACTATAAATAGTAAAACCTCCAAACCCTGATGGCAACGTCAAAATAGGAGCATACGTCAACCTCGTCTTCAATTCCTCAAAAGTAGCCTGGCACTCCTCTCTCCAAAGTGTCCTTCCTGGTGAATCTAGTCATCGGCTCGACAATCCTTGAAAAATCTTGAATAAACTTCTTGTAGTAGCCTGCTAGACCCAAGAAATTTCTGATCTCTGCCACTGAACATAGGGTCTTCCAAGATTCTACTGCTGCGATCTTCTTCGGATCTACTAAAATTCTATCACTAGTCATAACATGTCCTAAAACTCTACCTTGTCCAGGAAGAACTCACACTTAGACAGCTTCCCATACATCACACTTAGACAGCTTCCCATACAGCTTCTCCTTCTTTAGCACATCCAACACAATCCGCAGATGCTCCTCGTACTCCTCTGGTGTCTTCGAGTATATGAGTATATCATCGATGAACACCACCACAAACTTGTCAAGGTACTGTTGGAACACCTTGTTTATCAAATTCATAAATACCATCGGGGCATTAGTCAACCCAAATGGCCTCACCATGAACTCATACTAGCCATACCGAGTCCTGAAAGCAGTCTTCGGAATGTTCTCTTGCTTTACTTTTACCTGGTGGTAGCCTGATCTCAAGTCTATCTTAGAAAATACCTTGTTGCCACTCAACTGATCGAACTGGTCATCAATCCGTGGCAACGGGTATTTATTCTTAATAGTGAGATAATTTAATGCCCTGTAATCGATGCACATGTGCACTGATCCATCCTTCTTTGGTACAAACAATACTGGGGCTCCCCATGTTGAAGAACTGGATCTGATAAACCCCTTATCCTGTAATTCATCTACTTGCTTCTTCAGCTCGACCAACTCGTTGTTGTTTACTCTATAGACATGATATAAAATTAGTTCTGTACCTGGCACCAAGTCTACGGAGGACTTAATATCTTGATCTGGCAATAATCCTGGCAATTCCTAAGGAAACACATCCAAGAACTCTGCTATCAAATGATACGGGAACTCCTTGTCTTCCACCATAGCTCCACATATAATGCCTTCTCTCCGCTCTGCAGCTCCTCTAGCAAACCCAAACTTTGGCTCTCCTAGTAGGCTAAACAAAACTTTACCTCCTCTGTAATTTATACTAGCATAGTGTCTACTCAACTAATCCATCCCGAGTACAATATTGTAGCTCAAAAGTGGCGTTACAAGTATACACGCACTCAGCTCCCAACCTCCCAAAGTAACTTTCTGATCCTTGTAAATATCACTAACTAGGATAATGCCTCCCCCGGTCATGATCTTGCAAGTCCTAAGCAAAGGCTCAGCTACCAAATGATGCTTCAAGGCAAAATAAACAAATAAACAGATACAAAACTATGGAAAGCACCACTATTAAACAATACTAAAGCTGGAATAGAATCAAGAAGAACATAACCTGCGATGACATCTCCGGTGGGCTCGGCCTCCTCGACTGTCATAGCAAAAGCTCTTCCCTGAGGTGCACCCCCCTGATGCTGGTGTTGGGCATAACATCGTTGCTGGGTCGGAAGCGGTGGTCCCCTCGGCTATACTGCAAGTGGCCTTGCATGCATTTTCGAGGCTGGAGCTGCTCCCTGAACTGCACGACGAGGGTTGGAAGGACAATCCCTCAGGTGATGCCCCCCGACACCATAATACAGGCAAACTCCTAACCTCTTCCTGCAAACTTCCCAGTTGTGGCCGAACTTCTTGCAATATTGGCAGAAAGCTTGTTGTGACAGTCTCTGTTGCTACTTTACTACCTGGTGAACCGGCGCCATAACTGGATTCTGGTGCTGTTGTGGATGTTGAAATGGCCTAGACTGAAAATAAGGACGCTTAGCAGTCCCTGCGGTGCTACTAACCCCCAGAAAAAGAATTATGGTCTCCCTTGGGTTTCAAGCCCAACTCTCGCTCAGCCTTGCATGCCTCCACAAGTATCTTTGAGTACGTCTCATAGAAAGACGAAATGAGGATCTTCACTTCCTAGTTCAGACCTTCGCGGAAGTGGATAGCCCGAACCTCTGTCTCCTTCACCAAATATTCTATAAATCAGCTCAGCCTACCGAACACAGTGTAACCTCCGTATCCTGAGATTCTAGCTTAAATGTTATTTTTAGGTTAATTTGGGGCTAGTGAGATTTTTTATAATTTTTGTTAATTAAAAACTAGTAACACTAATTTTCTAGGACTTTCAAGAATTTATTTTAGGTTCAAACTTAACTAAAAATATCCCAAACTTTTATTTTAGGTTCTAAATAATCAAATATATTTTCTAGAATTTTTGGAAATTTTCTGATTATTTTTAGCATTTAATTTGAGTTAATTAGGGAAAACTGAATTAAAAGCTATTTTTTAAAATAAAAACCAAAAAAGTAATTATTTCTGCCCAGTCAGCCAACAGGGGCCCACCCGTCAGCCTCCCGCAGCCAACGGGGCGGGGCCCGCGTGTCAGGGACCGCGAGCTGGGTGCGGGTGCAGCCGAGCCAAGTCCGAGTTCGACTCGGACTCAGCTGAGCCCAGCCGGGACAAATCTGGACCGTCCAATTTGGGCGGGGTAGCACGAATGGCTGCCACGTGGCAGGCTCATGATCTGTGGCTTCCCTCTCTCCTCTCTATATATAGGATATTTAGTTTATAATTCTAGGGTTTTCTTTGAGCCAAATTTTAGGGAATTGCCATATAGGGTTCCTTCATCTTCCAGAAGCCATTGCGCATAGCTCCGAACTCCAAACGAGACCCAGTTTCTTGCGTTAGAATGATATTAAGGTTAGATTTCTGACTATATAAAAAATTTTACGAAATTATGAGTATTACATCCTGGAAAATTCGTAGAGCACAGCATGTCCAAAAATAGATGCGTCTCGATGTTTTTGCGATTTTGGGAGAACCAGGAATCAGAATCATGAACCGTTTGAAGATTCGGAAAGCTAATGTCGAGATAATTGACATATATTTTTACCAGAATTTAATTCGACATATTTATATACTGCTAAATTCTGTAGAACTTCTAGGTTATAATTTAACCATCGGTGTACGATACGAAATTTGTATGTGCCATAATTCCCAAACGAATTTAAATTCGGATGAGCCATAAATTCTAGCATGTTTTTGACACTGAAATCTACAGGAATCATGCATGAAAGTTGAGTTTGTGTCGGTTGACTTTTCGGTCAACAGATCGCCTCGATTTGCGTGCCATAAGTCTCGAGTAGATAAAATTTAGGTTCTTTTGGACAAAATTAGGATTTGACCTAAAAATTAGAATAATAAAATTAAAATAGGATTTTAGAGTAATTATTCCAGAATTAAATAAATTAAAATAAATTATCTTTTGACATGATAAATTTGTAATACATAGGCTATTTAGACTGTGACTGGGATTCTGATTCATACCAGCTAAGGACCACAGGCGAGTACATTTCCGTGATTACTTTCAGTACTTGATAGTCTCTATAATGCATGCTTATTATTGGTTATTTGATTCTTGATACTTGTTACACGAATTAGTATGATGGATTCTTATTATGAGATAAGTGATTGTTCTGGATTATGGTTATTTCTTCGTGACTGATTTGGAATCCATGTGTACTTGTGGGGATGGGAATACTTAATGGACATGTGAACTACCCTTTCTATCCTATAGTCTTTTCTGGAATAATAGTATCCATGCACGAGATGTGTGGTTTGCCGGATATTACCCCCTAGACGTTCACATGTCAATAAGGTATTTCAAATCACATAGAGTAGTTGTTCCTATCAGTTCTTCCATCCATTGTAGTTATTTCTTTTGTTGATTGGAGATATTGTACTATATGTTGCCATGACAGGACTTCAGCATTTGGTTATTCTAGTTGCTTCATTGTGGGTTCAGTTTGTTGCTATCATATATTCCTTGCTATATATTATCTTATAGCTTCTACCATGTGTTGGAACTATTTTTATTGTGATGTACTCGTTCCTTTCCTAACTGGATAAACATTTTAGGTGACTACATTGATGATGAAATCCCTACACATTATGGACCGTATGCTAACGACATAATAGAGCCTGAACTTGCCCTTCCGGACGATCAGGGAGAGTTAGCAGTTCAGATACCGTCTGCGATGGAGTAGTTTATTAGTAGTTGATTTTGTTAGTTATTTGGATCGGATTGTTCTCCGACGGTTTCCTAAAGTATTTTGAATATTGTATTTGGATAATTAGTTTTGGGAAAGATTCATTGTACCCACATCAAGGTTATTATTTTAATATTATCTTGGTGTATTCTTTTAAACTAGTGCCTGTGATTGAGTATAATGTAGAGATATATATGTTGTGAGTTATAGATTATTTATGGCTTATTGTACAACGTTCTACGTCGACACTGTGACGTAGGCTGGGCGTACTCATGACTCATGCCCAAATCAAGGGTGCGGGTCGTGACATATTTTTAGTGGTGGCCTATGCAGGTCTGATTTTGCACAAGGTTGCGAACTCGTGGTGGTACTCAATTTAGATGTACGACTGCGAGCCTGCCATAGGATATACATACTAAGAATAGGAAAATACTCAATCATAACTAGGGATCCCGTATACTCAACTTACTAACCCTTAATAATTCTTTTCGAGCAATCGAACCTCTTTCATAGTTGATCGTCCTCCTTGAATACTTCCTTATCTTGTGCCATATCAACTTTATTTTTGTTGTTTTCAACCTTTCAGAATGCTACCCAAGACTATAACGCGCGGTGCCTGAGCCAATGGTGCTTTCCCCATACCACTTGCATCGCATAGCTTTATATCTGTATCCTTTGCGCTTAAGCATAGTTTAGTATCGAAACCCTTGAGTAGGAGTTGCAAGATCACGACTGGTGGAGGCACTATCCTAGTCAGTGATGCTTGTAAGGGGCATTGTGTTACCTTGGGAAGCCATAATTTTGATGCTAGTAATGCCACTTTCAAGTTTTGTCATTGTCCTTGGAATGGATTGGTTGAGTATGCACCATGCTAGCATAGACTGTCATGGAGGACGTGTACTATTTCGCCCTCCAGGAAAGCCAAAATTTATGTTTGTTAGGGGAGGAGTTGAGCAGAGTGATAGAATTATTTGTAGAGCCATAGTAGTAGAAACAGACTTGCCACACCCGATTATTATAGAATTTTTAGACGTATTTCCTGAGGAGCTACCCGGATTGCCACCGGACAGAGACCTTGAATTTACTATAGACTTAGTGCCTGGGGCAGAACCGGTGTCGCAGCGAGTCTACAGGATCAACAATAGCGAGCTGACAGAATTCAAAAAACAGGTGGATGATTTGCTAGACAAGGGTTTTATTAGATCGAGTTCCTCGCCTTGGGGAGCCCCGGTCTTATTTGTACCAAAGAAAGATGGGTCGGTGCGAATGTGCATTGATTACAGGACGTTGAACAACCTCACCATAAAAAATAAATACCCGCTACCATGGATAGACGATCTTTTCGATCAGCTGAGTGGAGCGAGGGTATTTTCAAAGATCGATTTGAGGTCTGGCTATCATCAGTTGAAGGTGAAGAAGGAAGATATTCCAAAAACTGCATTTCAGACAAGATATGGCCAATATGAGTTTATGGTGATGCCATTTGGGTTGACTAATGCCCCGGCAGTCTTCATAAATTTGATGAACAAGGTGTTCCACCAATACCTTGACCAGTTTGTAGTAGTATTCATAGATGATATTCTTGTCTATTCAAAGACACCGAAAGAACACGATAAGTATCTAAGGATTGTGCTAGAGACCCTCCGGAAGGAGAAGCTCTATGGGAAACTCTCAAAATATGAGTTCTTCCCAGATAAGGTAGAGTTCCTTGAACATGTGGTAACTGGAGCCGGGATATCGGTGGATCCAAAAAAGATTTCTACTATAGAGTCTTGGACCACTCCGAGTTCCGTTGTAGAGATCAGAAGCTTCTTAGGATTGGCCAGATATTACCGAAAATTTGTAAAGGATTTTTCATGGATCGCGGAGCCGTTGACTAGACTCACTAGGAAGGATGTACAGTTCAAGTAGACCAAAGAATGTCAGGCTACATTTAATGAGCTAAAGAAGAGAATGACCACAGCACCTGTTTTGACGGTGCCATCGGGGATAGGAGAATTTGTCATTTGTAGCGATGCTTCAGGGAAGGGCTTGGGATGTATTCTAGAGCAGAACAAGAAGGTGGTGGCATATGCTTCTAGACAGTTGAGGCCACATGAGAGAAACTATCCCACTCACGACTTAGAACTAGCAGCGGTAATCTTCGCTCTAAAGTTATGGAGACATTATCTGTACGGAGAGCGTGTGAAAATATATACTGACCACAAGAGCTTGAAGTACGTCTTTACACAGAAGGAGCTGAATATGAGGCAGCGCAGGTGGCTTGAAGTACGTCTTTACACATAGTAGTTGATTTTGTTAGTTATTTGGATCGGATTATTGTCCGACGGTTTCCTAAAGTATTTTGAACATTGTATTAGGATAGTTAGTTTTGGGAAAGATTCTTTGTACCCACATCAAGGTTATTATTTTAATATTATCTTGGTGTATTCTTTTAAACTAGTGCCTGTGATTGAGTATAATGTATAGATATATATGTTGTGAGTTATAGATTATTTGTGGCTTATTGTACAACGTTCTACGCTGACACTGCGACGTAGGCTGGGCGTTGTAGAAGCATGAAAAATACGCTGGATAGCTATACACAACATGTTGAGGCGGGACAGCGTAAAAAGATAACCTCAGAGCCATCAACGTGCAACAGAGCTTTTTTTGCTGAGCACAGCTTAAAATATAAACTCAAGGACCATCCGCGTAATGCAGTATGACCAAGCTGCTTCTGCGTAAAAAGGGTGCTACATTGCCTTTATGGCGTAAAACTCATCCGCTTTCAATGCAGCATTGAAGTGTACGAGGAACGCTTCGTATTCTTCAAAATGAACCTGTCAGATCATGCAATGAACCTGACGTCTGGACTCCTGACAAAGAGTACTGCACGACTACCCAGGCGACGGCTATAATGATGGCGCGGCACTACAACCCAGGCTGTCATTTACTGCCATTTCCTTGGCGTAAACCGCTTTTACGCTTACAAAGGAATACGCTGCCTAGTTTTACACAGGCAGATGTGAGCTGTTTACGCTCCACAGAAGACAAACAGCCTACCACGTCAAAAGTTGCTCTTCGTACAGGGCTCGAGGCACGTCTCTGCATTTAATGTGCAGAGTAATGACAGAACTCGAGGCACGTCTCTGCATTTAATGCACAGAAAGGGTGGCAGACATTCAAAACACGCCTCTGCATTTAATGCACAGGATAATGGCGGATCTCTGCTTTTAATGCAGGAGATTTGATTAAATGTCACCGAACCGTCATTTAGTGATATCCTCTTTGCGTAAACTGCTTTTACGCATACAAGGGGATACGCTGCCTAGTTTTACACAGGCAGACGTGAGCTTCTTACGCTCCGTAGAAGACAAATAGACTGCCACATCAGCAGTTACTCTTCGTACAGGATTCGAGGTGCGTATCTGCATTTAATGCACAGAACGATGGCAAATCTTAAAGACAAGCCTCTGCAGTTAATGCGCAGGATGGGGGCAGATCTCTGTATTTAATGTAAGAGATTTGATTAAATCTCCAAGAGCCATAATTTTGGCAAAGACATCCACATCATCACTTTGGCACATTTCGCCAAGTCACGCCTCAGTTAGGAGAAGAGGATCCGCTATCTTCTGCGCCCACTCGGCCTCTATGCCTACTCGGCTTCTACGCCCACTTGGCTTCTACGCCCACTCGGCTCCTACGCCTACTCGGCTTCTATGCCTACTCGACTTCTATGCCTACTTGGCTTCTACGCCATGGTGACAGTTATTGGCTTCTATGCCAACCTCTTCTACACGAAGGATAACTACCTACGTGGTTTCTACGCCGTGATATTTGCAGTAGTTATATGCGTTGTCCCTTAGTTGGACATGCGTCACACGCTCATTCAAAAGATTATCTATACGCGGGCAATAGTTATTGTAACCATCGTATAAAAGGGTGCTGTACTTTCCACTACTCAGTTTCTACACCGACTGAGTGGTCACTGTCACTAAAACTCTATAAATAGAGACCTCTATCAACAGAGGTCGGAGGTCAAAAATTGGTCAAGAAATCCAGTATCAGATCCAAACTCAAAAAATATAGTATCAGATCGAGGAGAGAAAACGGTCGAGAGAGAGAGAATAATCCAGAGCTCGGGCAAAGAGTAGTGATCGACGACTTTGGCATCGAGCATCCACTCTCTTTAGCAACCTTCAAAGCTGCTTTCTGTCTTCTACGGTACTTCTTCATCATCGTGTGGTCCAAGGGACAAAGTGATCGACTGCAGATCAGACTCCTATAGCAATATTTATCCAGATTAAAAAATTATACTCGACATCCTCGTATAGGATTAATTGTACTGCTTGTTTATAAACATAAAGAGCGGGTTTTCGTATAAAGCCTCATTTCCATATCTTTCATTTATTTTATCAGACAACAAGATGGCGACTCTGCTGGAGATATCTTTCTCTTCTGATGAGGAAGCAATTGCTCAATATGATGCGGTATCCGTGGGATCCGTGAAGAAGACACTGGTCGTCCAGTTCGACCAGTCTGCCTACGAAGATATGCTTCGAACAGGGGGTAGCTCTCACTCTCTCTCTGTCCAACACAATAGGAAGCTGCGTAAGGTCTGGATGCCCAAGACATCCTCTTCTATTCCTGTCGACTCTCCAATTTCTCCGACCAAAGAGGTTGTAGCATTGCTTCCTCTGCGCCTTGTGCGTAAAATTCAGTCGCCTGTCGCTGACAGGGCAGACAAAACTTCTAGCAATGCCTCAGCGCTAACCCAGAAGTATACTCCGCGCCTTGCGCGTAAAATTCAGTCACCTGTCTCTGACAGGGCAGACAAAACTTCTGGCAATGCCTTAGCGCTAGTCCAGAAGTACACATCGCGCTCTGCGCGTAAAATTCTGTCTCCTGTCTGTGACGGAATAGACAAAATTTCTGATAATGCCTCAGCGCTAAATCAGGAATCCCAAACGCGCTCCGCGAGTAAAAATGCATCTGCCTTCCGCGGAAAAGTAGATGATCCCTGCAATCTACGCAAGGGAAAGCAAGTGGCGGACTACTCAACTTCTCGACCTTTACGCTAGCAAGGGAACAATCTGTCCACCCTTCGGATTACTCGAGAAGCTGATGGCCGACTGAGGACCCCCTCGACTTTACGCCAACCTGAGCAAAGCTCCAAATTATGCCAGGCGAAGCCCCTCAGTGTAAAGAAGGCTCAGTTTACGGAAAGACACCCTCCTCGGGAATTATCCGCCACCCAGATGGCCAACCTATTGTATACGGGTAGCATAGGGAAAACTATGGTTCCCAACATCCGTATGCCCACTAATGTGAACAGAAGGAACAAGCCATCATCTTTTTCTTCTATAACTTCTCCTGACCTGCGCAAGTATCTGATCCAAAAACATAAGGAGAGGGGATCTTCTAACATGTCTATTACGCCTCCTAGCGAGCACTGTTGTAATAGTCATAGGATTGTAATTAATTGTTGCTGTTCTGAAGCAAAATGGTCAGTTTTCGACCGGTTGAGCTACTCTCCGTCTTTCCAGGAAGAAGAGCCCACGCATGCATCTGTGAACATGGCTTCACACATACCTAGAGGAAGGTCGGGCTCAAGACGTCATCCCTCTAGAACTCCGAGCCGAAGGAGATTCAACATGCTCCTTAGAAACACCGAAGCTGGGGTATTCCGAAACACTCATTCGAGGTCACGACAACCGGCTTCGTACTCTTCTGATTCCGATGCTGGGGGTCGCCAGTCTCCCGAATCAGACTCCGAAAGTATAGAGTCAACTTCTGTAGAGACCTATACTAATCTTTCAATGACACCCAGGGAGATAGGAGTTTATGCCATTGGAGATGAATGCGAGGAAGCTTCCCCATCCGGGATCGCTGAGCAATGCATCACTATACTGGAGACGTCTCTGAAAAAGATGCAATCCATGATGGAGAACATGCACCAGATGATGCTAACTCAACACACAGCTATCATGGCTCAAGCATCGGTCCCTCCAACTCAGATACGTGTGGGGGTGGACTTACCACCATCCAACATGATCCAAGAGCCTGCTCTAGATCAAGAGTCAGTAGTTCCTCCACTTTCTCACTCGGAGAATGTATTACCTCCCGTTAGAGTCATAATACAACCGATTCCTCACCACCCCATGGTCCCGCTACCGGCTGAAAATCTGATGCAGGCAGTACGGGAGCTGAAAGCCAAATTTGATGCCTTGAAGCACAAAGATCAGCTCAAGAAATTGGGAATCAACCAGCCTTACCCGGCTATCTGGGAAGAGGCCTTTTTCCCTCCTAAATACAAACCACAGACCATGGCTCTGTTCGAGGAAAAATATTACCAAGTCAGTACATGAACTACTTCAGTATGATGACGGTGTTACTATAGGGGAATGACGCCCTCCTCACTCGGGTGTTCAAGGGCTGTCTCTCGGGAGTGGCTTACCTGTGATACCGCAGCCTGGCGGACAACTGGATTACTTCCTTCGACGACTTCAAAGCCTTATTCTTTGCAAGATTCTATGAAGGAGGGATGGACATGTCGATGTCCTCTCTCATCGAAGTGAAGCAGAAGGAAAAAGAGGACGTTCGCACCTTCATCGAACGTTTTTGCCAAGCCACTTTGCAAATGCCTCCCGGAGTTCCAAACTTGGCATCGATCGACATTTGCAGGAAGAACCTTCTTCCCGTGATCTCGGTGTTCACAGGACCATATCAGTTCCATAATTGGCCCTCGTTCATCATCTCAGCGGTAGCTGCCGAGGATAATAGTCGAAAGGCGCACGACAATGGCATCATGATCTCTGCCTCCGACAGAGGCAAGAGGTCATCCCCCAACAGCGACCATCCTCGCAGTTCCAAAGGAAAAGAAGATCTGGTGATCAATACATCCAGACAAAAGACTGCAGCAACCACGCAGACGAAACCTGGGACTTCAAGCCCATTGAAGTGTACTCTTTCGACGACGACGATATTCCAAGCATATTCGAGTGTCTCGTCAAAAGTGGCAAAATTACCCTTCTGGAGGAGAAGCAGCCCAATAAAGTCGGCAGTACTAATAACCCCAAGTACTATATCTTCCACAGATACGTGCACCACCCTACAAAGGCATGTTATGTACTGAAAAGGAAGATCCAGGAGCTGATCGATGCTAAGGCCATCACTCTACGCAACAGCAAGAAGACGGTCACAGCCAACATAATCTCTCTGCAATTTGGCAATCTGCCTCTCCAAGAAGTCCCGGACGGTGTGATACCTATTTCTCGGACAACGATGAACATCGTTAATCTCCCTCCGGCTAGGGGTCAAAATCATGACCTGCTACCCCTAACTACCCAGCGAGACGAGATTATGTGGGTTCATCCAGACCTAGTGTCGGAGATCAAGAAAGAGACTCAAGCTGCTAAGGCTAAGTCCAAAAAGAACTCGAAGCACAAACCGTGTCACATGATTACGGTACACTCGGCATCAGAAGACGAGGTCTTCGCTACTGGAACCCGTTTAGGGAAAGCTTACCTCCAGGACTATGGAGCCAGCCAGAAAGATGCATCGGCAGACGCTTCAGCTGCCAAGCCTTCAGAATCAGAATCCGCCGTACCAGAGGCCGGTCCTTCGAGACCAACTTCGGCGGACAGAGGGAAGCAAAAAAAGTATGTTTCGATAAACCTGTGAAAAACATTCAAAACAAAGGTTTAGAGAAGCCATACAACTTTGACATCCTGGCCCAATTGGCTAATACACCAGCCAGGTTGTCCATCTTCGAGCTACTCAGGCTCTCTCAAGATACTCGTCAAGCCCTGAGTGAAGCATTGATGCAGGCGGATCCATACTTGACCCAGCTCAAGTCCCCTGACAAAGAACCCGTGGCGTGTCCTCAATGCCACAGTGTGATGGAGGTGGTCTCAAATATCACTTTCACTCAAGATGACATGCTATTAAAACATAATAGGCAAGACAGACCCCTCTATTACACCGGGTACGTCGGTTCCATGGAGGTCGACCGAATTCATATAGATCCGGGATCATCAATCAGCATCATTCCTCTTAGTCTGCTTAGACCGCTGAGGATTCCTACCAGCGAATTGGCTTACACCACCACTATAATCGTGGGTTTTAATGCAAGAAAAAGTAAGCCATTGGGAAAAATTTGCCTGAGGGTCCAGATTGGCAACCTAAGATTGGTGGCCACATGTTACGTCATTGATTCAGAGGTATCCTACAACATTCTGCTGGGCAGACCTTGGATCCACGATCACAACATCGTTCCTTCGACTCTATATCAATGCTTTAAATATGTAGATACCCAAGGAACAGTACAAACGGAGTTTGCTGACCTAAACCCGTTCAAAGGAGTAGAATCCTACTACTCTATGCCGTGTTGTACTCTCAAAACTACACGGAAGAGGTGTCAGCCAAAGCAGAGAAGGAATCCCACCGGGAGCCAGAAGAACCCTCTGCCAAGCAACCTCTGTCAATCAAGGTAAAAGGACAGACTACTCGTCCAAAAGCTATAGAGCCTATGGCTATCCACCTGAACAAAACCATGTCAAAAAAAGGGGGTGATCCTCTAGTGATCACTTTGAACCAGAAGCCATCACCCTTGGTCATCAACCTTCGGCGCAACAGGCAGCCGATTGATGTAAATGCAACCGGGAACGAAGTTTTAGATAATAATAAACATCCTCTTTTCTATTATATGGACGCTCAAATTCTGAATCAGGAATCCTTCCCCTATGACGATATAGAACCTATAGCGCAAAAATTCTTGGAAGCTATATATTCCTATCATCCGCATATATAGGAAGTGGCGTCATCATCCAATGTCACCACGACATGTCACTACCACATTTCCAGATTAGGGCATTTGTGTAATTTCACTATTTTGAATAATTATGTATTTAATTATTCTGCTGAGTTTTAAAACTGTTTATATGTTGTTAGTTGTGTTTGGTTTAGGTCAAACCCTAGAACTCATTAGGACTATAACCCTAATGACTAAACCCTAATTTGAAAACCAAATTCTAGAGAAACCCTAGAATTCTAATTTTAGGTTGAAACTCAAACCCTAGAATGACTAACCCTTAGCTAATTAGGTTTTTCATGACCTAACATGGGGGATTAACCTAATCCTATGCATTTGAAACCCTAAACCTAGTTTTTACTATAAAAGGGAGCCACCCTCAACCCTTTTCTCCTTCATAAAGAAAGAAACCCTAGCCTCCATTAAAGAAAAGCCATTTCTCCCAACCCAAATTCGGAATCAAATCCTAGGATTCTATCTTCCTCCTCCAAAGCAAAGGGAAACAAGGATCTAGGGTCAAGAAACCTTGGGGAAGAAGAACCTTCATAGGGAAACGTCTTCCTATAGGTAAAATCCGAATTTTAATTTCTTTTAATTCTGTTTTCCTGTTGAATATTGCCATTAGGAAACCCCCCTATTGTTTAGATTTTGATTTAGGGTTTTGATTTGGGTTTTGGTGACCTACATTTGATTTTGCCCCAATTTCAGGAACCCTAACCCTAGGGGTTTGTTTGTAGACTGATTTCACCTCCAACGTGTAAGTTTAGATTCGATTCTTAGGGCTTTGATTGAGGATTCATGTGTTCTTAGGTAAATTCGTTTTCTGCACTTTTTGTGTTTGATGGAATGCCTCTTAGGGGTTCACCTATCGAAGTATTCTAATCTTGCATTGTTTTGATGTATATACGTATATAAGCATAGTTGTAGATGTGTTGTTGTTTTGATCAATCTGAGCAGTCGGGTTTTTGGGGATAGTTCGGTGCACAGTGGGGATTTTTTGTGCAGTGCACTGTGCTTGGGTCACAGTGCAGTCGGGTAGAGTTTTGTTGAGTTCCTGTGTGTAGGTATTGGATTGCAGAGAGTGAGTATCCCAGATTTTAGTGCAGGAATTTTTGGCAATTGGGTAGCAGCTGGGTTTATTCAGTAAGTTAGTTGAAGGTAGGGTGTGCATTGAAGGTAGGGGATTCCAGTGTGAGGTGATGAGTTCACTGTATGTATCAGCAGTGAGTGGGGGAAACACTAGTTTCAGTATAGTTTTTGAACTGTAGCATTAAGGTATCAGTGAGCCCGAGTTACGAGTAACCAGTGTGTGTAGGTGATACCCTTGGGTTATGTTTGTGTATTGGGTTCTCTTGAGAATGTATTAGTAAACATGTTACAGCAGTGTGTGTTTCATCTCAGAACCTATTGTATCAGTGTGGAGTTAGGGTAAGTGGGTTCAGTATTTAATTCTATGTGTAGTACCTGACTGTGTGTGAGTGAGTTATTCTGTTTTGGGTTCCCTGTGTATCAGTTAGGTAAGAACCTAATGTGTCTGTGACTTGTGGGTGAGTGAGCAGTGAACTGAGTGTGTGTGAGTGATAATTTCCCCAGGTTTAGTTTCCAATTTCAGTATAGTTTCTGTGTGAAACTGTGTGTAGCTCAGTGTGTGAGAGTGTGTGAACTCGTGTCCAGGTATCAGTGTGCACTGTTAGGTCCTGTATATCAGATAAGGGGACTGTGAGTATAGTGTCTAGGTGAGAGTACCTATGTGAAATTCTGTGTAGAGTTAGGGTTATGTTTTCAGCATTGTGTGTATAGCCTTACCTGTGTTCAGTGAGTATCAGGAGTTTCAGTTCAATACATCAGTGTCTAGGTATTGGGTATGTGGGTGTATAGTATCAGTAGATACCTGTCTATGTATGTGTCAATGTGCTGTGTCAGTTTGTGTGTATCCTGTGCTGTGCAGAGTGTATTAGGTATCAGTTAGATAGGTAATACCTGTATATGTGTGCTGTGTGTGTGTGTGTAGTGAATTGGGAGTTGAGATCTGTGAGTGAGTGTGTGAATTTCTGTGAGAGAGTAAGAGAGAGCAGTGTATCAGTGTGTAGTTGTGCACAAACTAAAACCTGTGTCTACCTGTGTAGCACTGTAAAAGTGAGCAGTGAGTGAGTGCTGTGAGTGTCTTAGTGTGCATAGTGTGTTAGGTATCAACTAGATAGGTTTTACCTGTGTGTTTATCTCAGGAACCAGTGAGTGCAGGGTGTGAGGCATGTGAATACCTGTGTATTCTCAGTGTGCAGATTACTCAGGGAGCTCGATTTTTGGGTGAATGTTAGTTAGACTGTGGTAGGGTATTGGTGCCTGGTTTAGTCAAGGTGCAACATTAAGTATATAGCGGCGGTAGCAGTACTAAGTAAGGAGGGTGTAATGATGTAGTAGCAGTAGCAAGGAAGCCTTAGCTTCAGTAGCAGCAGCACTTGGAAGTGAGTGTTTGCAGTGTGCACTTGAATGCGGTTTCAAGAGCAACAACAGCTGCCAAGAGAGGAAAAAAAAATGCACATTAAAGAGCTCGAGTCACCCACAGGCAATGTTGCTAATTGTGTTGATGTAGGTTGGTTCAGCAGGTTAGGCAATAAAGTACTGATGAGGGGTAAGCAAGTATGTGTGTACATATATAGGCAAAAGACTGATGGCCAGGCTGTATTAGTAGAGGGATACCTGAGTTTGGGGATGCCCAATTAGCAGTAAGGAATTATACTTAGTAGGTTCATTAGTAAGGTGGATTGGGAAGCCATGTATAGTGAAGCTACGTGTACCAGTAAGAGAATACATGAGTATAGTTACAATGTCAATAATACTAATGGTTGAATATGAGTTTTGAGGTGTGATGAAGGGTATATGGGTGTAAGGGCTTAAGTAAGATACTTGATATACTAAGTTTTGAGGAGAATTTAACCAAGGTAATGAGGGTGAGTAATATGTTAGATATAAGATATTCAGATTGAGTATTATTATTAGTTTAAGGGTAACAGTTGAGAAGATATGATATGTTAAGGTATTACAAGCTTAAGGTAAGGTATAAACATTACTACCTATAAGTCTATATAGTATATCTAGTTGATACTTAGTATCTATATAACTAGTATAGCTAACAATAAGGTATTAATTAGTATTAACCTAAAAATCTAGGTATGACCTAGTGTCACCTAGTAATCAACCTAGAAGCTAGGTATGAACCTAAAATCAACGTAATAGCCTAGTTTGACCTAGTTTGACTAAAATAACCTAGATAAGACCAAAAAAAAATATGTTTTAATTCATTTTAGCATATTATCATTTTATTACACCCAAGTGACCTGATATTTCATATATAGGTATGTGTGACACCAGCTCGGACACCGAGTTATACCATTTGCTCAGGACCACAGGCGAGTACATTCCCTGAGTAGTTTCTTATTTATGATATCCCCTATGTTCACTGTATCTAGTGTAGATATACATGCTCTTGACACGCTGGTTACACGGATTGGTATACACGGATCTCGTCATGAGATGTTATTCCTTATTCATGGTGTAGCTTGTACAAGTCTTGTTTCCTTGTTATCTTGTGCATGTACCGACACTGATTCCTGGGGAGACTTGCTACCTCCCTAGGGAATCCCGTGCCATAGCGTACCATGATTGGATCTACTATACCAGTCGGGGGTTGGGGAGTATTTTAGTGTAGATATGTGATCATACCCAACTTTACATGCATCATAGCTCACCCCACATCTCACATCGGGTGCGGCCTGACCATTTACATGCTTCATAGCTGTTACGTGTGATTAGCCTGACCTCTACATGCATCATAGCTAACCAACGGTTAGCCTGACCTTACATGAATCATAACCAATCACATGTAACCAGCCTGATCAAGTTCCCAAACCGATCACATATTTAAGCTAGTACTCACACACTTAGTCATAGGGTTCTTGCTCATTGACATATTGTTTCTCCTCCTGCATTTACTTACAGTATTTCCAGTAATTCTTTTATTTCTCGCACCTATACATGCTTCTCGTATATTTCTATCTAAAACTGGTACATAGTTTATATCATTAATATAGAACTGCTATTTAGAGATGTACTTTGCTCCTTCCTGACTGGAAAATATTTTTCCAGACAGTGACCTTAGTAGACTGGTTTCTGACACACTTGGGGATTGGAAGTTAATGATTGCAGGTATGATTATTTTGTCGTTAGACTTGTCTTGTATTTCTTGCTTGCCTTGATATCTCATCGTGCTTTAGTTTATGTGATTGAGTATTTCTAGCATTATTTTATGATATCCACGTCTCCTTATGGAGTTGGGTATTCACGTGAGTTTGATTAGATAGTTACATGACCTAGACAGCGTTCTACCACCGATGCTGCAGCGTAGGCTGGACGTACCCACGCACTCGTGTCCTAAACTGGGTGCGGGTCGTGACACGTTTTAGTGGTGGCCCATGCAGGTCAGACTTTGCTAGTTGTGCGATATCGTAGTAGTACGACGTCATAGTTGTACTACTACGTACCTGCTATAGAATATAGGACATAGGATACTAGGATGAGAGAGGATACTCAATCACAAATTCTTGAGAGATTCCTGGGATGACTCCTTGAGAATCTCATTGTAATTTCTAATTTTAAATCCTTCGCCTTGTTTCCGTCCGTCCTCACTCATTGATATTAAACTTGATCCTTATTGATCAGTTATTAAATTAAAATCTTGGTATCATTGTTGAGTTTGATTCTTGTTGAACAGTTGTTAAATTTAATTCTTGGTATCGTTGTTGAGTTAATTTCATATCGAGATGAATTTTACGGGCTAAAATTTACGGTAGCGTCTGATGACATATGTTGATGAGGACAGTGAGAAAGGTAAAATGTCTACTTTGGTTATGGACCCTAGAGTTTATCGCAGCCATATTAGCTGTCGTGACAAGAACGTAGGAACCTAACTTGGATGTACATACTATAGTTATGAAACTTAGAGTCTCACGCAGCCATACCGGTTGGCGTGGCGAAGATTCTAGATGACATAATTATAGAGTTGTATACCTTAGTACGGAACCTATCGTTTATCGCATCTATGCTTACTGGCGTGGCGAGGATTCTGAGTGTCATAATTTCAGACAGACGCGTATGATTATCAGGTTGTATCTTAAATTGGTTCTTAAAGTATCATCTCAAGACTTATCTGTTTCTGTTATTCCAGGACTTTGTTCCATCGCTTCTTTTCTTTACTAGCAGTAAAGATACCTTCAGTCCTTAACCCAGTTCTTTTGAGCCTTATTTCTTTAAGGATCCTTGTTAGTGTGATAATTAGTGACTTGCAATTTTGGTTGTGCCTTGTATTAGTTTGACTGAGTGTGACTGTGAGTTGTAAGTGTTTCTTAGTTGGACATGGGAGCAGTAGGCATTAATATAGAGTTAACCCATAGCGTAGTGCCTTGCAGCAATAGTTCCATGATAGGTGTTATTTTAATTAGTATTGGTATTATAGAAAGAGAAGTAAGAGTATCAGTGATGGTTCCAAGAGTTAGTATCAGAGTCAGCATACCCATCCTGGATAGTCATGAATTTATATAATTGGATGATCTATATAAACAATTAAGTATCAAAGAATTGTGTTAAAGATTAATGGAGCATGATGTCCAATCTGATGATTGATATCGGGCGTGTTAAAAGTAAAGAAGGATATATGCAATAAAGAGTTAATGAGGTGTCATGAGTAGAGAAATATCGGAATTGGTAATGAAAGTGGCGAAGCGTATCACAGATTAGTTTAACAGGCTGTAAAAGATTACAGGGAAATACATATACAACAATCGAGATGAGGAACCATACACATACCCAGGAGAGTAAAGAAATATGAGTGTTATAGTAGATACATGTAATCATGAGTTATAATGAGCTTGATGAGATGATGCATTAATGAAACTAGTGATATAATACCAAGAGTGCTAATGATTCTATATCGAGGATTAGTCGAGAATAACGGTAATAACAGTAAGCACCCTGTATGATGATAATTAGATGATATACCAGTTGACATAAATTGAAAATCATGAAAGAAATTACAGGTGATGATAACTTGATCATTGGAGATAATGGTGCAAGTGATTCAGGCAGTACGATTTTAGCACACAATTATAGACACTAGATGCATTGAGTGCACCTTGAGTATCAGAGACCGTGAGCACTGATATGTACATTTGTGGAGTTATAAATTAAAAGGTGGAAATAAAATTTTATTTTAAGAATTTTTGAGGAGTTAAGATTTTATGTTATTAAAATTTTGAGGATTAAAATTCAATTCAATAAACATGGTCAAAGCTATAAGGATTTTAGAAGTGATTAAAAATTTTATTTCAATGTTGAATATTTGACTTTTGAGGAAAGTATATGCATTTTATTTTAAATTGTTCAAGAAGTTAAATTTTGATGATTTTATTTTGAGGATAAAATTTTATGGTGGATAAGAAATATATATTAGTATATGAGTGAATAAAGTGCATATATAAGGATCCATTGGCTGAGTATGATTGAGATGGCACTGCAGACAGACTTGGGTGTCCATCTAGAGTTGTATTAGAATGAGTAGTACTTAGTATGGTGTGTTGCACTTGGTGTGCACTTGAGTGATAAGAACAACTAGTATAAACAATTGTAGTAGGTAAGAGAGCTAGCAGTGAGTATGCTTGTAGTAGAAACAGTGGTACCTAAAGGGATACAGGTATCAAACTTTAGATGTGTCATTTGACCGATGGTTGTGTTAGAGGTCCTTGGTATCATATTTTGGTATCAATAGACAGATGTGTGTAATGTGGATGTATCCATGGATATCTTGTGGACTAGATATTAGTTGATATGGGTAACAGTATATAGGGACAGGAATTTGTGAATAAATATGCCAGAGTTAAGTGTATGATAGAGGTTGTAGATGTCCAAGTAATGGGTTAGAAGGCTATGTTCTGTTCTTTCCTTCTGTTCATTTTCGTCTGTTTGATTGATTAATTAATTTCTTAGTATCGTAGTTTGTATCAATAATTCTCTTGCTAGAATGTAGCTGGTAGTACACCCCGACAGATACTGCAATACCATGACAAAAGTGACCATAACCATGTATGTTTCTCTAGATTGTATATTGTATGACGGTAGGTAGGATTTTCTTAGACCTTGATTGTTGGGGTTTGACCGTGGTAAAAAATTAATGAAGAGGTTATGAATTGACAAAGAGAGACAATGTATTTTAAATTTTGAGGATAAATATTTATTTAAATGAAGAGAGTTGAGAATTTAAAATGACAGAATTGACGATTTGTTAAAATCATAAATTTTATGAAGATTGTGGTATGATTGAATGTCACTAACATTTGAGAAAATTAAGAAGATTATCATTGTATTTATTTGACCGCAAGTTATAAAATTTTTGGATGTTGCATTAGAAGGATCTCTAAGTGTCGCACTGGTGAGTATTGTGAGGAAATGGGAACTGATTTTTATTTTTGAGGATATTTCAGGAATATAGTAATTTCGAAAAATTTTGAAAATGGCAAAACGACAAGGTGGATTATTTTAGGGTTATGTGGGTTGTTGAATTTTACTATTTATGGAAAATAATAATGTGTATGAGTAAACACTACTATGAGGACTTTAAATTTCGAGGACAAAATTCTTTTAAGGAGGGTAGACTTGTCACTACCACATTTCCAGATTAGGGCATTTGTGTAATTTTACTATTTTGAATAATTATGTATTTAATTATTCTGCTGAGTTTTAAAACTGTTTATATGTTGTTAGTTGTGTTTGGTTTAGGTCAAACCCTAGAACTCATTAGGACTATAACCCTAATGACTAAACCCTAATTTGAAAACCAAATTCTAGAGAAACCCTAGAATTCCAATTTTAGGTTGAACCTCAAACCCTAGAATGACTAACCCTTAGCTAATTAGGTTCTTCATGACCTAACATGGGGGATTAACCTAATCCTATGCATTTGAAACCCTAAACCTAGTTTTTACTATAAAAGGGAGCCACCCTCAACCCTTTTCTCCTTCATGAAGAAAGAAAGCCTAGCCTCCATTAAAGAAAAGCCATTTCCCCTACCCCAAATTCGGAATCAAACCCTAGGATTCCATCTTCCTCCTCCAAAGCAAAGGAAAACAATGATCTGGGGTCAAGAAACCTTGGGGAAGAAGAACCTTCATAGGAAAATGTCTCCCTATAGGTAAAATCCGAATTTTAATTTCTTTTAATTCTGTTTTCCTGTTGATTATTGCCATTAGGAAACCCCCCTATTGTTTAGATTTTGATTTAGGGTTTTGATTTGGGTTTTGGTGACCTACATTTGATTTTGCCCCAATTTCAGGAACCCTAACCCTAGGGGTTTGTTTGTAGACTGATTTCACCTCCAACGTATAAGTTTAGATTCGATTCTTAGGGCTTTGATTGAGGATTCATGTGTTCTTAGGTAAATTCTTTTTCTGCACTTTTTATGTTCGATGGAATGCCTCTTAGGGGTTCACCTTTCTAAGTATTCTAATCTTGCATTGTTTTGATGTATATACGTATATAAGCATAGTTGTAGATGTGTTGTTGTTTTGATCAATCTGAGCAGTCGGGTTTTTGGGGATAGTTCGGTGCACAGTGGGGATTTTTTGTGCAGTGCACTGTGCTTGGGTCACAGTGCAGTCGGGTGGAGTTTTGTTGAGTTCCTGTGTGTAGGTATTGGATTGCAGAGAGTGAGTATCCCAGATTTCAGTGCAGGAATTTTTGGCAATTGGGTAGCAGCTGGGTTTATTCAGTAAGTTAGTTGAAGGTAGGGTGTGCATTGAAGGTAGGGGATTCCAGTGTGAGGTGATGAGTTCACTGTATGTATCAGCAGTGAGTGGGGGAAACACTAGTTTCAGTATAGTTTTTGAACTGTAGCATTAAGGTATCAGTGAGCCCGAGTTACGAGTAACCAGTGTGTGTAGGTGATACCCTTGGGTTATGTTTGTATATTGGGTTCTCTTGAGAATGTATTAGTAAACATGTTAGAGCAGTGTGTATTTCATCTCAGAACCTAGTGTATCAGTGTGGAGTTGGGGTAAGTGGGTTCAGTGTTTAATTCTATGTGTAGTACCTGACTGTGTGTGAGTGAGTTGTTCTGTTTTGGGTTCCCTGTGTATTAGTTAGGTAAGAACCTAATGTGTCTGTGACTTGTGGGTGAGTGAGCAGTGAACTGAGTGTGTGTGAGTGATAATTTCCCCAGGTTTAGTTTCCAATTTCAGTATAGTTTCTGTATGAAACTGTGTGTAGCTCAGTGTGTAAGAGTGTGTGAACTTGTGTCCAGGTATCAGTGTGCAGTATTAGGTCCTGTGTATCAGATAAAGGGACTGTGAGTATAGTGTCTAGGTGAGAGTACCTATGTGAAATTCTGTGTAGAGTTAGGGTTATGTTTTCAGCATTGTGTGTATAGCCTTACCTGTGTTCAGTGAGTATCAGAAGTTTCAGTTCAATACATCAGTGTCTAGGTATTGGGTATGTGGGTGTATAGTATCAGTAGATACCTGTCTATGTATGTGTCAATGTGCTGTGTCAGTTTGTGTGTATCCTGTGCTGTGCAGAGTGTATTAGGTATCAGTTAGATAGGTAATACCTGCATATGTGTGCTGTGTGTGTGTGTGCAGTGAATTGGGAGTTGAGATCTGTGAGTGAGTGTGTGAATTTCTGTGAGAGAGTAAGAGAGAGAGCAGTGTATCAGTGTGTAGTTGTGCACAAACTAAAACCTGTGTCTACCTGTGTAGCACTGTAAAAGTGAGCAGTGAGTGAGTGCTGTGAGTGTCTTAGTGTGCATAGTGTGTTAGGTATCAACTAGATAGGTTTTACCTGTGTGTTTATCTCAGGAACCAGTGAGTGCAGGGTGTGAGGCATGTGAATACCTGTGTATTCTCAGTGTGCAGATTACTCAGGGAGCTCGATTTTTGGGTGAATGTTAGTTAGACTGTGGTAGGGTATTGGTGCCTGGTTTAGTCAAGGTGCAACATTAAGTATATAGCGGCGGTAGCAGTACTAAGTAAGGGGGGTGTAATGATGTAGTAGCAGTAGCAAGGAAGCCTTAGCTTCAGTAGCAGCAGCACTTGGAAGTGAGTGTTTGCAGTGTGCACTTGAATGCAGTTTCAAGAGCAACAACAGCTGCCAAGAGAGGAAAAAAAAATGCACATTAAAGAGCTTGAGTCACCCACAGGCAATGTGGCTAATTGTGTTGATGTAGGTTGGTTCCGCAGGTTAGGGAATAAAGTACTGATGAGGGGTAAGCAAGTGTGTGTGTACATATATAGGCAAAAGACTGATGGCCAGCTAGTATTAGTAGAGGGATACCTGAGTTTGGGGATGCCCAGTTAGCAGTAAGGAATTATACTTAGTAGGTTCATTAGTAAGGTGGATTGGGAAGCCATGTATAGTGAAGCTACGTGTACCAGTAAGAGAATACATGAGTATAGTTACAATGTCAATAATACTAATGGTTGAATATGAGTTTTGAGGTGTGATGAAGGGTATATGGGTGTAAGGGCTTAAGTAAGATACTTGATATACTAAGTTTTGAGGAGAATTTGACCAAGGTAATGAGTGTGAGTAATATGTTAGATATAAGATATTCAGATTGAGTATTATTATTAGTTTAAGGGTAACAGTTGAGAAGATATGATATGTTAAGGTATTACAAGCTTAAGGTAAGGTATAAACATTACTACCTATAAGTCTATATAGTATATCTAGTTGATACTTAGTATCTATATAACTAGTATAGCTAACAATGAGGTATTAATTAGTATTAACCTAAAAATCTAGGTATGACCTAGTGTCACCTAGTAATCAACCTAGAAGCTAGGTATGAACCTAAAATCAACGTAATGGCCTAGTTTGACCTAGTTTGACTAAAATAACCTAGATAAGACCAAAAAAAATATGTTTTAATTCATTTTAGCATATTATCATTTTATTACACCCAAGTGACCTGATATTTCATATATAGGTATGTGTGATACCAGCTCGGACACCGAGTTATACCATTTGCTCAGGACCACAGGCGAGTACATTCTCTGAGTAGTTTCTTATTTATGATATCCCCTATGTTCACTGTATCTAGTGTAGATATACATGCTCTTGACACGCTGGTTACACGGATTGGTATACACGGAACTCGTCATGAGATATTATTCCTTATTCATGGTGTAGCTTGTACAAGACTTGTTTCCTTGTTATCTTGTGCATGTACAGACACTGATTCCTGGGGAGACTTGCTACCTCCCTAGGGAATCCCGTGCCATAGCGTACCATGATTGGATCTACTATACCAGTCGGGGGTTGGGGAGTATTTTAGTGTAGATATATGATCATACCCAACTTTACATGCATCATAGCTCACCCCACATCTCACATCGGGTACGGCCTGACCATTTACATGCTTCATAGCTGTTACGTGTGATTAGCCTGACCTCTACATGTAACACCCCGTTTCGTTCAAGCGGACTGCCGTCTCAATCGGCAATCGTGCAGCTGTCCCGACCTGCTTTGCTTCGATCAAGAAGCAAAGGATATCCAGACTTGTCCCTAAAGGAATCCGGCTTGGACTTTCAAAGGCTCGCTCAGACGTATCGCTCTACCGAGGCGAATCATCGCTAAGGTGGGTGGCTACGGTGAACTTGTCTTTGCTTAGCCAGCACACATAAAATCTGGAATGTTTATGCTAGTCGCTAGGTGATTCACCCCTGCGTGCTAATAAATCCAACGCACCTAGCTAAGGGAATAATCCCAACCTGTATTGCTATGCTAGAACATGGAAAATAAAATACTGCTTATATATGTTCAGACCCTCACATGCTAAGTCCCTTAACGGTTTCATCTCTCGGCTTACCTTCGGGCCCGAGCCAAATGTGCCTGCTTATGTTCCTTAGAAACACATGCTTGTCTGCTTGTAATGTTGCCATATTTTCATCCAAATCCCGGAAGACTATTACGTAGTCGTTCCGTGCCTGAATGAACCTGCAAGTATTCGGGACCGCTAGGTCACTAAGGCAATCTCCGCCCATGGAGAATTGTATCAAGGCAAAGCATCTTGTCTTGTACTATTGTTGCCTCAACAGCTTGCCTCTTGTCTTGTACTTTTGTCTTGTACTCTTGTCTTGTACTCTTGTTGCCCCAACCAAGGCCCCGTTCGATCATGGACAACCAGTTCACAGGGTAACGGTCTCGCGGGCGATGCTGGGGCACTGGCATCGACCCGGTCCGGGCAAGACAATTGTTCTTAGTCTTTTGTTCGGCGGAATGGCTTGCAGCGCCCCTTGTACTTGTTGCACACCATTCTCGTCAAAGACTAAATAGTCTCTTGTTCGGCGGAGTGGTTTGCAGCGCCTCTTGTACTTCGTTGCAAACCATCTCGTCAAAGACTATACCGTCCATTATGGCATACGCCAGTGATCGCCTTGTATTTAACTTATTGCATGCTTGCTTGTAAATGAAAGAAAAACTTAAACGAAGGATAAACAATTCATCCTCGCTTAGCGGCTATCCGCGTGCGAGATACTGTATGGCATGAAACAATTAACTGAACACCTGAACGATCTTGGAATAAGTACTCGTGTTTGCATACGTTATGCCTCCTGAATGCTTATAAATGCTCCTGCTTGAATTAACATGTTTGCCTCAATATTTGCCTTGGACAGGGAAGAAAATGGTAAGTTGGTAAGTCTCGTCGTGTTTCCTCTAACATCACATGACGCACTGCCCGACACGTTAAGCTGTTCAATGTTTGCATGAAACTGATCCTAAGGCAACTAGAAAGACAACTTAATAGTTGTGCACGGAACCTGTATTACGTGTTTGGATTTGTCGAGCGGGCGAGTAGCTTCCCCACCAGTGCATTCAATGTACTGATAATCCATCAGTTTGTATGCAGGGTGCGGGAGAACCTCGTGCGGTGCGGACGCCTCCTTCGTGCGTGCTAAGGCCAGGAGTTCCCTCTGAAGCCTTGTAACAGTGCATCCGGGACTGAAGCACATATACAAGACATAATGTTGTGAACATAGCCCGAACTTGCCTGACCATCGCCTGTACAATCATTCCACAGTTGTAGCCACTTGGCATGCTTTTACTGTTTCAGAGAGAGAGGCTTGAGCGACTTGTAATCTCGGCTATACGTCGCCTGTAATACATGTTTCATATCAATAAAGAGATTACTTTACTTGTTTCGATGCTTTCGCTATATTGTCGACTCAGTGAACCTGTTACCGATCGCTATGCGTTCCTAAACTCTGCTGCACTCGGACAATCTGTACGACTCTGTGGCTTAGAACTCTTGCCGCCAGCCAATGAACCATGGCCTTGCACGGACGTGGATCACGCTCGTGCGGCATCATGCTCGGATGGGTTAAGCGATCGTTCCGCGGGAGCGCTGGCGAGGGTGATTCCCGCCTAGCGGGAACGGTCGATTGCCTGTGGGAGATCGGGGCGTGACAGGTTGGTATCAGAGCCTGGCTTCTACGTCTTTGTCCTCAATTCGATATCTCTGTTTCGAAAGCTCGTTCGTGGGTTATGTGCACGCTCTCTCTCAATGCCTCGATGGGATGTTCCAACAATAAGCCTAAATACTTTCAAAATACGTTTTGAATGATATGCTTGCTTGTCTGGTTGTATGCTGCGAGTGGCCTTTGGGCCAACCTGTGCGGACTCATCGAGTGTATCGCTAGTAGCTTGTCCGATTTTCACTAACCCTAAGTTTGGTTGAATGCATCTATTCGAGGGACGCCTTGAACTAGTGCACCATTCAAGACTTAAGAAAAGGTGAAACTCGAGTGCTAAGACTTCTCTATCACTGAGCTGGTTGACGTGTTCATGCTAGAAGTGCACTTCAAAAGTGCGCACGATCCAGTCTAAGCGATATGCTGATTTCGAAGCTTGTGCAAGTGAATGTCCAAATGAACAAGTACAACGACTTGTCTAGGATTGCCTCAACCCTAGATTACTGCTTGTCCTTAGTAAGTCTCGAGGATGAGAATTTTTCTAAGTTGGGTAGGATGTAACATCCCGTTCCATTCAAGCGGACTGCCGTCTCAATCGGCAATCGTGCAGCTGTCCCGACCTGCTTTGCCTCGATCAAGAAGCAAAGGATATCCAGACTTGTCCCTAAAGAAATCCGGCTTGGACTTTCAAAGGCTCGCTCAGACGTATCGTTCTACCGAGACGAATCATCGCTAAGGTGGGTGGCTACGGTGAACTTGTCTTTGCTTAGCCAGCACACATAAAATCTGGAATATTTATGCTAGTCGCTAGGTGATTCACCCCTGCATGCTAATAAATCCAAAGCACCTAGCTAAGGGAATAATCCCAACCTGTATTGCTATGCTAGAACATGGAAAATGAAATACTGCTTATATATGTTCAGACCCTCACATGCTAAGTCCCTTAACGGTTTCATCTCTCGGCTTACCTTCGGGCCCGAGCCAAACGTGCCTGCTTATGTTCCTTAGAAACGCATGCTTGTCTGCTTGTAATGTTGCCATGTTTTTATCCAAATCCCGGAAGACTATTACGTAGTCGTTCCGTGCCTGAACGAACCTGCAAGTATTCGGGACCGCTAGGTCACTAAGGCAATCTCCGCCCAAGGAGAATTGCATCAAGGCAAAGCATCTTGTCTTGTACTATTGTTGCCTCAACAGCTTGCCTCTTGTCTTGTACTCTTGTCTTGTACTCTTGTCTTGTACTTTTGTTGCCCTAACCAAGGCCCCGTTCGATCATGGACAACCAGTGCACAGGGTAACGGTCTCTCGGGCGATGCTGGGGCACTGGCATCGACCCGGTCCGGGCGAGACAATTGTTCTTAGTCTCTTGTTCGGCGGAATGGCTTGCAGCGCCCCTTGTACTTGTTGCACACCATTCTCGTCAAAGACTAAATAGTCTCTTGTTCGACGGAGTGGTTTACAGCGCCTCTTGTACTTTGTTGCAAACCATCTCGTCAAAGACTATACCGTCCATTATGGCATACGCCAGTGATCGCCTTGTATTTAACTTGTTGCATGCTTGCTTGTAAACGAAAGAAAAACTTAAACGAAGGATAAACAATTCATCCTCGCTTAGCGGCTATCCGCGTGCGAGATACTGTATGGCATAAAACAATTAACTGAATACCTGAACGATCTTGGAATAAGTACTCGTGTTTGCATACGTTATGCCTCCTGAATGCTTATAAATACTCCTGCTTGAATTAACATGTTTGCCTCAATGTTTGCCTTGGACAGGGAAGGAAATGGTAAGTTGGTAAGTCTCGCCGTGTTTCCTCTAACATCGCACGGTGCACTGCCCGACATGTTAAGCTGTTCAATGTTTGCATGAAACTGATCCTAAGGCAACTAGAAAGACAACTTAATAGTTGTGCACGGAACCTGTATTACGTGTTTGGATTTGTCGAGCGGGCGAGTAGCTTCCCCACCAGTGCATTCAATGTACTGATAATCCATCAGTTTGTATGCAGGGTGCGGGAGAACCTCGTGCGGTGCGGACGTCTCCTTCGTGCTTGCTAAGGCCAGGAGTTCCCTCTGAAGCCTTGCAACGGTGCGTCCGGGACTGAAGCACATATACAAGACATAATATTGTGAACATAGCCCGAACTCGCCTGACCATCGCCTGTACAATCATTCCACAGTTGTAGCCACTTGGCACGCTTTTACTGTTTCAGAGAGAGAGGCTTGAGCGACTTGTAATCTCGGCTATACGCCGCCTGTAATACATGTTTCATATCAATAAAGAGATTACTTTACTTGTTTCGATGCTTCCGCTATATTGTCGACTCAGTGAACCTGTTACCGATCGCTATGCGTTCCTAAACTCCGCTGCACTCGGACAATCTGTACGACTCTGTGGCTTAGAACTCTTGCCGCCAGCCAATAAACTATGGCCTTGCACGGGCGTGGATCACGCTCGTGCGGCATCACGCCCGGATGGGTTAAGCGATCGTTCCGCGGGAGCGCTGGCGAGGGTGATTCCCGCCTAGCGGGAACGGCCGATTGCCTGCGGGAGATCGGGGCATGACACTACATGCATCAAAGCTAACCAACGGTTAGCCTGACCTTACATGAATCATAGCCAATCACATGTAACCAGCCTGATCAAGTTCCCAAACCAATCACATATTTAAGCTAGTACTCACACACTTAGTCATAGGGTTCTTGCTCATTGACATATTATTTCTCCTCCTGCATTTACTTACAGTATTTCCAGTAATTTTTTTATTTCTCGCACCTATACATGCTTCTCGTATATTTCCATCTAGAACTGCTACATAGTTTATATCACTAATATAGAACTGCTATTTAGAGATGTACTTTGCTCCTTCCTGACTGGAAAATATTTTTCTAGACAGTGACCTTAGTAGACTGGTTTCTGACACACTTGGGGATTGGAAGTTAATGATTGCAGGTATGATTATTTTGTCGTTAGATTTGTCTTGTATTTCTTGCTTGCCTTGATATCTCATCGTGCTTTAGTTTATGTGATTGAGTATATCTAGCATTATTTTATGATATCTACGTCTTCTTATGGAGTTGTGTATTCACGTGAGTTTGATTAGATAGTTACATGACCTAGACAGCGTTCTACCGCCGATACTGCGGCATAGGCTGGACGTACCCACGCACTCGTGCCCTAAACTGGGTGCGGGTCGTGACACGACATATGGACCGCATGAGGATTCTATCTTTATTGTCCCACCTACTTGCAGCAGTCAGCATTCAATAGTCTTCGACCGCATGTGCAATGAACCGACTGTGCAAGAAGATTCTTCCGATAGGGATGCCGATAAAATGCAGGTTCATAGATACAGCCCGCAAGCTTTGAAGATCATACAAAGTATGGGTTATAACTTAAAGCTGGAACCGGGTCTCAACTACGGGAAAGGCCGACGAATACCGCTGCACGGTGATCCCTACTATCAACGAACTCGTTTCGGGTTAGGGTATACCACCTCCCTTGCAACTTCGGAGTCAAACGAAGATATCTTTTTCTCTTCTCAAAATGGCTCAGCGCCCTCCGACTCATCTCATGCTCTCGAACGAACATTATCAGTAAATATGGTAGTGACAGATTCCTTCAAAGCAGACGAACAAGAATCTGAACTGTTTGAGAATGACGCTTGGGCTCAGTAAATGGATACACAATGGGAATTCTGCTTCGAGCAGAGAGAACCTCCCACTGAAGATAAAGTTATCCAGATTGACGTTGGGGATAAACTTTCGCCAAAGCCGATATTTATCAGTAACAATCTTTCCGAAGCAGAAAGGAAAGAAGTTATCCAGCTGATAAAAGAATATATCGACGTCTTTGCGTGGAATTATGAGGACATGTCAGGCCTTGATCCAAAGGTGGCTACTCATAAGCTCAATATATTGCCCGATTCGAAACCTGTGAAGCAGCACCAACTCCGGTTCTGCCTGGATATAATGGACGCCATTGAAGCTGAAATCAAGAAGTTGATAGCCTACGATTTCATCCGGGAAGAACAACATCCCGACTGGGTCGCCAATGTTGTCCCGGTCATGAAGAAAAATGGGAAAGTACTTGTCTGCATCAATTACCGAGATCTGAATGCAGCCTGCCCCAAGGATGAGTTTCCTCTTCCCATCACAGACGTCATGATTGACAATACATGCGGTTTTGAACGTATGTCTTTTATTGACGGATTTTCAGGATACAACCAAATCAAGATGCATCCTGAAGACGAGAAGCATACTGCCTTTCGGACACCATTGGGGGTATATTGCTATACGGTCATGCCCTTCGGATTGAAGAATGCTGGGGCTATATACCAACGGGCTATGAGTAAATATTCTATGAGCATTTACGCAAGACAGTGGAGTGTTACGTGGATGATGTAGCTGTCAAAAGCCGCCTCAAGGATAATCACATCCAAGACTTAAAGACAGTATTTGAATTGATGCGCCAATATCAACTCAAAATAAATCCTATAAAGTCCTTTCTAGGGGTATCTAGTGGCAAATTTCTGGGATTTGTCATTACCGCCAAAGGCATTCAAGTGGACCCTGATAAAGTCAAGGCCATCTTAGAAATGCGACCGCCCCGCAATCTGAGGGAACTCAGGAGATTTCAAGGTCGTCTGGCTTATATCCGAAGATTCATATCCAACCTCTCTGGGAGATATCAGCCATTTTCTCGTCTCATGAAGAAAGGTGTATCCTTCGTATGGGACAAAGCCTGTCAGCAAGCGTTTAATGATATCAAACGCTACCTCACTAGTCCGCCAGTTCTGGTGCCTCCCGTCATAGGAAGACCATTTGTGATCTATGTTCGAGCGATGGATCATTCTCTGGGAGCTCTTCTCGCACAAAAGAACGATATGGGTCACGAATAGGCTATCTACTACCTCAGCAGGATAATGGTCGGAGCCGAACATCGGTACAACCCAGTGGAGAAAGAATGCTTGGCTCTGATGTTCGCTATCCAGAAAATGCGATACTATGTCACAGGCCAAACCATTCACATCATCTTCAGAATAAATCCTCTTCGGGTACTGATGAACAAGCCAAGTGTTCTTAATTCCGGACTCGCGACTTGGGCGATGTTATTAACATCGTATGACATGGTGTACGTCCCTCAGAAGTCCGTCAAAGGCCAAGCATTGGCTGACTTCCTAGCTGCTCATCCGATCCCGGAGGCCTCCAAACTGTACGAGGACATTCTCGGCGAAGTTGCAGAATATAATTCCGCAATGGAAAGTGATGCATGGCAACTGTTCTTCGATGGTGCCTCCAGGATCAGTCCCAAGGGAAGCATGGTTTCAGGAGTAGGAATTGTCCTGGTTACTCCTGATAAACTCGTTATCTATCGAGCATATTCTCTTAGCGAGCCCTATTCCAACAATGTGGCAGAGTATAACGCTCTACGAATCAGGCTCCAAGTCGCTAAAGAATTGGGCGTCAAATCTTTGGAAGCCTTCGGTGACTCTCTGCTGATCGTCAATCAAGTCAGAGGAATATATGAAGTCCGGAATCCATACCTCATCCCCTATCACCGAGCAACGGTCGAGATAGCCATGACATTTTAAGGATTCTTCCTAGAGCATGTACCTCGATCTTAGAATCTGGAAGCTGATGCCCTAGCCAGTCTAGCTACAGATTTAGCTACCCCTATAAGAAGGCAGAATTCGGTGATCCTTCTTAACAGAGATTTATTCTGTGTGAAAAATAACTTTCACATAGAACACAGCTATGCGGTGAACACAGATCTTCCAAAGAGAGACTGGAGAAGTCCCTTTATAGATTTCGTAGCATACGGAATCTTGCCGGAGGACCCTAAAGAAGCAGTATCCGTCAAAAGATGATCATTGCGCTTCTATTTCGACGCATCTTTATAATGTCTATATCGCCGATCTTATGACGGACTATTATTACGATGTCTCTCTGGTGATGAAGCACATCGGATTATCCGTAAAGCTCATGACGGTGTATGCGGAGTGCATCAACCCGGTCCTAAGCTACATGATCGCATCAGGAGAATGGGCTATTACTGGCCTACTATGATCACAGATGCAATAAAGTATGCAAGACAATGCAGAGCCTGTCAGGTCCATGCAGACTTTATCCATCAACCTCCTGAATATCTATATCCTACGGTTGCGTCCTGGCCTTTCGAAGCATGGGGTATGGATATCATTGGTCCTATTCACCCGTCTTCTTCCAGAGGTCACCGGTTCATACTGGCCACACGGATTATTTCTCCAAATGGGCAGAAGCGATCCCTCTTGCTGAGGTGAAGGCATCTAATGTGATCAGCTTCATCAAGAATCACGTTATTTATCGCTTCGGGATACCCCGGAGGATAATTCATGACAATGGGCCTCAATTCATCAGCCAAGCGTTTCATCGATTTTGCGATAAAAATCGGATACAAAATGTGGCCTCTATGGCATATAATCCTGCTGCTAATGGTTTGGCAGAAGCTTTCACCAAAACCATTATCAAGCTCTTGAAAAAGTTTGTCTCTTCAAACAAGAGGGATTAGAATGAGAAGCTGGGAGAATGTCTCTGGGCATACCGCACAACGGTACGAGCACCGACAGGTTGTACCCCATTCTCATTAGTTTACGGGAATGAAGCAGTTCTTCCCATCGAAATCCAAATTTCGTCACTCAGGATAGCCGTGGCTAATGAGTTGACTCAAGAAAAGAATGACCTGTTAAGGCTTCAAGAGCTAGAAGGATTAGACGAGAAATGCCTCCAAGCTCAACAGCGTATCGCGTTCTACCAAGCACGCATTTTCAGAGCTTTTAATCAAAAAGTAAAGAAAAGAGTGTTCAAAGTTGGCGAGCTAGTTTTAGCTGTGAGAAGGCCGATGATTCTTACTCACAGGAGTAAGGGCAAATTCTAGCCCAAATGGGAAGGCCCTTATATGATCGAGACAACGTTCTCAAACGGCGCTTACAGGTTAGCCAAGCCTAATGAAGACCTGTTAATGGCTCCTATCAATGGCAAATTCCTGAAAAGGTACTATGCTTAACCTCCTCTGCTCAAGTGAAATATAGCAAAAACCTCATTCTGACAAAACTACTTCCAAAACGAAACTAGTTTGATCATATTCTACCATGTCCATATAACCTCTGAATAGATATGTTTAACTAATTTGGAACTTCAAGACCTATCATGTCCATATTACCTCTGATAGTATTTTGTGTACAAATTTTAGCTAAAAGCATATTCTATCATGTCCATATAACCTCTGAATAGATATGTCCTACTAAAACTTACTGAGAGTATATCACGTCCATATTACCTCTGATATCACTTTCACCTAAATCTGTCATTTATATTCCAAAATGATGGGTCCACAAAGTCAGATGAAAGCCTCTTTATTATTCCCAGAAAGAGCAAAATTATATTGAAAAGAAAAAGTACATCATTTGGGAGGAGCGGTCAGGTCGCGAATCTGCTGCGCCAGTGCGACCATCTTCTCAGTCCTGGAATCCAAGACATCAACGCGGGCCCGCTCCAGCCGTGCCTCGTCGTTGCTCAGGAGGGACAGTTCGGATCTAGCCCGAACAAAACCAGCACGGGCGACTCATGTACGCGCCAAGTTCTGTTGTGCTATGCCCAATCGGCCATTCGCCACATCTAGAGCTTCCGACGACTGAGAAGCCCACTCCTTTGCCTGAGCAAGTTTTGTTTCTAGCCTGCGGACCCTTGCTACATTCCCTTCATGCTCGGCCTGGCACTTCGTTTGAAGAGCAATGGCCTCCTCCAAGACATCTTTTCCTTCATCCATCTCCTGCTGATGTATTTGGATAGATTTATTTGGGCCTTCCATCTGTTCAGCAAGCTACGCAGTCAAGAAGTCGTATTTAGCCTGGACCAGATCTTCAATACTGCCTCGAGCTAGCTGCAAGTATTCGTTAATGGGTTGCTCCAAACCATTAACTATCTCCTCCAGCGTGTCATCTACCCCAGTGTCGTTGAATTCTCGGATCGGCACTATCGCAGACCGGGAGGACCTCCTCAGAGACGCAAAGCTCAGATTCTTCGCCAACACCATTGATATTAACATTTTCAAGGTGTTGTAGAAGATACTAGTGTACTGCTCGGTCAGCGCAGCTAGATCCGAATGGACGCTGGGAGCGGCCGCGATATTGGCAAATCCCCCTCCAGGAATGATCGTAAACGATGTGGCCACGACCGTCGCCTCAATAGGTGGTGCGACAAAAGAAGAAGCGCCAACACCGAACAAAGTGACCGGCGAACTCAAAGGAGGCATTGTCGCAATGACAGACTCATCCTCCTCTTGAGATATCAGAATCTCTTCGACGGGCGAGCCAGCACCCGAAAGTGTCTCCTCTTCAAAGTCAGGCACCTCCGTGTCGCCGCCAGGACCTGACACAGAGCCAAAGGGCGCATCTACACTGCCCTCCCCGAAGATGTCTTCCCCTGAAAAGAAGACAAAAGGAAGTTAATATCAAAATGATGTTAACTTTTCTAACAAGAGGCGTAAAGACGATATTTACCCAAGGCCGATGGTGTATATGTCGCGTCTGCGGCTAGTACAGCTAAATCATTTCTTAATGATGCTAGGCAAGCTGTCATACCTGGAGAAGGTGGTGTGTCAACCGACACTGGCAAATATTCTTCCAGGCCCTCAACAAATTCCAACCGAGGCTCATCGGCTGGAATCTCGCTGGGTGCACTGACGGACACGGTAGGGGTTTCTCCCGATGCTAATCCGGATAAAGGTATCCTTATTCGGCTCGGCCCCGAAGGCGATCTTGTTCCACTACCTGAAGCGATAGTAGCGACAGCAGCCTCCAACAGGAATTCTCCGGCACCACCAACCGGAACATTAGAGGGTCCCTCTCTAAAAGGCGAGGAACCTCCAATCCAAGAATCATCCCCAACAGGGGGAGATGCAAGCTCACTTCTAGGAGCCTCATTACCAGGAATTCGGAGAGGACGATTAACCGTCTTCTTCTTCCTCTTGCGAGAGGAAGTCTCCTTCAGAGCAGGAGCCCTTCGCTTTCCAGAGATTACCAAAGCCCCTGCAGGAGGAGGTATTTCACCCCTCGGCACCGACAACAGAGGCTCATCCAGAGTAACGGACTCTTCACCCTCGTCAGAAAAAACCGAGGGGACTTTATCTCTTCCTGTAGACTTGGAAGAGGGCACCCTAAAACTTTTATGCATATCAAAATCGCGATGGAAGGTGTTGGTTGACACATAGAACTGGGCATACGAATAGAGGATGCGCAGCTCCGTGGAGAGTAAAATGACAGGCACGGTAAAAGTTGATTCAGTGCAACCCATGATGAAGTATCGCCATCCTCTCACTCCATCAATGAGTCCACCCCTGGACCTGAAGCTGGTGATGGCATTGCCCACATGCAATTGGTCGTATCCAAACTGCCTGGCAAACCGACTAGGAAGGTAGGGATCCAAGAAGCAATGATCTTCGCTTCTGTACAGCAAATGGGAAGGTCTAATGTAGACCAACCAATTAAAAGCCTCAGGAGAAAGAATGGTCTGCCTGTCGCCTACATCCTGACATCTGATCCCCTATTGATTGAGATGTATAGGGGGGACAGTGCAGAAGGGCTTCCAGCTATGGCCGAAATTCAGCGCCCGCCGACAGTCTAAAACTGAAGTCACGTTCCAGAATGATTTCTTGTAATTCAGCAAGAAACTACCCCCCGAACTACTGCCAGAGCCGGGAGACATCACCCGGGGGTTATGGAGAATTAACCATCCCATCAAATACACGTATGGTAATTCTATCCTGGGAAAGCTATCACGCTGAGTTTCATCGACGAGCAGCCCCTCAGTCATGGCCCTCAAGCCAGCTTGTATGCGGCATACCATGGCAAGGAGCAAGTCCAGTCTTGCCCCGAACACCAGACGTACTGCAGGCCATAGGGTATTCCGGTGAATGCTGTCCGCAGATGCGATGTCGGGCACTACTACTCGACGCAGCCATATGGAGAGAAAGCCAGCCAGTTGAGCTTCCTTGGACAAAGTCCTGCGGCAATGCCTCAAATAGCTGTAAGCCTTAGTGCCTGCAGGATATTTTCCTATCCCTTCATCGAGAATCAGATCCGGAGCACCAGCGTCCTCCATAAGATCATCGACTACCTGAGCACTAAGCGCGCTCAGAAAATTCAAAGGCTGATCCTTCGTATCCAAGACCTTCTCTGGCTTAGCAGTCCTGGCCCGATGAAAGAAGAGGTAGGACGCCCATTTATTGATATGAGCAAATTCTGAAGGCTCATCATAAAAGGCGGTGCACGCCAGGTAGTGACACATCAACTCCTGGTAAACTGCCACTACCCGAGGGTCGGAATCTCCCAGCTCCCAGTTTGTGGGAACGTATTCCTCATAAGGAGTATCCCCCATCGGCAGTCTTGAGATCTCTGCCATCTCGTGGAGCGCCAATCCCAACTCCCCCAGTAGAGTGGCGAAAGTCCCGGTGAGCAGGATATATCTCTCCATCAGAGCCAGAAACAGGTTAGGGTTGAGAGGTAATCCAACACTGGTGGCATTCACGGCTACGAACAGACCAATCCCCTCCAGCTCGGTCAGAAAATACTTCAGGGCCCAGTCAGCTAAGCAAGCCCACCGAAGATTTGTTGGGGTGATCCACCCACTGCACCGAGGATTAACCTTGGGGTATACTCCTCCGCGCCCCATGAAATCATTACAGAAAGTCGGTAATTATACTGGCTGGAGCACCAAGCTGTCTTCACTCGGGACACTGCCCGGGTACAATCCCCTGAACGGCATTACAGAGCCGGAAGGGCGGCTGACAAATGACCCTAGGCCAGATCCCTTCTGGTAAAATATCTTCCCCGACCTGTCATGAAGATCGGGAGTCAGCGTCCACGACATCCTCCTGGGATGTGTAGCATGGAAGAATGCCGAGATAGGATAGTCTCTCAACATCTTGGGCAGATACACGACCAAACCCCCGGCAGGGAAAACCCAGAGTTCTTTCTTGGGCTTCGTTTGGGACTGCTTGTCAATCATGTCCCCGAAGAGAAAAGCAGGCTTTATATACTGGTCCCCGTCTATGTACGTCAGGGGTTCTCCATTAATCATGTTCAGCAGCGTTCACTCGCCCTGAGCCGATATCAAAATTTCCCTTCCTTCAGGATACTAGGGCCCGGAGATAGGAAATGTTACGTGCGACAGATCCTCCAGATAGTTGGAGTACAACATCCCGGCGGCAGAACCCATCACATCGGCTAGCGGAGACTCATGCAAGTTAACTGCAAGAGGGCAAAAAAACACGTCAGTTTCTATACTAGACATTACAATCTTGCAACATAAAGCCAAAAATCAACAAGTCTGTGCTTTACGCCAAGACTGTAAAAACTTGATCATTACGCTGGAATCCATTTCCTAAGACGTAAAATTCAAGGCTGGCAGTATACGCAAAGTTTCGACAGTCTGTGTTTTACGCCAGACTGCCAAAAGTTTAAGTTATTACGCCGACAAGCGTAACATTCAAATTTATAGTATACACCAAGTTTCGATAGTCTGTGCTTTTACGCCCGACTGCAAAAATATGAAGTTTTTATGCTGACACATTAGAAATATGAGCGTAAAAGATGAAACGTCTCTGTGCATCATCTTCCTCAAAGAGGCTATCAGCACAGAAGACGACCTGGCGCATTCACGTACAACGTGTGCGAAGGATTTTCAGTCGTTCTTTTTTGTCCCAAAAGCTCTACCTCTAAGGCTGGGTGCACTGCTCGTCGGCGGGATACTTCGCTCAGAATAAAGTTCGCCTTGCCCGACTGAAGACGCTATCGCTTGAGTAGAAGAACGAAAAGAATAATCAACATTCTTTCCCTTAGTGGAGGGGATTTGTTTCGGGGCCATTACTGAAAACTTTGAAAGCTCGGAGAGGAAACGAAGAAGAACTCGAACAGTCGAAGGCTTTCTCTCGCAGAAGACGGATGAAAAGTTTTTCTCTCAAAAGCTTGGGATATATATAGAGTTTGGATGGACTCCTCGAATCCTGAACCAAACCTCATAATTAATATTCGGTTATGATTGGGTACTACGTCAGCCTATTACTCAGAGAAGGCGGACAGTCAGCGAATTCGAAAAGATTTCGTGCAAAGCAGATTCATAGTTTTTACGCTAAGGAGCTTTCTATGCTCGACAGCTACAGATCTACGGTTTTACGCTCACAGGCTATAAGTCTATGGTTTTACGCCCGGATGCTTTTATGCTCGGTAGCTTTTACGCTCGAGAGGCTACAAACCTACGACTTCACGCTCAGCAGCTACAAATCTATGATTTCATGCTCGGTGGCTTTTATGCTCAGAGGCAACAGATCCAGAGTTTTACGCTCGGAAGATTTCCTTTTCAGAAGCTACAAATCTACAGTTTCTATGCCCGAATGCTCTCATGCTCAGCAGCTTTTACGCTCGAGAGGCTATGAACTTATGATTTTATGCTATGACTTTCTGCACATCTAAAAAATATGCAGGCCAGAGTACGCGTACTTCTGAACGATTCTCAAGGCGGTCAATTGTAAGAGTTCACACAAGAGATACTCCTTCTTGACCTCAAAATATCCCAAGTACCCGAAGCATACAGAGTTCAACATTGAAAATTACTCTTCTTCATGGGTCGATTGGAAGTTCATCTAGACTCCAGTCTGAATATTTTATCTACAATTCAAGATGGCAACTCAGTTTTTGACAGCCATTTCTTGCCCTGTTCCAAGGGATATTTGAGAAATCATTCTTGAAGATGAAGTCTGAACAAAAATTTTGTTTATCAGAAGTAACAGTTCAGAATTCTATGCGGTTCCTCATTCCTAACAGCAGGACAGTTCGAATACTCGAATGCTAAGCGACTTTCTATGCATCCCTAGTTATGTGTAAAAGATAGGACGGGACCTAGCACTGTTTCTATCAGAGTTGGCATAAAGTTACCAGACGTGTCAAAGCTACACATATTCAGACTTCACAGCAAAATATATGGCAAGATGATCATATGCACAGAAGAAGACGATTTTATTCATTTTCATGATTACATATGAGGGAAATCCTGTCTACAAAAGATTTCCTCGTCGTCGTCTGAAGATCGCACCCAGAATCTGTTCTGCCAGGTTCTCGCATGGGTAGAATTCTTCATCCATCTTCTCCAGCAGTTAGTCGATTTTCGCAAACCGACTGACATATGATCAATGGCGGAAGGATACATAAATGGGCCTAGACCCATCCTCCAATACAGGAAGGCAGCGTAAATCTGCTTTCCTGCGTCCAGCGCCATGACAGATTGAGTTGAGATATTTGACCCAACTCAATCCTGGACAGAGCTAGTTTGTCTGCTCTCGTCCACGAAGGTATCAGAAGAAGATACAGCTTGCAAGCTGTGTGGTCAAATACGACCCTTCCTCTCTCCGGAAGAACCGCCATACAAAGTTGCTGATTATCCCAAGCAAAGGAGGCTATGATATCCTTCCATGATCCATCGTTGCAGAGGACATTTGCTCGAAGACGCCGTCTTTTTCGGCTACTTACATGATGGAAGAACATGATCTTCTTTATCCTCAAGTCAACCCGACGAACTCCGGCGATCATCTCTGTGTGGTGAAAGAAATGTGGAAAGAACAGGTTAACTCCTCAGCCTTTTTATAGGCGAAAGAGGTCACACCGATCCCCAATAACTCCGCCATAAAGTCAGCCTTGAAAGAACGTATCAGATTTGACCGTTCCAGGCTCCATTCAGAGCGTTTCAGATTACGAGGAATGTTTCATGCTTCATTCAAAGAGTTTCAAATTATGAGAAATTTAAAAGCTTTGAAGGGGGTCTTGTAGAAGCATAAAAAATACCTTGGATAGCTATACACAGCATGTTGAGGCGGGACAGCGTAAAAAGATGACCTCAGAGCCATCAACATACAACAGAGCTTTTTTTGCTGAGCACAACATAAAATATAAACTCAAGGACCATCCGTGTAATGCAGTATGACCAGGCTGCTTCTGCGTAAATAGGGTGCTACATCGCCTTTATGGCGTAAAACTCATCTGCTTTCAATGCAGCATTGAAGTGTACGAGGAATGCTTCGTATTCTTCGAAATAAACCTGTCAGATCATGCAATGAACATTATGTCTGGACTCCTGACAAAGAGTACTGCACGACTACCCAGGCGACGGCTATAATGATGGCGCGGCACTACAACCCAGGCTGTCATTTACTGCCATTTTCTTGGCGTAAACCGCTTTTACGCATACAAAAGAATACGTTGCCTAGTTTTACACAGGCAGATGTGAGCTATTTACTATCCACAGAAGACAAACATCCTGCCACATCAAAAGCTGCTCTTCGTACAGGGCTCGAGGCACGTCTCTGCATTTAATGCGCAGAGTAATGACAGAACTCGAGGCACGTCTCTGCATTTAATGCGCAGAAAGGGTGGCAGATCTTCAAAACATGCCTCTGCATTTAATGCACAAGATAATGGCGGATCTCTGCATTTAATGCAGGAGATTTAATTAAATATCACTGAACCATCGTTTAGTGACATCCCCTTTGCGTAAACTGCTTTTACGCATATAAGGGGATACGCTGCCTAATTTTACACAGGCAGACGTGAGCTTCTTACGCTCCGCAAAAGATAAACAGACTGCCACGTCAGCAGTTACTCTTCGTACAGGATTCGAGGCACGTATATGCATTTAATGTGCAGAATGATGGCAAATCTTAAAGACAAGCCTCTGTAGTTAATGCGCAGGATGGGGGCAGATCTCTGTATTTAATGCAAGAGATTTGAGTATATCAATGCAAGAGATTTGAGTATATCTCCAAGAGCCATAATTTCGGCTAAGACGTCCACATCATCACTTTGGCACATTTTGCCAACTCAGGCCTCAGTCAGGAGAAGAGGATCAGCTATCTTCTGCGCCCACTCGTCCTCTATGCCTACTCGGCTTCTACGCCCACTCGGCTCCTACGCCTACTCGGCTTCTACGCCTACTTGGCTTCTACGCCATGGTGTCAGTTATTGGCTTCTATGCCAACCTCCTCTACACGAAGGATAACTACCTACGTGGCTTCTATGCCATGATCTTCGCAGTAGTTATACGTGTTGTCCCTTAGTTGGACACGCGTCACATGCTCATTCAAAAGGTCATCTATACGCGGGCAATAGTTATTATAACCATCGTGTAAAAGGGTGCTGTACTTTCCACTACTCGGTTTCTACACCGACTGAGTGGTCACTGTCACTAAAACTCTATAAATAGAGACCTCTATCAACAGAGGTCAGAGGTCAAAAATTGGTCAAGAAATCCAGTATTAGATCCAAGGTCGAAAAATAGAGTATCAGATCGAGGAGAGAAAACGGTCGAGAGATAGAAGAATCCAGAGCTCGGGCAAAGAGTAGTGATCGACGACTTTGGCATCAAGCATCCACTCTTTTTAGCAACCTTCGAAGCTGCTTTCTGTCTTCTACGGTACTTCTTCATCATCGTGTGGTCCAAGGGACAAAGTGATCGACTACAGATCAGACTCCTATAGCAATATTTACCCAGATTAAAAAATTGTACTCGACATCCTCGTATAGGATTAATTGTACTGTTTGTTTGTAAACATAAAGAGCGAGTTTTCGTATAAAGCCTCGTTTCCATATCTTTTGTTTATTTTATTAGACAATAGGCATACTCATGACTCATGCCCAAATCAAAGGTGCGGGTCGTGACACACTGTGGCATACTACTCTACGGATATGCTCCCCTGAATAAGGCCCTCAAATTGCCTCCCCAAGTCTAATCTATCCGAGAGAGCAAATAACTTTCTCTTGAAGAGGTCCTTGAACACCCACCAAGACTGTCCCGCATCAGCAAGAAGTAGCTCATTCCTGAACCAAGTGTTGGCGATGTTGAACAGCTAAAGTCTTACTACCTGAACCTTCAGATCCTCAGCAAGACGGGACACCCTTATAAGACGCTTGATATCCTAGATCCAATCATCAGCGTAGAAGATGCCCTCGACCCCTTGAAGACCCAAGGTTCCAGCTTCTTGAAGTCTTGGATATTACCCGGCCGAAGCTGGACAACCTGCGGAGCAACCTGCTGCTGGACCAAAGCTCCTCTCTCTACTACAGCAAGGACAAGCTAATGAGCACTCTCAATACCCTACCATAACATGTTATTCTGCCTCTGGTGAGCCTCTAACTAGGCATTCTGAGCTTTCAGCATCTTACGAAACAATGTGAACACCTGAGTCGCATCTGTCGGCACAGAAGGTGGAGGTGGAAGCCCCTTAGACATAGTTGAAACAATCCTCTGATCTGGAGGTAGACCCCTAAATGCAGCTGATACGCTAATCCCCGGAGAAGTGACTGGTGCAGGCCCTCGAGAAGTCACAGATATCTCAGAAACTGCTCCTCTCTGCTGTGATCGAGTCTTCAGTGGCATCCTGAGGCAAAGCGAAAGGAAAGAATCAATATGGCACATGATATAATGTATTCAAAGAAGGATAGTTAAAAATCAAATATCAAATATCAATATCAAGGAAAAATAGTTGAAATAAACAATCTTTTTTTTTTCTAGATGTAATTGAGTATTCTCAGCCTATAGCTTATGTCCTATATCCTAAAACTGGCTCATAATAGCACTCAAATCAGAGTACTACTACGAATTGCACTAATTGCGACCTCGAAGTCCTGCATGGGCCACCACTAAAAAAGTGTCACGACCTGCATCCGATGTAGGGGCAAGAGTAGTGAACAACGTCCATCCTACACCGCATAGGCGGTAGAATGCTATTTGGGTAAATTATATATCTAGCAATCAAGATATAATAATGCCACCAATGAAATATAAATACTCAATCATAGATCAATAAGATAGAACAATCGCACGAATCTGATATAAAGAACTGAAGAGTCAATACAACTCACAAGACAAATAATATTCGATGAGTTATCTAATAATAAGAATACTAATATCAAAAGATGGAGACAAATCCACTACAATAATCTATCACTGAACTATATGTACTGGGTCGTCTGTCTCAACCGGGATGAGACCCTCTTGAGCTAAAGTCTTTGGCTCTAAGCCAACTATGTCCTGAGGCTCATAGTGAGTGGGATACCACTCCTCAGTGTCATCTGAAAAAAATATCCAATCCGGATAGGAGCAAAGTACACCTCTAACAGCAGTTCCAATAAATGATATAAACTATGTAACAGTAAATAGAGCGAATATACAAGATACAATATACAGATACAAGAGATATACAAAATAGGAATACTGGAACTAAATACAAGAATGAGCATCATGAATATAAGCAATAAATACTACTACTATGTGAGTGAGTACCAGCTTCAACATGTGATCGTCTTGGAAACTTGCAAAATAATTAGGGCCTGGTTAATCATACGTGTGGTGTATGATCAACACTCACAATGACATGCACACGAAGGGTATGATCACATATTTATAATAACACTCCCTACCCCGACTGGTATCGTGGATCCAACCATGGTACATTATGACACAGGATTTACTGGGTAGGTAGCTAGTCTCCCCAAGAATCGATGTCTGTACATGTACAAGTAGAACGAAGAAAAATTCCAAGGAATAACATCTCATGACGAGATCCGGATATACCAATCCGTGTTGCTATCGTGTCAAGAAATCAAGGATATCTGCACTAAATACAAGAAACATAGGGGATATCATAAATAATAAAGTATCAAGGAATGTACTTGCCTAAAATCAGGTAAACAGTATCAAAAATGTCTAAAACGGTGTCTTGGAGACCTAAATATGGAATATTACATCAATACAAGGTTTTGGATTGAAAATAAGTCTAACTAGTCAAATTTTAGGTCATAAAGCTATTTCTTGGTCAAAATAGTCAAACTAGGTCAACTCTAGGTCAAACTAGTCAAACTAGCTATTTCTAGGTTGTAGGAGTCCATCTCTAGGATATTGGGTCCATACACTATGTAACTAGGCTATACTGGCTATAGGATACTAGTACTACACCGTATAGTGAGATACGTAAATATATCTATAAAAATATTCTATAAGTTATACAACTATACTACATACTAGTATCCCTAGCTAAACTAATACTAAATGGATACCTTGGCTTTGAGCCAACTCGGTATCATACCTAGCTACCCATCTGGTATTCAATACCCATTCCCCAGGATACCTCAACTCTCATTACCTTGGTATAACTCAATGTAAACTAGAAATAATATTAACCAATGCTAATACTTATGCTAACTAGGGTATATATATATACTAACTCATATATATATATATATATATATATATATATATATATATATATAACTAACAATATTAACTAACTTAACTTTAACTGATACATACATATAGCTAACTGTTAACCAACTAACTAATATCAATCCATCTTCTCAACTCACATACACCACAATACCTTAACAGCTACTGCAACCAAATCTCTAATGTACTATTGTGCTACACTCAACATAGTTCAACTCCTACCCAAAATACCATAATCAAACATTCTCACAACAGCAATGTTGTTGCTGCTACAGCAGCATATAGCCTGATCCCCCCTTCTCCCTATATTTGTAGACTAACCACACCTACGTCACAATTCTTCTACTGCAACCAGAGCATCCAACTGTCCCCTTGTACACTGCTGCTACTACATGATGTTACTGCTCTTTCTTATTGCTGTTGCTCGATCGTAGCACCTCAAAACTGCTGCTGCTGCTATGCAATTCAAGTGCACAGTCCAATCTCTAGTTCATGCTGTTGCTCTGTGTATTTGCACATCAGTCCAACACTCTTCCCTATCTATCAGTCTATACACTACAGTCAAAGGACTTCCACCCGACTATGTGCATGTGTCTGTGCAAACACACTACTAACTATGACAGTGAACCCTCTAGTATACATCTCTATATTTAAATAGAGATACCATATACATCACTCACCATAGGATAACTATCATAGATATGTCTATGTATACATCCAAAATACTTTAAACAATACAAATTAGTTATGAACAACTAATTAAAGTACATAAAGCTAACATAGCCATTATACAAACACTTGTAGTATATTGTACCGTATAGCACCAATCTATGATACGCTTAAGATACGACTCCAACACACCACCAAACATACCCCGAAGAACACGAGCAAGTCTAGAATCATAATTAGAAGTACTACGAAGAGCTAGCTACTTGTCCACATGCCCGTGTCAAAATATGACATGCTCAAATCCTTTTGTCGGAAGAAAACCCCCAAATTAACCCGTATCGCCAAATTATCGTGATACGGTCTACAAGTGTCTAATTGTGGATACGACACTAGTCTCACACAATCAAACACATGTCAATTTAGTCTAATTGACCTATTGACAACACATGATGTGCCAATCTCATAATTCCCCCAAAAATGACACAAAATATCACATAACTTCTTCCATAGGCCTCAAATAAACCTAATTCCATTTCCTATGGGTAGCCTTAGTACATGGGAGGGTTCCTAATAATTAAATTATAGATTTATAGTCTAATTAGAGAGGAAAAATGAATTGTACCTATTGGAAGATGGATTCCCAATACAATTCTCTAAATGAGTGTCAAGAGCCTTCAACTTGTGCTCCTTTCTCCTCCTTGTAGATCCTTGCCTCCTCCTTGTTCCAATAGCCTCCAATGGTGAGTAGAGAAGAAATTGGGAAGAAATTTGGGTAGGGATTGGTGTAGGGATGAAGGAATTTGGAAAAGGACAATTCTAGATCTAGAATTGAAATAAATGGATAAAGAGAGAGAGAGAGAGAGAGAGAGAGAGAGAGAGAGAGAGAGTATCTCTCCTCCCCCTCCTATGGCCGGCCTTGCCCTTACTCCAAGTTACTATAAAAAGTTCACAATACCCCTTAGGGCTTGTCATGAAGGAATTAATTAAGGAAGGAATGTTCTAATCTAATTGGTTTAACTAATTAAGTCATCCCTCTAATGAATGGGCTTGTTATTGGGCTCAAATCTAACTAAGATTAATATTGGTCAATGAGTCTAGTCTAATCTAGTTAGATCCACTAACACAAGTCCAAAATCAAATCTAACATCTAACAATAATTAAATAATATAATAAATAAATATTTAATAAGCACATAAATTATGAAATGACCAAAATATTCTTCATAGAAAATATGGTAGTGACACATAGTATTTGACGAAGTTAATTACGTTGGATGTCTTAACTTTGATGAATGGGACTGCTTCTACCCATTTAGAGAAGTAATCGGCTATTGCAAGTATAAATCGATGTCCTCTATAAGAAGGTGGGATGATCGGACCAATAATATCCATTCTCCAAGCTAAAAAGGCCAGAAGACAGTTGTAGGGTATAAGAATTTTGCTGGTTGCTGGATAAAATTAGTATAAATTTGACATAATCCAAATTTATGGGCATAGTCTACGACGTCTGCTACTATGGTGGGAAAATAATAACACATTCTCTTGAGGCAGTCTTGTAATTTAGGACCCAACTGATGGCTCCACAGATGCCATCTTGATCCTCATGGAGTGATTATTTTGCTTCGTGGTTGGAGAGACAACCTAGTAGAAATCCATCATAAGAATGATGATATAACATTTTGGATGAGGCATCATAGTAGAAATGGACGAGCATCTTTTAATAGAAATGGCTTCCTTCGGGTCTTCTGAAGAATCCCATAAGCAGCGTAGTCTATAAAAGGGTCTCTCCAATCTTTATCTGTGGAAGTTAAAGTTATGACGTAAATCTGTTCAATACGCAAGTTATTCTTCGTACAGAACAACTCTCATCATGTTATTATAATTGAGTGTCGTATCTTTAGGGGAACAACCAATGATGCTGCTAGGCTGGCCAAAGCGTCTGCTTCCATATTCTGTAACTGAGGCACATGCTCGATGGAGAATCCTTCGAAAGTAAAAGCCAATTCGATTGCCATTTCATGATAAGGGATAAGGTCTTCATGCTGAACCTCGTACTCTCCTCTGATCTGATTGACTATCAGCTTGGAATCTCCGTAGGCTTGAAGATATTATATATAATTCTTTAGACAATTGGAGATCGATGAGTAGAGCATTGTATTCTAGAACATTATTGGAACATGGTTCACTGAGAGAATATCCTCGATGAATGAGAAGTTTATCAGGAGATACTAGGACTATGCCAACTCCAGCCACTATATTAAATTTGGGTCCTATTCTTGATGCATCGTCAAAAAATAGTTGCTAGGTGTTATCTTCCATTGCCATATTGGACTCTAATACTTCATTCGGGATATCATTGTATAGTTTGGAAGTTTTTGGTATATAATAAGCTGCCAGGAAATCAGCTAGCGCTTGACCCTTTGTTGCTTTTTGTGGGACATATACCATGTCATAAGGTGATAACAACATTGCCTAAATGGCTAACCAAGAATTGAGTATACTCGGCTTGGTCATCAATACCCTGAGGGGATTTACTCTAAATATGACATGAATAGTTTGACCTGAAACGTATTATCATGTCTTTTGAATAGCAAACATCAAGGCAAGGCATTTTTTCTCCATCGGATTGTATCGATGTTCAGCGCCTACCATCATGCGACTGAGATAATAGATCACCTATTAACGGCCTTGGTCACTCTTCTGTGCAAGAAGAGCTCCTAGGAAGAGATTCATTGTTCGAACATACAACAAAAATGGTTTTCCTACGATCGGAGATACCAGAACTGGCAAATTTGTGAGATATCATTTGATGTCATCAAATGCTTGTTGACATACTTTATTCCAGACAAAGGATACGACTTTCTTTATTAACTAAGTGAAGAGTCGGCATCATCCCGAGAGATTGGAGATAAACCTCCTAATGTATGCCAAACGGCCTTGCAGACCATAAAGTTCTTTAAGATCGTTCTCAAATTGTTCTGATGAGTATCCATGTGTTGTGGCCATGGATCATTCTCAAATTGTTCTGATAGTTCAATATCTTCTTCACCTGGGGTAGTTGACACCATATTTATAGAGAAAGCGTGTTTGAATACGTCACACATACTTTAGTCAGAATCCTACAATGATGAGTCAGAAGAGTAAGAATGAGTCTCTTCTTCTGATTCTGGGCTTTCAAGACTTGTTGGTGGTGTAACATATCCTAAACCACGACCAGTCCGTTGGTAGTATATTTTTGGCTTGACCTTAGGAGAGAGGTAACGTATAGGAGTCCGTATGCCTTTTCCATAATATAGTCCTAAGCTAGATTTTAAGTCATAGTCCATCCTTTGTATGGTATTCTTGGCTGGTTGACTGTAATAATATGGTTGTATCTTCCCTATATCTTCGTCAGAATAATTAGTCTGTGCGACTATTTTTTTTAGCTTTGCCAAAGATTGTCTGACGTTGCTTGTTCTGTCTTGTCAGAATTATAAAGTATGCCTCCTTGTATAGTTCATATGATGAACTGTATTGGAATGAAGATAGCACGGGTAAGGACAGAGGCTCGTAGAGGTGAAGAACCTCTAAGAATTTATTAGCAAAGGGCTCAACATCAATGTTGTGCAAAGTTGAGTCCTATTTATTCATGAAATATAAAATTTCTTCATCTTCCACATAGTCAACAAAGTCTTCAGCATTGACAGGAGGCTTGGCCAGATTGATGACTAGGGGTTGATTCACTAATGTTGATTTCCTATTACGATGAAGGTCGATAACAAGGGGATCATTCTCCATTGTTTGTTGTTCATTGCATCGAAAGTTGATGATCAATATAGATGACTGAGATGACTGGTGCAGGTCGATGCTGAGAAGGTTCAAAGGAGTTGGATAATTAGTACATTATTTGACTCTGATTATCAGAGGCTCCTATTTTTGAGTGTTTTCAGCTTCATCGCTAGCTTGATTATCTTCTTCTTTAATATACCTTATTATATAGAGTGCAAAATTCACAAAATAGGGTTGAGGTCAGCTACCTCTGTCTTGACCTCTCATCTATAGTTCACATACTTGAAACATTGATGTAGAGTAGAGGGTATAATTTTATGCTTGTGTATCCATGGCCATCCCAGCAAAACGTTGTAGGATACATCCGAGTCAATCACATAGCATATGACTTCAATACGTAGATCTCCTTTATAAATTTTTAGATGTATCTTTTCTAGCGGTTTACTCCTTCCAGCATTGAAGCCTAGAATGGTAGTACTGGTAACAGACAGGTTGTTTATTGGTATCTTCAATCCTCTCAACAAATTTTTAGGAATAATGATGAGTAATGAACCAGGGTCGATGTGAATCTGGTTTACCTTAATAAATTCGATATGACCGGTATAGTACAGAGGTCGGTTAGGCTGATTATCTTTGAGTAGCATGTCATCTTGCGTGAAGGTGATGTTAGGAATCTTCTCGATCACGTTGTGGCATTGAGGACATGATAATAGCACTTCATTAGGAGTCTTGAGTTGAGCTATGCTTGAGTCCGCATGTGTCACGACCCATACCCGAAAAATTGGGCATGAGTCGTGGGTACGTCCAGCCTACGCCGCAGCATCGGCGGTTGAACGTTGTCTAGGTCAACTATCTATATAACTCACAAAAAATCTACCATGACCTCTCTAAAAGGAGGGCAACCACGCAATCAATATATAAACCTGTCAAGATCTTAACTCCAAACGGAGGAGCAAAATCATAATGATAATCACAATATACTCAATCACGAATCTAAGCACGATAAGATAACAAAGAAGACTAACAAGCTCCAAAGTCTAACCAACAACAACTACAAACCACCACAACATCAATAATAATAATACATCATCCAAAATAATATACAAACAAGGTCTCAAACCAAAATCGGAGACAAATCCGGTGCTAAAAGCTAATAAAAACAATAACAAGGACTTAGTGATCCCGGCTACCAACCCAAAAATTACCCCTAAGCTAGAGGGTCCCTGTCTGCACCATCGACAGGCTCAGGTCCATAAAACGTCGGACACCACTCCTCCGGATACTCTGAAAAATATGTCCAGTCAGGACTGGAGCAAGTACATCTCCAATAGCAGTTCCATTTAAATGATAAAAACTATAAAATAGTTATAGCAAGTAGCAAGAAGAATGAAGCAATTATGAAACAATAAATATATAAATCACTGGTACATAAAGGTAAAGATGCATGGATATCAGAGCAAGATAGAAATAACTATAAGATATAAGAAATCTAAACTAAGAGTAAGTCTGTGCACATGAACGTGTAGTGAGTCCAGCATGAAAAACATATAGTGAGTCAAGTCCAGAAATATGTAAGTGAGACCAACAAGAATACAAGTGAGTCCAGACTATAAAGAATGAACTCGGTGTCTTTGAAATACTTGTTTTGACATGTAAACGGCTAGGGGTAAGTACGGCTTATCGCGCACTGGGTGCGCGGCTGCTATCATTCCAGATTAGACCAGAGGGAGTGATTCCTGATGATTCCAGATGGGAATGTTTACATGTCTACTCGAGTATTTCCCTGCCCCGACTAATACAAGTGGATCCAAGACCCGACACGTAAATCAAGATAAGTCCAACCTGAACATGAGTGAAGCATGTAGGTGATGCCAGTAGTGATTCCAAAATAGAGGCCAGAAACATGAAATATACGTATCGTAAGTAAATGAATCCAAAAATATCAGTCAGTTTCCTGTGTTGTACCAAAATAATCAGATGATACTATACTAGAAGCTGAATCATAATAATCATCAGATAATGAAAACTATCTAAGAATGTACTCGCCTGACGTCCTGAGCAACTTGCGATCCGAACTGGTGTCGCAAGGACCTAATACGAAAAGCAAGGTTAAACAGGGTTCTAATGAGTTAAACAGATATAAAATAACTAAAAATAGTCTTCTAGGGTCGTTCTAGGTCAAACGGGTCAAACCGGTAAAATCTGGGTCTAAAGGTCAACTCTAGGTCTAAAAAGTTAACTCTGGGTCAAAACTAGGTCAAAAGTTGACTTTGGCGGTCAACCGAGTCAACTACGGTCAAGTCTAGGTCAAACTAGGGTGCTCCTGAAATTCTAGGTCAAACCGAGGTCATTAAGCTAGAAAACTCTCAAACTCGCCTCCTTGAGATTCCGGGATACCCTCGGTATCCGATACCTCGCCCTAGGCCACGCACCCCGCCTATACCCGCTAAAACCTATAGTACGCGTAAATATATACACATAAGCATATAAAAATTACTCCAATACTATTCCTAGGCCAATGCTTAAAAGCCCCGCTCGAAACTCAATACCTTGGATATCTCAAGGTATTGAGATACCGCTCTCAAACCCCTCTAACTAGTTATCTAGTAGCTATCTAAGTATGTAGATATATATATCTAGCTATAATCTGGGCTAAAAAATATATATATCTATCATATCTATACATATCTATGTACCTATGCATATATATAGATATCTACACACATATACATATACCTATATACCTTACCTTACCTATACATAAATATATATATGTATATCTATATCTAGATATCTAAACTATCTACCTAGCTATATGTATATACCTATACATATAGATCTATATATCTAGCTATCCCTCTACCTATCTATCTAGCTATCTAGATATATATATATATATATATATATATATATATATATATATATATATATATATATATATATATATATATATATATATATATATATATATATATATATATCAATCTACGTATCTATCTAACTATCTATTCATCTAACTAGCTATCAATCTAACTATCTAACTATGCATGTACCTATCTATCTATCTATCTAAATAACTATCTAGGTATATATTTATCTATCTATCTAGTATATCTATCAATCTATCAATTTCTATTTATCTATATCTAGCTATCTATCCATCTTATTATCTAACTAGCTATCTAGATATCTATCTATCAATCCATCTATTTATCTAACTGTTTACCTATCCATCTAGTTATCTATCTAACTATGTATCTATATATCTAACTATCTATCCATATATTTATTTATCTATCTACCTATATATCTATATATCTATCTATCTTGATATTTATCTATATAGATAAACATATATCTATATCTCTCTCTCTCTCTCTCTCTCACTCGCTACACGCCAAAGCAATACGCTGCTAGCTGCCCCTTAACCTTGCTGCTGCTGCTACTGTGCCTATGCTGCAACTGTTGCTGTGCCTATGCTGCAACTGCTGCTGTGCCCTTTTTGCTGCTGCTGTGCTGGCTGTTGCCCGACAGCAGCATGCTGCTGCTGCTGTTCTCAGGTTCCAGTCGCCCCCTCTCTCGCTCGCTGCACAGACACACACACACACCTATATACATACACTAGCACCAACACACTCACACAAGCACTCACTAACACACTCACACAAGCAGTCACTAACACACTCACAAACACATAAAAACACACACATATATAAATATATATATAGAAACACACACAAATATATATATATATATATATACATATATATATATAAACACAACACACACGCAACACACAACACAACGCACACAATGCCCACAACTCTCACCAACGCATGCCCAACGACCCCGACACGCACAAACACCTATAAATATATAAAATATAGCCCAAAAATTCTAGCACACACTCTCCGATGCTAACCCAACGCGCGCACAAGCCCAAAACTAGGAAACCACGCCGAAATGGCCGTTCGGTCATTTCGACGAACACGCGGTGTGCGGTTCGGAAAACCTCCTGAAACGCACACCAAACCAAGTCAGAATCGGCCCAAAATTTACCCACGGGTCCTAAACGATGTCTAGATCCTATAAAAAATACTACCGCATCGATTATAGGTCCATGACGAAAATGTGCACGTACTTAGAATCGGCGACGACGAAAACCCCAAATTCGTCCGAAACGTCCGTTTCTTCGCGACACGGCTTCCCGTGTCCGAACGGAGACACGCACTCACCCTCAAGACACCCGACAACGTCTACCTAGGTCCGTCTAACCTAGGGCATCACCCAAAATTGGGCCAAATTCGGATTTCACCCGAAATTGACACAAAACCTAGTGTTAAAGTCTCCAAACACTACTAAACTAGTTCCAACTTCCTCCCACGGGTAGCCTAAGAGTCTAGGAAGGTTCTAAACTATTAATTACACTATAAAAGAGTAATTACAAGGGGAAATTAGGGTTTACCTCTTGGGAGTTGGATTCCCAAGCCAAAATCTCAAAAATGCTCCAAATCCACTACAACTAGCTTCCAAGCTCCCAAATCTAGCTCCAACACCAAATCTAAGCTCTACCCACCTAGGTTGGGGAAGAATGTAGGGTTAGGGTTCACATAAGTAGAAGAAATGGAAGAAAGAAGGAAGAAAAATGGAGAAACTTACTTGGGAAGGAGAAAGAAAGAAGAAGAAGAAGAAGAAGTAGTGAAGAAGAAGAAGAAGAAGAAGAAGAAGAAGAAGAAGAAGAGGAATAACAAAGGGGGGCTGCTGTGCTGCTGTGTTCACGGGTGGGTGTGGGTAGGTAAGGGACGGCCAAGCCAAATAAAGGGGTTACAAGTTGGCAAATGTCCAAAATGCCCTCCTGTAACTCGGTTTTGGGTTTCGGGTTCCAAAAGCTCTCTAACTTACTCCAAATCTCTCCAACTAACCCACTAAAAATATAATAAATATTCTAAACCCAAAAATAGGTCTCACAAGGGTGTGGGCTGGGTCGGACATGGGTCCACTAGGGTCTGACATGGGTCCAGGTGTCACTACCACATTCTGAAAACAGGGGTATTTTTGACTTTTTACAATAATTAATATTATTATAGTTACAATTTAGTAATTGCGTGATAGGTATATTAATTTAAATAAATATGTGAGGTGTGTAATTAAATATAATAATTATATACAGTGTTCATTTGTGTTTGTGCAAGCAGAATTGACCTAGAAGCCCAGTAGACGAACACCTGTCCGAATTTTAGAATTTTGGATTTAATTATTTTTATCTAGAATTTAATTATTGAAGATTGTAATTAATTGCCGTATTTTAATTAATTATTGCGCGTTGCCTTTGCTTCGATATTTGGAGCAGTATCCTGACTTTTGTCTTCCAACAAATTTCACCATCTTGCCCTAGACATGCCCGCCTTCCATTCTGCTATTTTTTGCAACTCTTAATTATGCTCTTTGTATATTATTTCTGGTCGCACAAAAATTGTCGCGGACGTTATTTTTAAATTCCTATTTTTTGTATCGCTGTGCGTCCCAATCGAAATTGGAGACAATCTTGACCTATTTTTCGTGCGGCCCAAATTAGGGTAATATTCTGTTCTGAGTCTTCTTCAATATTGGTATTGATGACCTGACCTGATTCTGGCTCCAAGTGCTCCTAATTAATTGTTGAACACAACTTGCATTTATTTCTATTTAAATTGAGGATACTAATTTATCTGATTCTAAAATCCTAATTAAATTCCAGTGCCCTGCCAATTGAGCCCGTACCAAACTTACAGTGCCCCCTGACCCTACAAAACACCGGACACCGAATCGCCCGCCAAATTTTCGTCATTTCATGAATTTGTGCAATTTCCCGAATTTAAGGGGCTAAGTTGCAATTATTCAATTGTAGGTGTCATCACCCCATTGTCCAAGACCAAATGGAAAGATTATTCACTTGTGGACCAAATTGCATTTTTCCCACATGAAATTTCTTTCATGAACAATCTGGACCATCCATTTAAATTGGGTCCATCCTCACCATTAGATTCAACACCCTCTTCATATATAATGTCCCATCAAACCCTAATCCCAAGAAAAACCCTAGGTAACCACACCCTCCTCACAAGCCTCCACAATTCCTCTCTCCAACGTAGGCTTCCATTTTTCTCCACTTTTCTTCTCTTCTTCTTCTTCTCTTTTTCTTCTTCTTCTTCCTCTTCTTCTCCTTTTTATTAGTTTTAAGAATTCAAATTAGGAAGAAGGGGGGAACACTGTTCACCCCCTCCCAATTACTGTTCTTCCGGCCCATCCCCCGTAACTCCGGCCCGGCCTCTCTGACCCCTGTTGCGCCACCGTCAGCCGCTGGCAGCCACCCCGCTGGCCTGCTCCACCCCGCAGCAGCCATCCCCCGGCGAGCGGCCAACCCGACCCCGCTGCACATCCCCCGGCCTCCATCAGCCGACGTCCTCTGCACCCGGCCGTCGATCCCCTCTCCCCGCTGCTCGAGTCTCTTCCCCGATCATCCGGCGGCCCGTAGCATTTCCCGGCGACCTCTGCAACTCTCTTCCCTCTGCCCTGATCAACTCCGGCGGCCGCTGCTTCCAACGCCGCCACCACTATCATCATCCCCTCGCCGCTGCTGTGCTACTCCACCCTCCGCCCTGCTGTACTCCCCATCCTCGCTGCCTCTACACTCCGGCGGCCAACTCGCACCTATCACCACCACCATCATCTTCATTCATAACCACCTCCATCACCACCTATAACCACCACCACCTACATTCCATCACCACCAAGCTGCTCATCCGACTCCAGGTACTCTACTCCCTCTTCTACGGACACGACACAAACAGACCATATACTTCAGGACTTCTTTGTCTTGTTTGTGTCCGTGCAACAATGGAATTGATGAGTATTGTGAAGTTGGTCTTCTTACTAGAATTTCACTTCATGGGAGGAAAAACTAATCGGTTATTGATTCCTATGAACAGGATTTGTATGCTGTAAAATGGTTAGAATTTGGCTTGCATGATGTATTCTCTTTGTGTATCAGAATTTGATTCTCATGTTTTGTTTTTGTGAAAAATCATTTCGAGTACTATGTCAATTGTAGCAACCACATTTTTGTCCTGTAAACTTGAGACCAATTTGGACTCCAATAGGTGTATTTCGTTTTATACAAATATTGGTTGGTAATGTGGCATATGTATTTTCAACAAATTATATATATAACTACGTATTCTAAAATATATAACTTGTATATGCATATACATGTATTTTGTATACGTACTTAGTATATTTTTAATATATAAAATTAATGTATATAGTAAATATATTGTTCAACCTGTATATAGTATAAATATTACTTTGGTATAAATATATATATATAATATATATATATATATATATATATATATATATATATATATATATATTTATATAATTTATAGTGGTATATGGTTAATAAAAACATATTTTGGTATTTTGGTGGATATGTATATACATTTATTATGATTTATATATATATACATATTTAAATGAATATGTATATGTGTATTTCCTTTAATATATATATGTAGGTATTTTGGTATAAAAATATATAATGTTTAGTATATGTATATATATTGTATATATATGTACTTAATATGTTTTCAATATGTATATTAGTATAAATGTATATATATATATATATCTTGTACATACAATTAATGTATTGTATATGTATTTAATGTGATGTACTAGTATTAGTATATATTTTAATAATAACATTGACAATATATATATATATATTTTTAAAATGTATTTTTAGCATATGTATGAGTATACATATATAATGTTCAACTAGTATAAATCAGATATGTATTTAAAAGGCATATATATATTGTAAATACATTTAAATTGGTGCATGTATAAATATTGTAAGTATTAATAAGTGTAATGTGTATTATATACGTAGCCCTACTAGATGACCCTAGTTGACTAGAGCCATGCCTAGCAGAGCCCCTGAGTTCATGTATTTGTGATGTGTTAGTGTAGCACCTGATGCAAATATTGTATTTGATATATTTTAGGACTGTTGGTTCCTCCAGACGATACTCTGGGACAGGACATTGGTTTTACCAGCTAAGAACCCAAGGCGAGTACATTCTTTGATTAGTTTCTAATTTATGATATCTCCTATGTTCACTGTATCTAGTGTACACATCCATGTTCTTGACACATTGGTTACACAGATTGGTATACACGGATCTTGTCATGAGATGTTATTCCTTATTCATGGTGTAGCTTGTACAAGACTTGTTTTCCTTGTTATCTTGTGCATGTACAGACACTGATTCCCGGGGAGATTTGCTACCTTCCTAGGAAATCCCGTGCCATAGTGTACCATGATTGGATCTACTATACCAGTCGGGGGTGGGGAGTATTTTAGTGTAGATATGTGATCATACCCAACTTTTTATGCATCATAGCTCACCCCACGTCTCACGTCGGGTGCGGCCTGACCATCTCCGTGCCTCATAGTTGTTACGTGTGATTAGCCTGACCTCTACATGCATCATAGCTAACCAACGGTTAGCCTGACCTTCGTGAATCATAGCTAATCACATGTAACCAGCCTGATCAAGTTCCCAAGCCGATCACATATTAAAGCTAGTACTCACACACTTAGTCATAGGTTTCTTGCTCAGTGACCTATTGTTCTTTTCCTGCATTTACTTACAGTATTTCCAGTATTTCTCTCATTGTACCTTTCTCGTACTTATACATGCATCTGGTATGTTTTCATCTAGAACTGCTACATAGTTTATGTCATTTATATAGAACTGCTATTTAGAGATGTACTTTGCTCCTTTCTGACTGGAAAATATTTTTCCAGACTGTGACCTTAGTAGACTGGTTTTCGACACACTTGGGGGATTGGATGTTACTGATTGCAGGTATGATTATTGTGTCATTAGACTTGTGTTGTATTCTTTTATTTCTTCATCTTCCTATCGTGCTGTAGTGGTGATTGAGTATTCCTAGTATTATTTTATGATATCCACGTCTCCTTGTGAAGTTGGATACTAGCGTGAGATTGTTTAGATAGTACTTGACCTAGACAGCGTTCTACCGCCGATGCTGCGGCGTAGGATGGACGTACCCACGCTCTCGTGCCCTAAACCGGGTGCAGGTCGTGACACATTTTTAGTGGTGGCCCATGTAGGTCAGACTTCGCTAGTTGTGCGATGTCGTGGTAGTGCGACGTCATAGTTGTACTACTGCGTACCTGCTATTGAATATAGGACATAGGATACTAGGATGAGAGAGGATACTCAATCACAAATTCTTGAGAGATTCCTGGCACGACCCCTTGAGAATCTTATTATAACTTCTAACTTTGAATCCTTCATTTTGTTTCCGTCCGTCCTTACTCATTGATATTGAATTTGATTATTGTTGATCAATTATTAAAATTTGAATCTTGGTATCATTGTTGAGTTTGATTCTTGTTGACCAGTTGTTAAATTTAATTCTTGGTATCGTTGTTGAGTTGATTTCATATCGAGATGAATTTTACGGGCTAAATTTACGGTATCATCTGATGACATATTTTGATGAGGACAGTGAGAAAGGTAAAACGTCTACTTTGGTTGTGGACCATAGAGTTTATCGCAGCCATATTAGCTGTGGTGACGAGAACGTAGGAACCTGACTTGGATGTACATACTATAGTTATGAAACTTAGAGTCTCTCGCAGCCATACCGGTTGGCGTGGCGAGGATTCTAGATGACATGATTATAGGGTTGCATACCTTAGTTACGGAATATATCATTTATCGCATCTATGCTTACTGGCGTGGCGAGGATTCTGTGTGTCATGATTTCTGACAGACGTGTATGATTATCAGGTTGTATCTTAAATTGGTTCTTAAAGTATCATCTCAAGACTTATCTATTTTTGTTATTCCAGGACTTTGTTCCATCGCTTCTTTTCTTTACTAGCAGTAAAGATACCTTCCGTCCTTGATCCAGTTCCTTTTTGAGCTTATTTTTTTGGATTCCTTGTTAGTATGATAAGTAGTGACTTGCAATTTTGGTTGTGTCTTGTATTAGTTTGACTGAGTGTGACTTGTGAGCTTGTAAGTATTTCTTAGTTGGACATATGAGCAGTAGACTTTAATCTAGAGTTAACCATAGCATAATACCTTGTAACAATGGTTCTAGGAGAAGTGTCATTATAGTACTACAAGTAGAAGGAGAGTATAGAGTATCAGTGATAGTTCTCAGAGTTAGTATCAGAGCCAATTATCCGTCTTGGATAATCATGATTATGTAATTAAGTGATCTATGTAAACAATTAGGCATCAAGAAAATTGTGTTAAGAATTAATGGAGCATGATGTTCAATTTGATGATTGATATCGGAAGTGTTAAGGGTAAAGAAATATATACGCATAAAGTTAATGAGGTGTCATAAGTAGAGAAATATCGGAATAGGTAATGAAGATGGGGAAGCGTATCACGGATTAGTTTAATAGGCTTTAAAGGATTAAAAGAAATACATATACAACCATCGAGATGAGGAACCATATACTTGCCCATGAGAATAAGAAAATGAGTGTTATAAAAGGTACAGCTAATCATGAGTTCTAATGAGCTTGACGAGATGATGCATTAATGAAACTAGTGATATAATACCAAGAGTGCTAATAGTTCTATTTCGAGGGTTAGTCGAGAATGACACTCAAAACAATAAGCACTTCAAGTGATGATAATTAGATTGGTGTACTAGTGTGCACCTTGAGCATTAGAGACCGTGAACATTTATCAATGTGTACTTGTGGATTTAATTTTATCGTTTCAAGAATAGAAATGAAATGAGATTTTGAGAATTTTAAGGAGTTGAGATTTTATGTTGTTAAAATATTGAGGATTTAAATTTGATTCAATAAACATAGTCAAGCTACAAAGATTTTAGAAGTGATTCAAATTTTATTTCGATGTTGAGTATCTGACTTCGAGGAAGTGTATGCAATTTATTTTTAAGATTGATCGAGAAGTTAAACCTTGATGATTATTTTTGAGGATTAATTTATGGTAGATGAGAAAATAAATATTAATATATGAGTAGATGATATACACGTGTAAGGATCTGGTGACTTGGGCAGGATTAAGATGACACTGAAAACAGACTTGGGTGTCCATCTAGAGTTGTATTAGAAAGGGCTTAGCACTCAGTATGGTGTGCATTTGACGTGTATTTGAGTGAAAAGAACGACTAGTATGAACAATTGTAGTAGGAACGGGAACTGACAGAGGGTATGGTACTAAAGAGATAGAGGTATCAACTTGGATGCATTATTGAATCATGGTTACATTAGAGATTCATGGCATAGATTTTGGTATTAATAAACAGGTGTGTGCAATACGGATGTATTCATGGATTTTGTGGATTAATGAGTAGTTGATATGGGTACCAGTGTACATGAATAGGAATTAGTTAGTGAATGTGCTAGAGTTAAGTGTTTGTTAGAGATAGTAGATACTACAAGTAATATGTTAGCAGGTTCTTTTTCTAATGTTCTCGTCTCTTGATTGATTGATTTCCCTAAGTGCTGTAGTTCGTATTCATGATTTTCTTGTTAGGATATAACTAGTAGTACACCTTAACAGAGACTGAAATACCATGACAAAAGATACATGACCTATATATTTTTTCTTAAATTGCATGACTGTAGGTAGAACCTTCTTAAACCATGATCATTGGGGTTGGGACCATAGCAAAAGATCTATGACAAGGTTATGACTTGACAAGAGATACGAGATGCAAAATTTTTGGAAGATAAGCATAAAGAATTAAGAATTTATGTGGCAGAGTTGATAAATCATTGATTTTATCAAGATTGAGATGTGATTAAATTATCATTAGACTTCGAGGATAAACCTTAATTTAAATGAGAGGTTGAGAATTTAATATGGTAGGATTGATGATTATTGATCATTAAAATTTTTGAGAAATTTTAGAAGATTATTATTATATTTTGGACTGGAAGATAAAGATTTGATTGAAAATATTAATTGAGGATTTTGCGAGTATTATATTATTTGAGTATTGTGAGGAAAAAGGAATCGAGGATTTAGATCGCTAATGGATTAGTGTTTTTGATGGAAATTTTAAATGTGCATGGTTGGATTAAGTTAGAGGAGTAGATATCAATTCGGGTTTTAATTACTAACATCAGATTCATAGGAGATTATGATACGAATGGAGTTCGATGATAAATTTTGAGGATTTTTCAGGAATACAATAATTTAAAAAAAAAAATTTTGAAATTGTGAAATGACAAAGTGGATTATTCAGGATTATGTGGGTTGGTGAATTTAACTATTGATGGATAATAATATAATGAATAAACACTACTATAAGGACTTTAAATTTCGAGGACGAAATTCTTTTAAGGTGGGTAGACTTGTCACTACCACATTCTGAAAACAGGGGTATTTTTGACTTTTTACAATAATTAATATTATTGTAGTTACAATTTAGTAATTGCGTGATAGGTATATTAATTTAAATAAATATGTGAGGTGTGTAATTAAATATAATAATTATATACAGTGTTCATTTGTGTTTGTGCTAGCAGAATTGACCTAGAAGCCCAGTAGACGAACACCTGTCCGAATTTTAGAATTTTGGATTTAATTATTTTTATCTAGAATTTAATTATTGAAGATTGTAATTAATTGCCGTATTTTAATTAATTATTGCGCATTGCCTTTGCTTCGATATTTGGAGCAGTATCCTGACTTTTGTCTTCCAACAAATTTCACCATCTTGCCCTAGACATGCCCGCCTTCCATTCTGCTATTTTTTGCAACTCTTAATTATGCTCTTTGTATATTATTTCTGGCCGCACAAAAATCGTCGCGGACGTTATTTTTAAATTCCTATTTTTTGTATCGCTGTGCGTCCCAATCGAAATTGGAGACAATCTTGACCTATTTTTCGTGCGGCCCAAATTAGGATAATATTCTGTTCTGAGTCTTCTTCAATATTGGTATTGATGACCTGACCTGATTTTGGCCCCAAGTGCTCCTAATTAATTGTTGAACACAACTTACATTTATTTCTATTTAAATTGAGGATACTAATTTATCTGATTCTAAAATCCCAATTTAATTCCAGTGCCCTGCCAATTGAGCCCGTACCAAACTTACAGTGCCCCCTGACCCTACAAAATATCGGACACCGAATCGCCCGCCAAATTTTCGTTATTTCATGTGTTTGTGCAATTTTTCGAATTTAAGGGGCTAAGTTACAATTATTCAATTGTAGGTGTCATCACCCCATTGTCCAAGACCAAATGGAAAGATTATTCACTTGTGGACCAAATTGCATTTTTCCCACATGAAATTTCCTTCATGAACAATCTGGACCATCCATTTAAATTGGGTCCATCCTCACCATTAGATTCAACACCCTCTTCATATATAATGTCCCATCAAACCCTAATCCCTAGAAAAACCCTAGGTAACCACACCCTCCTCACAAGCCTCCACAATTCCTCTCTCCAACGTAGGCTTCCATTTTTCTCCACTTTTCTTCTCTTCTTCTTCTTCTCTTTTTCTTCTTCTTCTTCCTCTTCTTCTCCTTTTCATTAGTTTTGAGAATTCAAATAAGGAAGAAGGGGGGGAACACTGTTCAGCCCCCCCCCATTACTGTTTATCCGGCCCATCCCCCGCAACTCCGGCCCGGCCTCTCCGACCCCTGCTGCGCCACCGTCAGCCGCTGGCAGCCACCCCGCTGGCCTGCTCCACCTCGCAGCAGCCATCCCCCGGCGAGCGGCCAACCCGACCCTGCACATCCCCCGGCCTCCATCAGCCGACGTCCTCTGCACCCGGCCGTCGATCCCCTCTCCCCGCTGCTCGAGTCTCTTCCCCGATCATCCGGCGGCCCGTAGCATTTCCCGGCGACCTCTGCAACTCTCTTCCCTCTGCCCTGATCAACTCCGGCGGCCGCTGCTTCCAACGCCGCCACCACTATCATCATCCCCTCGCCGCTGCTGTGCTACTCCACCCTCCGCCCTGCTGTACTCCCCATCCTCGCTGCCTCTACACTTCGGCGGCCAACTCGCACCTATCACCACCACCATCATCTTCTTTCATAACCACCTCCATCACCACCTATAACCACCACCACCTACATTCCATCACCACCAAGCTGCTCATCCGACTCCAGGTACTCTACTCCCTCTTCTACGGACACGACACAAACAGACCATATACTTCAGGACTTCTTTGTCTTATTTGTGTCCGTGCAACAATAGAATTGATGAGTATTGTGAAGTTGGTCTTCTTACTAGAATTTCACTTCATGGGAGGAAAAACTAATCGGTTATTGATTCCTATGAACAGGATTTGTATGCTGTAAAATGGTTAGAATTTGGCTTGCATGATGTATTCTCTTTGTGTATCAGAATTTGATTCTCATGTTTTGTTTTTGTGAAAAATCATTTCGAGTACTATGTCAATTGTAGCAACCACATTTTTGTCCTGTAAACTTGAGACCAATTTGGACTCCAATAGGTGTATTTCGTTTTATACAAATATTGGTTGGTAATGTGGCATATGTATTTTCAACATATTATATATATAACTACGTATTCTAAAATATATAACTTGTATATGCATATACATGTATTTTGTATACGTACTTAGTATATTTTTAATATATAAAATTAATGTATATAGTAAATATATTGTTCAACCTGTATATAATATAAATATTACTCTGGTATAAATATATATATATATATATATATATATATATATATAATTTATATTGGTATATGGTTAATAAAAACATATTTTGGTATTTTGGTGTATATGTATATACATTTATTATGATTTATATATATATACATATTTAAATGAATATGTATATGTGTATTTCCTTTAATATATATATGTAGGTATTTTGGTATAAAAATATATAATGTTTAGTATATGTATATATATTGTATATATATGTACTTAATATGTTTTCAATATGTATATTAGTATAAATGTATATATATATATATCTTGTACATACAATTAATGTATTGTATATGTATTTAATGTGATGTACTAGTATTAGTATATATTTTAATAATAACATTGACAATATATATATATATATTTTTAAAATGTATTTTTAGCATATGTATGAGTATACATATATAATGTTCAACTAGTATAAATCAGATATGTATTTAAAAGGCATATATATATTGTAAATACATTTAAATTGGTGCATGTATAAATATTGTAAGTATTAATAAGTGTAATGTGTATTATATACGTAGCCCTACTAGATGACCCTAGTTGACTAGAGCCATGCCTAGCAGAGCCCCTGAGTTCATGTATTTGTGATGTGTTAGTGTAGCACCTAATGCAAATATTGTATTTGATATATTTTAGGACTGTTGGTTCCTCCAGACGATACTCTGGGACAGGACATTGGTTTTACCAGCTAAGGACCCAAGGCGAGTACATTCTCTGATTAGTTTCTAATTTATGATATCTCCTATGTTCACTGTATCTAGTGTACACATCCATGTTCTTGACACATTGGTTACACGGATTGGTATACACGAATCTCGTCATGAGATGTTATTCCTTATTCATGATGTAGCTTGTACAAGACTTGTTTTCCTTGTTATCTTGTGTATGTACAGACACTGATTCCCGGGGAGATTTGCTACCTTCCTAGGGAATCCCGTGTCATAGCGTACCATGATTGGATCTACTATACCAGTCGGGGGTGGGGAGTATTTTAGTGTAGATATGTGATCATACCCAACTTTTCATGCATCATAGCTCACCCCACGTCTCACGTCGGGTACGGCCTGACCATCTCCGTGCCTCATAGCTGTTACGTGTGATTAGCCTGATCTCTACATGCATCATAGCTAACCAACGGTTAGCCTGACCTTCGTGAATCATAGCTAATCACATGTAACCAGCCTGATCAAGTTCCCAAGCCGATCACATATTAAAGCTAGTACTCACACACTTAGTCATAGGTTTCTTGCTCAGTGATATATTGTTCTTTTCCTGCATTTACTTACAGTATTTCCAGTATTTCTCTCATTGTACCTTTCTCGTACTTATACATGCATCTGGTATGTTTCCATCTAGAACTGCTACATAGTTTATGTCATTTATATAGAACTGCTATTTAGAGATGTACTTTGCTCCTTCCTGACTGGAAAATATTTTTCCAGACTGTGACCTTAGTAGACTGGTTTTCGACACACTTGGGGGATTGGATGTTACTGATTGCAGGTATGATTATTGTGTCATTAGACTTGTGTTGTATTCTTTTATTTCTTCATCTTTCTTTCGTGTTGTAGTGGTGATTGAGTATTCCTAGATTTATTTTATGATATCCACGTCTCCTTATGGAGTTGGATACTAGCGTGAGATTGTTTAGATAGTACTTGACCTAGACAGCGTTCTACCGCCGATGCTGCGGCGTAGGCTGGACGTACCCACGCTCTCGTGCCCTAAACCGGGTGCGGGTCGTGACACGAGGCTAGCAAAAATCCTAAACCAATCAATAAAAATATAATACAATCATTAATTAAATATAAATACAATTAATTATAAATAATACACAATTAACCCAAATTAAAAATAAAAAAATACCCGGCTCTGGAAATGGGGTGGTGAAAAGCCTATCCTCCTTAGAAAATTTTGTCCTCGAAATTTAAAGTCAATCGCACTCCCTCTAGGTCAAACCCCCAACAATCATAGTCAAGAAATTCTACCTATACAACATACAAGATCATGGTCCTACTGGTCGTGTTATCACAGTCTCAATCAGGGTTACTACACTATCTACCACAGCACAAAAAAAATCTAATAGGTACTAATGAAGCACACCACAAGGAATGGAAAAGGACAGGAAGAAGAACAAAGAGACAAACCTGCTAACCCGACACCTGTAGCGTCGGCCTCCTCGACCGTCAACGCATAAGCCCTGCCCTGCTGGGGTGTATCCCTCTGCTGGTGCGGGGCATGATGCTGTGCCACAGGCGGCCTAGCTCCAACTCTCTGATCCTGTGCTCCACCCAATAGAGGTGCAGTGGGGCAATCTCGCATCTGGTGAGCAGCGGATCCACAGAACAAACACACCTTTAGCCTCCTCCTACAAACATCCTAAGTGTGTCCTGCCTTCCTGTAGTAGGCACAAGTGGGCACCCTCTGATCCTGACCCGGCTGCGCTGCCTTCTGCACATAGGGACGCTTAGCTGGTCCCGCACTACCACTCGCACTTCCTGAATCATCCCTGCCTCTCTTGGACTTGAGCTCCAAGTCATCCTCTGCTCTCTGAGCATCTCCTACTATCTGCTCGAAAGTTGCCTCGCGGTCGCTCCTGGTCAAAGACTTGACCGCCATGACCAAGCCCTTGCGAAACTTTCTCGCCTTAGCTGCCTCACTCAAGCCCTCCACAAACCTGCCCAGACGGCAGAACTCCGCTGCGTACTCGTCCACCGTCATGCTCCCTTGGACGAGTGCCTCAAACTGGCTCTCCAAAGCACTGAGCGCCATATCTGGAAAAAACTTTTTTCTTAAAAAGCCTCTTGAAAGCCTCCCAAGTAAGCCATGGCGCCGCAATCCTCGTATCTGTACGATATCATGTCAAGGCAAGGTCGAATATTTGACTACCCGCTGCCTCTATCTGCATACTGTCTGGAATCTGTGCCAGCCTGAAGATCCCCTCGATCTGCTCTATCTAGTCATCCGCGTACAAGATCCCTTCTGTACCACGGAACTCCTTGGGTCGCATCCTCTGGAAGTCGATAATACTGTCCGGCCTCGGATGCTGAATCTGATCTGCCTGTGGTTGAATCTGTGCCACACTGTCCACTGCTGTCATGGCCACCTGGTGGGCGTTCTCAATGCCCAGCCTCATCACATCCACCTGACGGTGCTGCACGTCCATCATCTCCCTGAAGAACGTAAACAACTGCGCGGCATCTACTGGAGCAGGAAGTGGTGGAGGAACCACCGGAACGACTGGGGTAGTCCTCGGATCGACAGGTGAAGGAGGATCCCTGAGAGAAGCTGATGCTCCCTCGACCGCAGGAGTGGTGAGTGGAGTGGTAGCAGCTGTCTGAATACGAGCTAGATGAGAGGTAGCAGACCTCTCAGTAGCAACTGCTGGAACGGTATGAAGAGATCGTGTCTTCGGAGGCATCCTGAACACAGATCAAAAGAAGTCAATACGGTGCAAGATACGATATCATTAAAGAAGGACAGTAATATTTCAAAAGAAGCAATTTTAGAATAATTAGATTGGAATTGTTCCTAGTCGTGATTGAGTACACTCTCATCCTAGATCCTAGATCCTATAGCAGGCTCGCAGCAGTACAACTAAGTTGTTATACCACCACGATATCGCACTAATTGTAAATCGAGACCTGCATGGGGCCACCACCAAAAACGTGTCACGACCCGCACCCGAAAAATTGGGCATGAGTCATGGGTACGTCCAGCCTACGCCACAGCATCGGCGGTAGAACGCTGTCTAGGTCAACTATCTATGTAACTCATAAAAAATCTGCCATGACCTCTCCAAAAGGAGGGCAACCACGCAATCAATATATAAACCTGTCAAGATCTCAACTCCAAACGGAGGAGCAATATCATAATGATAATCACAATATACTCAATCACGAATCTAAGCACGATAAAATAACAAAGAAGACTAACAAGCTCCAAAGTCTAACCAACAACAACTACAAACCACCACAACATCAATAATAATAATAATACATCATCCAAAATAATATACAAACAAGGTCTCAAACCAAAACCGGAGACAAATCCGGTGCTAAAAGCTAATAAAAACAATAACAAGGACTTAGTGATCCCGGCTACCAACCCGAAAATCACCCCTAAGCTAGAGGGTCCCTGTCTGCACCATCGACAGGCTCAGGTCCATAAAACGTCGGACACCACTCCTCCGGATACTCTGAAAAATATGTCCAATCAGGACTGGAGCAAGTACATCTCTAACAGCAGTTCCATTTAAATGATAAAAACTATAAAATAGTTATAGCAAGTAGCAAGAAGAATGAAGCAAGTATGAAATAAGAAATATATAAATCACTGGTGCATAAAGGTAAAGATGCATGGATATCAGAGCAAGATAGAAATAATTGTAAGATACAAGAAATCTAAACTAAGAGTAAGTCTGTGCACATGAACGTGTAGTGAGTCCAGCATAAAAAACATGTAGTGAGTCAAGTCCAGAAACATATAAGTGAGACCAACAAGAATGCAAGTGAGTCCAGACTATAAAGAATGAACTCGGTGTCTTTGAAATACTTGTTTCGACATATAAACGGCTAGGGGTAAGTACGGCTCACCGTGCACTGGGTGCGCGGCTGCTATCATTCCAGATTAGACCAGAGGGAGTGATTCCTGATGATTCCAGATGGGAATATTTACATGTCTACTAGAGTATTTCCCCGCCCCGACTAATACAAGTGGATCCAAGACCCGACACATAAATCAAGATGAGTCCAGCCTGAACATGAGTGATGCCTGTAGGTGACGCCAGTAGTGATTCCAGAATAGAGGCCAGAAATATAAAATGTACGTGTCGCAAGTAAATAAATCCAGAAATATCAGTCAGTGTCCCATGTTGTGCCAGAATAATCAGATAATACTATACTAGAAGCTGAATCATAATAATCATCAGATAATAAAAACTATCAGAGAATGTACTCGCCTGACGTCCTGAGCAACTTGCGATCCGAACTGGTGTCGCAAGGACCTAATGCGAAAAGCAAGATTAAACAGGGTTCTAATGAGTTAAACAGATATAAAATAACTAAAAATAGTCTTCTAGGGTCGTTCTAGGTCAAACGGGTCAAACCGGTAAAATCTGGGTCAAAAAGTCAACTATAAGTACAAAAAGTCAACTCTGGGTCAAAACTAGGTCAAAAGTTCACTTTGGCGGTCAACCGAGTCAACTACAGTCAAGTCTGGGTCAAACTAGGGTGCCCCTGAAATTCTAGGTCAAACCGAGGTCATTAAGCTAGAAAACTCTCAAACTCGCCTCCTTGAGATACCGGGATACCCTCGGTATCCGATACCTCGCCCTAGGCCACGCACCCCGCCTATACCCGCTAAAACCTATGCTAGCACGCGTAAATATATACACATAAGCATATAAAAATTACTCCAATACTATTCCTAGGCTAATGCTTAAAAACCCCGCTCGAAACTCAATACCTTAGATATCTCAAGGTATTGAGATACCTCTCTCAAACCCCTCTAACTAGTTATCTAGTAGCTATCTAAGTATGTAGATATATATATATATATATATATCTAGCTATAATCTAGGCTAAAAAATATATATCTATCATATCTATACATATCTACGTACCTATGCATATATATAGATATCCACACACATATACATATACCTATATACCTTACCTTACCTATACATAAATATATATATGTATATCTATATCTAGATATCTAAACTATCTACCTAGCTATATGTATATACCTATACATATAGATCTATATATTAGCTATCCCTCTACCTATCTATCTAGCGATCTAGATATATATATATATATATATATATATATATATATATATATATATATATATATATATATATATATATATATATATATCAATCAACGTATCTATCTAACTATCTATTCATCTAACTAGCTATCAATCTAACTATCTAACTATGCATGTACCTATCTATCTATCTAAATAACTATCTAGGTATATATTTATCTATCTATCTAGTATATCTATCAATCTATCAATTTCTATTTATCTATATCTAGCTATCTATCCATCTTATTATCTAACTAGCTATCTAGATATCTATCTATCAATCTATCTATTTATCTAACTGTTTATCTATCCATCTAGTTATCTATCTAACTATGTATCTATATATCTAACTATCTATCCATATATTTATTTATCTATCTACCTTTATATCTATATATCTATCTATCTTGATAGATAAACATATATCTATATCTCTCTCTCTCACTCGCTACACGCCAAAGCAATACGCTGCTAGCTGCCCCTTAACCTTGCTGCTGCTGCTACTGTGCCTATGCTGCAACTGCTGCTGTGCCTATGCTGCAACTGCTGCTATGCCCTTTTTGCTGCTGCTGTGGTGGCTGCTGCCCCACAGCAGCATGCTACTGCTGCTGTTCTCAGGTTCCAGTCCCCCCCTCTCTCGCTCGCTGCACAGACACACACATACCTATATACATACACTAGCACCAACACACTCACACAAGCACTCACTAACACACTCACACAAGCACTCACTAACACACTCACAAACACATAAAAACACACACATATATAAATATATATATAGAAACACACACAAATATATATATATATATATATATATACATATATATATATATAAACACAACACACACGCAACACACAACACAACGCCCACAACGCTCACCAACGCACGCCCAATGACCCCGACACGCACAAACACCTATAAATATATAAAATATAGCCCAAAAATTCTAGCACACACTCCCCGATGCTAACCCAATGCGCGCACAAGCCCAAAACTAGGAAACCACACCGAAATGGCCGTTCGGTCATTTCGACGAACACGCGGTGTGCGGTTCGGAAAACCTCCTGAAACGCACACCAAACCAACTCGGAATCGGCCCAAAATTTACCCACGGGTCCTAAACGATGTCTAGATCCTAGAAAAAATGCTATGGTATCGATTCTAGGTCCGTGGCGAAAACGCGCACGTACTTAGAATCAGCGACAACGAAAACCCCAAATTCGCCCGAAATGTCCGTTTCTCCGCGACACGGCTTCTCGTGTCCGAACAGAGACATGCACTCACCCCCAAGACACCCGACAACGTCTACCTAGGTCCGTCTAACCTTGGGCATCACCCAAAATTGGGCCAAATTCGAATTTCACCCGAAATTGACACAAAACCTAGTGTTAAAGTCTCCAAACACTACCAAACTAGTTCCAACTTCCTCCCGCGGATAGCCTAAGGGTCTAGGAATATTTTAAACTATTAATTACACTATAAAAGAGTAATTACAAGGGGAAAATTAGGGTTTACCTCTTGGGAGTTTGAATCCCAAGCCAAAATCTCAGAAATGCTCCAAATCCACCACAACTAGCTTCCAAGCTTCCAAATCTAGCTCCAACACCAAATCTAAGCTCTACCCACCTAGGTTGAGGAAGAATGTAGGGTTAGGGTTCGCATAAGTAGAAGAAATAGAAGAAAGAAGGAAGAAAAATGGAGAAACTTACTTGGGAAGGAGAAAGGAAGAAGAAGAAGTAGTGGAGAAGAAGAAGAAGAAGAAGAAGAGGAATAACAAAGGGGGGCTGTTGTGCTGCTGTGTTCACGGGTGGGTGTGGGTAGGTAAGGGCCGGCCAAGCCAAATAAAGGGGTTACAAGTTGGCAAATGTCCAAAATGCCCTCCCGTAACTCGGTTTTGGGTTCCGGGTTCCAAAAGCACTCTAACTAACTCCAAATCTCTCCAACTAACCCACTAAAAATATAATAAATATTCTAAACCCAAAAATAGGTCTCACAAGGGTGTGGGCTGGGTCGGACATGGGTCCTACTAGGGTCTGACATGGGAACAGGCTAGCCAAAATTCTAAAATAATCAATAAAAATATAATACAATCATTACTTAAATATAAATACAATTAATTATAAATAATACGCAATTAACCCAAATTAAAAATAAAATAAAAACTCGGCTCTGGAAATAGGGTGGTGACAGCATGTATCAGAGCTTCGCTCAAAGCTTTATGAGTTTCCTTCGATCAACAAAGTAACTCGAATATGGAGAGTCAGGCTGGGGTGTTGGCTAGTTTTGCTAATATGTCAAAATTGTAGGGCTTTTTAAGTCCCTATGGTACATTCTTCTTCTGTGATTTGTCATAGTGTGCTTTCTTTTGCTTTTCTTTCTCTACTGTAGTAGGCTTTGAAGGACCAGGTTCGGTTGTGACCGGAACAACAGGAGTTGGCAAAATAGGAAGAGTGTGAGGAATATCTTCCGGGACTGATTCATAGGTTTTATGATAATCTTTGTCGGACTTGATACCAATCATCGATTCTTCTTCGGGCATTGGAGAAAGAAGTACCATGTTACAGGATTTGAGTTTCTTTTTATCATGCCCTTTCTTGGAACGAGTATGTTAGATGGTCTCGTATTACCAAATCCATTATAGGATTTAATGGACTGTCATCGAAGTTATAGAGGAATACATTGTCCTTTGCCAAAATTCAAACCTTTCGCTTTCTAAAAATCATACGCCATATTTTGTATTAAGCGTATATATTATTGGTTGTATCAATAAAATAGGGGATGATCCTCCTCATGTACCTTAGTTGTGATTGATACTCTAATGGTTGCAGAATGAGGAGGAGGAATTTGTGTAGGAACACATTCATAAGCTTAAGGATCTGTTGTACCCTATATAGTAGAATACTGCCAATCATGTACCATTGTCAGTATATCAAGCGAAGCTTGTGAGCGGATCTTGTTGGTGTAATATTCGAATTTTGAAATCTGATTTCGAGAGATACAACTTCTTGATGCTAATCTAGATTTTTTTCTGAATGATGACTAGTAGAAATCATATTGCATGATTTGTACTTCTTACCCTTCTTAGATTTTGAATTAGAATATTCTGCTTTTCGGTCCCAATCTGGCAGCAAGTCGGGATGAATCCACATAATCTCGTCATGATCTGTAGTAAGAGGCACCAATTCCTTTGATTGACTTCTAGACAGCAGAAAATTTACCACTTCCATCGTAGCTCGATGTATTGGGATGACTCCGTTCGTGACTTCTTGTACTTGAAAGTCACCGAATTATAGAGATACCATATTGGAAGTGATTATCTTTTCTTCGTTGTGAAGGGTGATAGCTTGAGCATCTATCTACTGTTGTATCTTTGTTTTCAAGAAATAACAACCTTGGTAGGGTGGCTTACCTATCAGTGGTACAAGTAGTACTTTCGATCATCTATTTTAACAGCCTCATTTGGTCGCTTGATATCAGGAAAGTGCAACTTGTTGCTTTTTATCAAGCATTCAAAATTCCTCGAAATATTGCTCTCATCAAAGAAATATTCTTTCTTAGGCCTGGAAGATTCTGGATGCTTTTGTGATGGAGGAGTGGTAGGTCGCTTTGACAGATTTATCGTCAATGTCTATTTTCCTTTGCTGTTATGATTATTCGCACTATTAGAGGGACGCTTTCCTTTAGCATTGGTCATTTGTAACCCTAAATTGTGTGCCATTTTCGTGTTGCCTTCAGCAGCTTCAACCCCAATGATGAATGCCGTCTAGTCTTGAAATTCAGTTAGATTTATCCTGAGCCCTACTATAGGTAGTAGGTTCTTTTTGCAGGTATCAATGAATGCAGAGTCTAGAATACTAGGAGGTAACTTCAGAGTTGCCTGCCTAAAATGCTCAACGAATTCATGAGCGAATTCCTTCTCCTTCTGTTTGATATAGAGTGAAGACATTGTCACATCCATACCTCCCTCGTAGAATCGTGAGAGGAAAAGATATTTCATGTTACCAAACGATGATATGCTGTTATCAAGTGTGTTTGATAATAAACGAAAGAAATTGAAACTAGGTTTATACGAAACTCTTTCTTTGTTTACAAACAAGAAAAAGAAGTACAATTAATCCTATACGAGGATGTTAAGTACAAAAATTTAATTCTGGGGAAATATTGCTATAGGAGTCTGATATGTGGTCGATCACTTTGTCCCTTAGACCACATGATGACGAAGAAGTGTTGTAGAAGACGAAGAAGAAGCTTCAAATACTGCAGGAAAGGTTGAACTCTCGTTGTCAAAGCTCTCTACGTGTGCTCACTTGGCCTTGACCTCTGTCTGTAACTACTTAATTCTCTCCTCCTTGGACCTCGATTCTACTCTTTTTTCGACCTTCGACCTCCGTAGTCAAAGGTCTCTATTTATAGGATTTGATCTCAGTCGGTATAGAAATCGAACAGCGGAGAGAGCTGCACTCTTTACGCGGCGGTTATGATAACTGCAACCCACGTATGAATGATCTCCTGAATCGGCGTGTGAGGCGTGTCCCATTATGAGGTAATGTGTATAATCGCTCGTCAAAGATCACGGCATGCAAGCCACGTAGGTAACTGCCCCTCGCGTAAAGAAGGTTGGCATAAAAGCCAAATAACTGTCGCGTTGGCGTAAAAGCCAAATAGTTATCTTGTTGACGTAGAAGCCAAGTAGCTGTTTTGTTGGTGTAGAAGCCAAATAGCTGTCTTGTTGGCATAGAAGCCAAAATAGCATAAAGCTTGATGCTACATGGATAGGTAACCAGCGTAAAGATAGCCAATTATCCTTCTTTGACTGAGGTCTTGAGCGTATTCCGGGCCAAATAGCCTTATCACGCACCTTTGCAAATATGGCCTGAGTTGGTGTATTTTGAGGAGATATCATACAGCGTGCTCCTATAGCTGAAAATACCCTGAGTCGGCATATTTTGAGGAAATAGCATACGGCGTGCTCCTATAACTGAAAATAGCCTTATTGGCGTAAAGTGCAGGGATGGTGATGTGGACGTATTAGCCCTAATTTTAGTTTTCCCAGTCATTTAAAAGTAGGACCAAATCTCATGCATTAAATGCAGAGATCTGCCACTATCTCACGCATTAACTGCAGAGACGTGCCTCAAGTTCTGTACGAAGAGCAGCTTTTGACGTGGCGTCTTACTTTGTCTCATCTTGAGCGTAGAAGCTCATGCATGTCTGTATAGAATAGACGGCGTATTCCTTGAATACGTAAATGACGTCTTATATCAAGGATTATGTCACTAAACGACAACCTGGATCTCTGTGCAGAATCAGCATAACAGTCGTCCTCTCGATCATCGTGCAGTACTTTTTGTCAGGAGCCAGGTTCACTGTTCTGTCTGACAGGTTTATTTGAGGAATACGAAGAATTCCTCGTACAACTGCATGATGCATTAAAAGCAAACATATTTTACGCCGGAGTGGCGTTGTAGCAACCTTTTTACGCCAAAGCAGTTTGGGAGTACTGCTTTACGTGGGTTGTTTTAGAGCTCTGTTTTACGCTGAACAACGTTGAAGCTCTATTGTACGCCAATGGCTCTGAAGTCATATCTTACGCCATACAATGTTGGAGCTCTGTTTTACGCGGGCTTCATGCATGTTGGGGGTTTTACGCGTATGATACCCCAGCGTATTTTTTATGCTTCTACATCAAGTAAACTGAGATACCAATCGTAGTCTATGCTAACTAAGCATCCCACAAATAATTTGGTAAGGAGAGCATCATTTTTCTACAGTTGAGCCATCATCATATTTAAGTAGTTGATATATTTGCTTGGTGATGTCCTGCGTTCAAACAAGACTATCGATTAGGGCTTTTATTTAGGAGGGAACAGAGCATTATCCCAATATGGAGGATAAGGCTGTTTTACCCCCAGCTTGCAAAGTTGGTCTTTGTTTTTTAAAATATCGACCAGTGCACGCAGTTCTCGGATAGTTTCAAGAGGGTCTTCTGGTTTGATTAGTGTGGTTGACTGATAGGATTGTCACGCCACGGTCCCAAAATACGTAGGACTAGGAATACGTGAGCATGCCAGTCGTATGTATATGGCAACTCCAATATATGGATACCATAATATACACATACGCTATATTATAAATATTAACTCACATGTGGTATATATATTATTACAAGTAACAGGCTATAACTAGATCTCATCCACAAAATCAAATAACCAATCAACTATATAACTGAATCAAGTATAAAATGCTTGATAAGAACAAGTAGTTGGGTAGAGACAAATCCACTACCAAACTATAATATAAGAGAAATAGAATAAGTATATCTAATGAACAATGAGGCTCGAAGAGAAGATCTCCTCGAAAGAGAGAGAGAAGTAGCAAGTCCTGATCCGTGCTCCTGCGAATAGTCATGATCGTCTACATCTGGAAGGGGACCAGGTCCTCAGAGGGACGTAACAAGATACATAGAAGCATGCCAATTGAATATAGTAGAACATACATAATAGACAGAAAATATATAAGTACGCTGTACTAGACAATCTATATGAAAATGCATAGTGAGGACAACCTTTCGACGTATGAGTAGGCGTAGGATACTCTATCTATCTCACAACTCGCACAGACATCCATGAATATCATCAGCCGTCATACCGCGAGGGTAGCGACCATCGTGACACCATCAGTCGATATACCGCGAGGGTAGTGACCATCGCGACACAACTCCCAAAGTGCGTGCTAGTTACTACGGTTTAACAGAGTGGATAGCCCATACGCCTACTGATTGTCCTCCCCTCCCATGATACTACGTGTCAAGTGTGTGTCAACATATATATAATATATAATTATGACTGAAAGAAAACACATATATAATGAATATATATAAATATGATAAGCATGCAAAATACTATAAGCAATTTGGCAAGGTATCTTGCCTGCTCTGAAAAAGAATGAAGTCACAACTCAAGGAGTCGTCCAATCTACCCGTCACATAAATTAAATAATTTAGGTTACAAATATCACAACCACATTCTAGAATAGGGGTATTTTTGTCTTTTTATCTATTTAATTTAATGAGTTAATATTGCATGATATTTATTTATATTTAATTGTGGTGATTTTAACTGGTTGTTGTATCTTACCGTTGTTTCGATATTTGGAGCACTACACTAGATTTTTCCTTTCTACAAATTTTACACCCTTGTCCTATACGTGCTAGCCTTCTGTTTTGATCTTTGTGTAACTCATAATTATACCTTCTTGTGCTTCATTTTAGTCGCACAACATTCGTCGTAAACGATATATTTAATTCTAAATAAATCCAACTTTGTATCTTTGTGTGTTTTAATTAAAATTGGAGACACAACCTCGACCATGTTTGTGCAACCCAAATTATGATATTATTCTATTCTGAGTCTTCTTCGTTCATAACACTGTGTCCCGCCTAATTTTAACCCCATGTACTTTTAATTAATTTTAGAACACCAATTATATTAATTTTAATTAAATTAATCTAAAACTCTACTTTTTGTAATTTTCTAATTGTTGGGCACTTTTATGCAAAAGTGCATTGATGTGTCCATACCCTATTGGACCAACACATGAAGAAACCCCATTTTCCTTTATGTGAATTTTCTTCATAATTTTTGGAGTGTAACACTCAACATCAACCCTCATTAAACCTTAGCCATCCATTTTGAAACAATGCAATCCTAGCCCTCCAAATATCTACATGTAAAAGCCAAAGCCCCTTTCCAAGGAGTGTTGACCGGCCCAATTACCAAGGTCATCACCCAACCCTGTTTTTCTACACATATGCATATAACTTTTCCTATTTTTTCATTTAACCTAATACCTAAACTATTCCTAGCTGTAACCCAACACCCTTTCCTGTTCATCTTCATCACCCCTCCTCCCGCCGACCGAAGGACTCGCCGCTGAACCGCCAGCACCATCGCCTCCATTCACCATCTCAGCCATCACTTTCATCCCTGTCGACTCGACCGCCTGGATCCCGACCCACTTGACATCACCGGACCTGACTCGCCTGAGATCCTGCTGCAGCCATCCATCATCTCGACCTCGCCGACTGCCTGTACCGAGCAACACCTTATCGTTTCCTTCCCTCACGATCGCTTGAACCATCTCCTCCCATCCCTCGATGACAGAATCTCTCGACGACTGAATCCCTCGATGACTGAGTGCCACCTGACCATTATCTTCACCGAACTCGACAGCCTAGACCTCAACCCGATGCCACCCTCGTTGTGACTTCCCTCGACATCCCGCGAACCATTCCCCTCATGACTCGACGTCGAATACTCCCTCGTACACGTGTACGCCGAGACCAAGGTGTGAAGTATTTCTCTTATGATTTTGTTCGTGTGCGAATGATATTAAGATTTAGCGTGTTGCTTCATGCCAAATTTGTTAGATATGGATTGCTAGACGCCATGCAAATATACCCAACTCGTATGCGTATATTTACGCATTTGAGTATTATATTCAAATTGGTATATATATATATATAGATATAGATATAGATATAGAAATATATAAGAAGTTAAATGCTAATACTAGTTAGGAATAAATATATTTGTATATATACTGTATGACCCTAGTTTAACTGTAGATTTTCCCGTATAATTTCATTGACCATGTGACCCTGAATATTGTGAGTTGACTCCCTTATGTATACTGACATACTAGATAGCCATATGATAGTGAGTGGCTGTCTGATTTCACATCAATTGAGACATGATATTCATGCAATTAGACGTGCGCTTGACCCTACTAGATGACCAGTAGCACCCTAGCGTAGTCTCTGAGTTTAGTGTATTTGTGATTGTGTGTATTTTAGTGTATCGACTGATGCAATATTATTATTAAATGATGTCTATAGGACTGTTGGATTATTCAGACAAGGCCTCGGAAACAGGACATTGGTATTTCCAGCAGAGGACCACAGACGTGTATATTCTCTGACAGTTTTTATTATGTTGATTATCTTTATGATTCTAGTTGTATGGCGTACATGATTCTGACACTATGTATACACGAGTTGGCATCATCGAGACCGATCACAAGGAGTCATGATTGGAATCCATCGTGCTAGCTAGGGACGGGGAGATATTAATAGCTTATATGATCATACCCAACTCTACATGCATCATAGCTCACCCATACCTCACGTTAGTGCAGCCTGACCATTACATGCCTCATAGCCTATTATATGTTATTAACCTGACTATTGCTCGTATCATAGCTATCCGGATGGTTAGCCTGACCTTATATGAATTATAGCTAATCATATGTAACAAGCCTGATCGGTCCCAAGCCGATCACATGATATGCTGATGTTTCACACACTTAGCTAGATAGTCTATATATGTATCTCTAGTTTATTGATCTAGCATTTCTCTATGGTCTAGTTATTGTTCTAGCATTCACTTATATTCCAGTTCATTGTTCTAGCATGCACTTGTATTTATTTCTATTCATTGCTAGTTGTACCATAGATAATGACATATGCTCCAGTATTTCTTATTTCCAGTATTTCATTATTACAGTATTGTTTATTTCCAGTATTTATATACATCCTGTATTTCTTTACACTGTATTATAGTTTTTGTCAATATATGTGGAACTGCTGTTAGTGCTTGTAATTCGCTCCAATTCTGTCTGGATATTTTTTTCAGAGGATCTTGAGAACTTCTGTCCTACACATTATGGACCAGGTATAGACGCAGACTACACACCAGAGATATTAGAGGAGTCTATTCCATTAGAGGAGACACTACCTGCAGCTGTTTAAACAGCATTTATCTTATGCATTTGAGACTTATTTTGAGGTTATTTTAGTTATGTTGAGACTTACGTTAAGTTTAAATTGAGACTTGTGGAGACTTTTTACGTTGGACAGCTAGACTATGGTTTAACTCTATTTTGAGACATTGTGTTTGACTATGTCATTCTTTCTTATCTTTTATCATGCCATTTATTCTTATAGTTATTGTGATTGAGTATACATTATGAGCTGTTGAGAGATATTTATTTTATTGTCCTCCTTATGGAGTTGATATCATTGACAGGTTGTGAGTTATGTTTAGTATTATTGAGACCTAGACAGCGTTCTACCGTCGATGCTGCGGCGCTGGACGTACCCACGACTCATGCCCAAATTTTGGGTACGGGTCGTGACACAAAAGTGGGTGAATAGGATCCTCCATTTTAATCTATTTTAATTCTGAATAAAATAACCTAAAATTATTTTAATCTTATTATAATCTGATTTTATTGTTAAATCCTATTTTTGGTCCAAAAAAGTCAACTTTAAGGATTTGTGATCCGTGCCACACAAATCGAGGCAATCCGTTGACCAAAAAGTCAACCGACTCAAATTCTGGATTTGTGTGTAAAATCCTATAAATTTTAGCACTACATGAACACCGGAATCGACGGTTTCCTAAAATCACAAGTCGGTAAAGAGTTATGTCCACAAGGGCGCACAGATGACAATTATCGGTGGTTTCCTATTTACCTCTATGTTGCACAAATTTTACAGTAAATTAAACTTACATGTTAAATTCTGGAAATATTATTTTATGGAATTTCATCATGTCAGATTTTCATTTCAAACGGCTTATAATTCTGAGTTAGGGATCTCCCGAAATCTCAAAAACAGAAAAACGTGTTTGATTTCGGACAGCTGGCACTTTTAGAATTTTCTGGAAAAATAGGTTCATAAATTATAAAAATAATTTATATATTCAAAAAACTAACCTTGATATGGTTCTAACAAAAAAAACTAGAGCGCGTTTGGAGTCCGAAGTTAGGAGATATCGTCTTTTTAAGTCGTCATAACTACTAGAAAATGATATATAATCTTATTAATATCTATTAACACTAAATTAGCATCTATCTAATATTAAGACTATATATAACCAAATAAATCCTAAATAATTTCAAAATCTAAATAAATTTCCTAAAATTCTAAATAAATTACAGAAAAATATAATTAAATATTTTAACCTAAAATAAATATTTGGTAGGAACAACATGCAAGTATTGTAATGCCCCATTTCTCCTATTTGGGGAGCGCGACAAAGAAATACTTGATACCGTTCGATCGGGATAGATTGAATCAAGATTCTTTCCTTGTTATGGATTGGTTTCTTCGGAATCAGGTCCCATATTCAATGGATCGTGCCTCAAGGAAGGACTCGGCGGCAGAGTCGAGAGGGGCCTTTCCGTTGCACTGGTTTTCTTCCCCGTTTTCGTTGCCGCTTGGTTGCTTTCTTGTTGGTTTTATGAATTATGTTTTCTTGAACGGTTTTGATGGTTTTCATTTCCTTCGTTCTTAGGATTTCGTATTTCGTATCGAACCTTGGAGACCGAAGCATGAGATATTGATCATATGTTGGTGCGTGCAGGTGATCGAGTAGGCGACGCATGCGCGGAGTCTTGAAGTTCTCCATTTTCTCTCCTAGTTTACCAACTTTTGAGTGGCTTTACTTCGATTAGCACCCTCCTTCCAAGTCTTCACTTTTAATAGAATTGGCTCATTTGTGCATCTCGCTCCAACGATATCATAATAAGAATAAAACTGAGTAAAAGGAAAAGAAGAGTTAGACTTGAAACACTTATAATGCTTGTCATACAGAAACATGAACGATCACAAGTAAGGCTTGCTTGTCTGCGCAGATATATATATGTTGCAATCTTGTGTTAGATGTAGTTAGAACTCATATAGCTATAACTGTGCATATCATGGTGCAAATGGATAAAATATGATTATTATGCAAGTGGCTTAGACTACGGGAAACACATGAAGTTATTTACTTATATTGCTTGAATATGTGTCTCAATTGGTAACTTAGTTGGTTATGGAATCATGGTCTTGGATAACTTGTATACAAGGGATATCGTTCTACGAACGGTCGTCAGGGCACTAGGACCGCTTCGCCCCGGGTAGAACAAATTGCTAGTGTAGTCCTAGCATTGGATGGATCCGTGCGTCCGCTAAGGGCTAGCTACCCGAGGCGGAATGGCAGCCGACCCATCCCTAGTCCAACCAAGTGATTGTTATGTATATTTGCACTGTGCAGACTAACTATGTCTTCATGCCAGGGAAGGTCATGGTAAGTTTTGTACAGGTGGCTCAGACGGTACAGGTATAGTCACCGAGCGGTGGCACATTTGGTTATATTATTTTTCTCTATCTTATGCGAAGAATTAAACTAAGGCAAGATAGATAGATCACATGATGATAAACGTTGCATGCTCATATGAACTCATTATAGATTTTGGTTAAGTTGGGTTAGCTCGCCCTCACCGGTACTCTTTGAAGTACTGACCCTCGTTGCAGCAAGTTCCCCGAGCCAAGGCGACGCGGCGAGGAGCTAAAGTTTTCTCCAACCTCTTCCTGAATCGAGATGCATTTGTGTCATGACTTTTGGTACCTCCAGTACATAAGTAGCAAGGAGCTCGCTCTCACTTTTGGAAGCCACAAGATGATGGTGCTGACTCGCACCCAAGGTATTTTGGTGTTTTGAATTCTAGTAAGGGATGTAATGTATGGATCGGCTATCTCATTTTGTGTCCAAGTTGTAAGCCCGTGCGACATCTTTACTATTTTGGGTCAAGAGTCTGTAAACATATGTTCATTATCAATAAAGAAAACTTTTCTATGCCTCAACTGATATGTTATCTTATTTGTGTACTCTGTTGTATATGGTCTAAAGATTATCTTTATGCATAGGCCTTATACACGAGCACCCTACGCGAGCACGGCATCACGTCAGGGGGACGATTATCGATCGGGCAAAATCGAGGCGTGACATATTGGTATTAGAGCCTAGCTTCAGACCCTTTGATCTCATGTCAAAAAGTTTTCTAAAAATGACCCTGTCCCTTTCAGTTAAACCCTTGAATTCGCTTGGCCAAAATGAGATGCGTTCCATACAGTAAGTCCATAATATACTTTGAGACTGATACAAGTTATTTTTCTTTGAAAAAACAAACTCTGTGCCGGGTGCACAAGCGCAGGTGGTGGCACAAGTGAAGGAAGTAGTTCCGGCACGTCAGGCAGCTCAGGAAGTCAGGCTGCCGCACCCTCTATTGATCCGTTCGAATGAATGATGCATCTGATGGAAACGTAACAGAGACAATCCAAACTACGACAGAGTCAATTTGAGTCTCGAATTGAAGCACAATTTCTGGCTCAACGGACTCAGGCCAAAACGCAGCAGAAGCAAATAGATACCTTACAAACGATTATGACGACGCTAGTCGCTAGCAACCATTTTGTATCCGCGGTCGCCGTGGCAGCGCCAGTTGTAGCTGATATTGTGGGACCTCAGGACTCTCCAGAACCTCCCCTTTCAGATGATAAGGTTCCTATTATTTAGATATCAGAGTTTAAAAAGATGTATCATGCTACCTTCCAGGGGACTGAGGATCCCTTCGTGGTGTTGGATTGGCTGGTTGAGTTGGAAGACCACTTCGAAGTGCTTCGCATGGAAAAAAACCAAAAGAGTAGCGTGCGCCCAACTTCAGCTCCGTTTAAATGCACATAATTGGTGGGATGTGCATAAACAAGCCTTACTGAGCGAAGGTGGCAGGACGACTATCTCTTGGTCCGTGTTCCGCAAAGCCTTCGAGGAGGAGTACCTTCCACCCGCCATCCGCCGTGAGAAGGAAGATGAATTTACACATCTGCAGTAGGGCGACATGACAGTACGACAATACGCCTCAGAATTCAACCGGCTTGTAAAGTTTGCTAAGTCTCACCTCTACGATGCTAAAACTCGTGCACGAAGATTTGAGATAGGACTGCGACCTTTAATTTGTGCTCACATTGTTGTTCCCCAGTACCGAACCATGAGGGAATCTCTAAACCATGCCCTCTCCCTCGAATCATAGTACCCCCCTAGTTTGCACCGGCGCTGTACAAAATTTCAATCACAAGCGTCCTAGCAACTCAGGGGGTAACAATGCGCCTAAATGCTCCAATAACGGCGGTAACCAGGGTGCAAATCAGGGGAAAGGTGGCGAGCTCGTTTGTCACCGATGTAATTATACTAGACACATCGCTTGAAACTGCCGAGTATTTAGAGGTTGTGCTTTAAGTGCGGTCGTCAGGGGCATATGGCAGCGAACTGTTGGGCAGGTGGACCTAACTAGCAGCAACAACAAAATTGTGCGCCTCAGGACCAGGGGCAAGTACTTCGAGCGAATTAGATGGCGCCACAGAACGCTCAAGACCGAGTCTATGCTCTGACTCGGGATGAGACACTTGCATCAAACACGACGATGTCAGATATATTACTCTTCAATGATGTACCTGCTCGAGTATTGTTTGATTCTGGTGCAACATATAGTTTCATTGCGGCAGATTTAGCCGTCGAAAACACATTCCCTATTACACCGTTAGGCCTAAGGCTTAACGTCAGTACCCCATCAGGCACGAGCTTGCCTGCCCATTCAGTTTGTCGTGACGGCTGTATTTGCATCAGAGGAAAGAAATTGTCACTTGATACGATAGTTCTAGACATAGGGGACTACGACATCATTATGAGAATGGATTGGCTTGGCGCTTGTTCAGCTACTATCGATTGTGCGGAGAAGAAAGTCGTATTTCGTCTTTCTGGCAAGATTAAAATTTGCTATTTGTACAGTCCACAGTCAAAAGTGTCGAATGCCTGCATGGTGATATCAGCAATGTCTGTTCGACGGATGATTCACTCCGGTTGTGTAGGGTACCTGGCGTCCGTTCGAGACACTCGACAAGATTGCGTAAACGTTGAGTCCATTCCCGTTGTGGCAGATTTTCTCGACGTGTTTCCAGACGAGTTGCCCGGTATGCCGCCCGATCGAGAGACAGAGTTCACTATCGATACATTTTCAGGAACCCAACCAATTTCTAAAACTCCGTATCGAATGGCACCAGCGGAGCTGAAGGAATTAAAGATACAGTTATAAGAATTACTAGATCGTGGATACATCCGTCCGAGTGTGTCACCATGGGGTGCGCCTGTGTTATTTGTTAAGAAAAAGGATGGCTCAATGCTGCTCTGCATCGACTATCGGAAATTGAATAAGGCTACTGTCCGAAATAAGTACCCCCTCCCCCGAATAGATGATCTCTTTGATCAGTTACAAGCTGCAATAATATTCTCAAAAATTGACCTCCGCTCGGGTTACCATCAGCTCAAAATCAAGCCAGAAGACGTGCCGAAGTCAGCCTTTCACACTCGCTATGGCCACTATGAGTTTTTGGTAATGTCGTTCAGTTTGACCAATGCCCCTGTCGCCTTTACGGGTTTAATGAACCAAGTGTTCCGGCCGTATCTTGATAGCTTCGTAGTAGTGTTCATCGATGATATCTTGGTATACTCGAAGAATGGGGCAGAGCATGCAGAGCACTTGCGGACCGTGCTACAAACCCTTCGAGACAAAAAGTTATATGCAAAACTGAGTAAGTATAAATTCTGGCTGAGCAGTGTATCTTTCCTTGGGTATATCATTTCTGCAGGAGGCATTTCAGTCAATCCAAAGAAGGTGGAGGCCATCGTCGAGTGGAAGCGACCTGCATCTGTTAGTGAAATTCTAAGCTTTCTCGGGTTAGCAGGCTACTACAGGAGGTTCGTAAAGGATTTTTCCAAACTCACCTCACCTCTGACTCACCTTACATAGAAGGGAGTCGCGTTTGAGTGGTCCGCCGACTGCGAAGCATCGTTTGAGGAGTTAAAGCATCGCCTCACCTCTGCCCCGTTACTTGCACTACCAGACGAGACTTCGGGATTCCAAATCTTCAGCGATTGTGTTCGGTTTAAAGTTATGCAACAAGACAGAGTGATAGCCTATGCATCCAGACAGCTAAAAAAGTACGAAAAGAAATATCCTACGCATGATTTGGAACTGGCAGCAATTGTGTTCGGTTTAAAGTTGTGGCGATACTACCTTTATGGAGTGCCTTGCCGAATTTATACCGATCACAAGAGTTTAAAGTACTTGTTCACCCAGGCAAAACTGAACCTACGACAGCGGCGTTGGCTAGAATTGATAAAGGATTATGACTTGACAATAGACTACACACCTGGCAAGGAAAATGTGGTAGCAGATACGTTGAGTCGGGTCTTTGCGGGATCTCTGTCCGTCAATCGCAGATTACAAAAGGACTTAGAAGAAATTGGCATCGAACTCCGAATTCGTTATCGCGGGGCACGGGTTGCTCAGAAGCAATTTGTACCCAACCTGATAGAGGTAGTCACATATATTCAGAGGGACGACCCATTCCTCCAAAAAATGCGAGAGCAGATTCAAGCGGGGAAGGCAAAAGACTTTGCAGTAGATGAGAATGGGGTATTGCGAGTGAAGGGAAGGCTATGCGTCCCCAACGACTCGGAACTCAGAAAGGAAATCCTTGCTAAAGCATATTATGCAGCCTATACAATCCATCCCGGGAGCACAAAAATGTATAAAAACCTTCGTACTGTCTTCTGGTGAAGAAAGATGTGGTGCTCTTTGTGTCGAAATGAATAACCTGTCCGAGGGTGAAAGCAGAGCATCAGACACTGGGCGGAGAAATGTAGAATTTTGCCATCCCGGAATAGAAGTGGGAGCACATCAGCATGGACTTCATTGTTGGCCTGCCAAGGACGCAACGGGGGGAACGATGCAATCTGGGTCATCGTCGACCGGTTAACCAAGTCTGCACACTTTATTGCCATTAAAAGTACTTGGGGCGCCGATCGCCCTGCCCAGACCTACCTTGATGAGATAGTCCGGTTGCATAGAGTGCCAGTTTCTATAGTATCAGATCGGGACAAACGGTTCATCTCACGTTTCTGGGACAGCCTTCAGTCGTCGATGGGGACCAAGTTGAAATTCAGCTCAACCGGCCATCCTCAAACAGATGCCAAACAGAACGGGTGAATCAGGTACTAGAAGACATGTTACGCCTCTGCGTAATCGATTCAAAGTCAAGTTGGGATGTCAACCTGCCGCTAGCCAAATTTACATACAACAACAGTTATCAATCTAGCATCCAGATGGCTCCGTATGAGGCTATGTATGGGCGGAAGTGTAGGTCACCGATCTGTTGGGATGAAGTTGGTGAGAGGCAAATCCTTGGGCCAGAACTGGTTGAACAAACAGTCCAAAAGGTTCGGCTGATTCGAGAACGGTTAAAAGTAGCACAAAGTCGGCAAAAGAGCTATGTTGATGCTCGTTGTCGCCCCCATGAGTTTTAGGAGGGGGACTATGTGTTTCTATAAGTCTCGCCCATGCATGGAGTTACAAGATTTGGGGTAAAGGGGAAGTTAAGTCCGAGATTTGTCGGCCCGTTTGAAATTCCCAGACGAGTCACTTCAGTTGCTTACCAAATTGCATTACCGCCAGCCCTATCAGAAGTACACGATATTTTTCATGTGTCTCAGCTTAGAAAATATGTGCACGACCTAAACCATGTAGTAGACTTTGGTCAGTTAGATCTGCAGGCAGACTTGTCGTACGTCGAAGAACCTGTGCGGATCTTGGAGCGTAAGGAAAAGCAGCTGCAGAATCGGGTAGTATCGCTAGTGCGCGTTCTTTGGCGAGACCATGCAGTCGAAGAATCGATGTGGGAACTCGAATCTGATATGAGGAAAAGGTTTCCCTCACTATTCCTTAGGGGTAGGTTCTATTCCTAAGTTTAGGGGCAGAACTTTCTATTAGATGGTTATGATGTAATGCCTGGTTTCTCCTATTCGGGTAGCGCGGCCAAGAAATACTTGATACTGTCTGATCAGGACAGATTGAATCAAGATCCTTTCCTCGTTATGGATGGGTTTCTTCGAAATTAGGTCCCATATTCAATGGATCATGCCTCAAGGAAGGACTCGGCAGCAAAGTTGAGAGGGGCCTTTCTGTTGCGCTGGTTTTCTTGCCAGTTTTCATTACCGCTTGGTTGCTTTCTTGTTGGTTTTATGACTTGCATTTTCTTGAACGATTTTGATGGTTTTTATTGCCTTCGTTCTTAGGATTTCGCATTTCATATTGAACCTTGGAGACCGAAGCCGGAGATATTGATCATCTGTTGGTGCGTGCAGGTGATCGTGTAGACGACGCACGCGCGGAGTCTTGAAGTTCTCCCTTTTCTCTCCTAGTTCACCAACTTGTGAGTGGCTTTACTTCGATTAGCACCCTCCTTCCAAGTCTTCACTTTTAATAGAATTGGCTCATTTGTGCATCTCGCTCCAACGATATCATAATAAGAATAAAACTGAGTAAAAGGAAAAGAAGAGTTAGACTTGAAACACTTATAATGCTTATCATACAGAAACGTGAACGATCACAAGTAAGGCTTGCTTGTCTGTGCATTTATATATATATATAGCCATCTTGTGTCAGATGTAGTTAGAACTCATATAGCTATAACTGTACATATCATGGGTGCAAATGGGTGAAATATGATCATTATGCAAGTGGCTTAGACTACGGGAAACACATGAAATTATTTACTTATATTGCTTGAATATGTGTCTCAATTGGTAACTTAGTTGGTTATGGAATCATGGTCTTGGACAACTTGTATATAAGGGATATTGTTCTACGAACGGTCGCCGGGGCACTAGGACCGCTTTGCCCCGGGTAGAACAAATTGCTAGTGTAGTCCTAGCATTGGATGGGTCCGTGCACCCGCTAAGGGCTAGCTACCCGAGGCGGAATGGCAGCCGACCCATCCCTAGTCCAACCAAGTGATTGTTATGTATATTTGAACTGTGCAGACTAACTATGTCTTCGTGGTAGGGAAGGTCATGGTAAGTTTTGTACAGGTGGCTCAGACGGTACAGGTAAAGTCACCGAGCGGTGGCACATTTGGTTATGTTATTTTACTCTATCTTATACGAAGAATTGAACTAAGAAAATATAGATAGATCACATGATAATAAATGTTGTATGCTCATATGAACTCGTTGTAGATTTTGGTTAAGTTGGGTTAGCTTGCCCTCACCGGTACTCTTTGAAGTACTGACCCTCGTTGCAGCAGGTTCCCCGAGCCAAGGCGACGCGGCGAGGAGCTGAAGTTTTCTCCAATATCTTCCTGAATTGAGACGCATTCGTGTCGTAACTTTTGGTAGCTCCAGTACATAAGTAGCAAGGAGCTCGCTCTCACTTTTGGAAGCCACAAGACGATGGTGCTGACTCGCACCCAAGGTGTTTTGGTGTTTTGAATTCTAGTAAGGGATGTAATGTATGGATCGGCTATCTCATTTTATGTCCAAGTTGTAAGCCCGTGTGGCATCTTTACTATTTTGGGTCAAGAGTCTGTAAACAGATGTTCATTATCAATAAAGAAAACTTTTCTATGCCTCAACTGATATGTTATCTTATTTGCGTACCCTGTTGCATATGCTCTAAAGATTATCTTTATGCCTAGGCCTTGTGCACACGCCCTACGCGTGCACGGCATCACGCCCAGGGGACAATTATCGATTGGGCGAAATCAGGGCGTGACAAGTATGGTCTCACAGTAAATCATGGAAGTTCTAGAAATTTATGTTTTCTATGTTTTTATTACCTAAAAATTCTAAAAAAAATCTAAAAATCTAAAATAGCCTAAAAATAATCTATAATAAATATTTATATAAGTAAATATATCAAGAAATTTATTTTCTAATTAACTAATAGAATACTCTAAAGAAATTTAATATTTAAAATAATCTATAATAAATATAATAATATAAAATACACACAAAATATTTATTTTGGGTGAAAGGGTTTATAATCTACCCAACTTATAAAAAATTTGTCCTCGAAATTAAAAATAAGGAATGATTTATTAAATCTTTGACATTCGTATCTAAGGTAAGTCAACCGCAATCTTCTAAAAAATTTAAATGATAAAATCTATTCAAATCCATCATAATCTCTTCAAAATTAAAATAACCACTGTTTAAATCAAAATTTAACCTATCATAATCTTTTCTAGATTTTTAAATAATCAACATCCAAATTTAATTCAAATCTATATGACATCTTCAAGATTTAAATAACCCACATCAAATTTTATATCACGATTTTCAACTATCATAATCTCCTATAGATTTTAAACAATTCTAATCAAATCTTATTCCTATATTTCAACTTAAGAATTTTGTACTCTTTAAATTTTAAATTTAATTTTGATTATCAATATTTCAAATAGGTGATCCAACAATCAAAATTTAACTTTTAATTCAAATCATCAAATTATAAAATTTTGAATTCAATCCAGCAATGTTCATATTTAGAGTTCTATATTTTTTTTCCTCAAGATTTAAATTGTTAAGTCAATCTCCAATATTCAAAATTTAAATCATGTGCTCAAATTATAAATATTTGGTCTGCAATATCAAAATTTTAAAATTTATTCTACAAAACATTCTTATCTTTAAAGTTAAATCATCATAATCTAAATCATTCTTCTAAAATTCTCAAAATTAAAATGACTTAAATCTCTCAATCTAATCTTACTTGATCACAATCTAAAAAATTTTACCTCAAGTTGACAATGCAACTTCTACCCAACTTAGAATTTACTGATCTATCACATAGGCTATACATTTATGAAAAATATCCTCAAATTATTTAATCGTGTTATTCAATCCACAAAATATCTCACATATTTTATGTCCTTAATTATAAAAGATAGTCACAAAGTAATGTGATTGACCTATGGGGTATATCTAGTAGTCTCCGTGTATTAAACTTATACCAAGCACGAACGTTCGTTTTTCCGAAATAGGGGAAGGCAAAAAACAATAATAAAGAATTCAAGGAGGAGGTGATAGAATACAAGTACGGGGTTCAAGGCAATATAAAGAATTCAAAAAGAGAGTTGTCAGGGCTGTTGTGGATTGAAATCTTATTTTGGTAAATTTCTATTTGCATGTTCATATCAGTATAGTTATCTAACCGATATGATATGCTCGAACATGTCTAGAGGGTAAGTATATTCATCTAACAAGCTGAGTCAACTATATCTCAATCCACGTAGAGTAGTTATGCGAAAAGCGAACCAAGTGCATTAAGGTTGATCAGACCGTAATACACTGATTCTGATTTAGACAATATATTAGTAGGCGTCTCCAATAACACGTATGTCATGAACAAGCTCGATAAAAGAATAAGCTTACAAAACTAGGCTATAAGATAGCAGCATAAGCGAAAGTAGTCCAGAAAATATAAGTTTGCTGGATTATGATGAAGGAAGGTAAAGAATAATTCAAGTTCACAAAGAAAATAAGACTTGTCCGGTGTTGTGCCTCTATAATTGCCATACTAACTTCTTGTCTAAGTCTCTAGTCGACCAAATGGGGGGTATGGGCCTCTAAGTTCTACAGTCTGGATAAACACTATCTTCTTATGCAAGCCTACAGTGGGTGTCATTCAATTACACTTCATTAATGGGTCAAAAGGGCTATGTGATACTAGGTTTTGAGGCATACTACCCAACTTACAATAATTTTAACTAATAGTGTTATTGAATAATATAGTGTATATACCTAGTACAAGTCACCTTCCTAACCCCTATCAAGCACGAAAGAAAAGATAAGATTGACGTTGTGAAAGGATCAAGCAAGATGCAATGCAAGCAATCAAATAGGAATGCGGAACAAAATCAAGGGAGGTAATAAAATAAGTAGATGAGATCCTATACTCTAATCCTATGCGTAGGCTTGCTCGGTACAGTAACGTAACCGAGACAATATGCTCTCGATCTGCATGGGCCACCACAAAAATATGTCACGCCCTGGTCCCAAAATATGTAGGACTAGGAATACGTGAGCATGCCAGCCGTATGTATATAGCAACTATAATATATGGATACCATAATACACACATACGCTGTATTATGAATATTAACTCACATGTGGTATATATATTGTCAAAAGTTACAGGGCATAACTAGATCTCATCCACAGAATCAAATAACCAATCAATTATATAACTGAATCAAGTATAAAATGCTTGATAAGAACAAGTAGTTGGGTGGAGACAAATCCACTACCAAACTAGAATATAAGAGAAACAAAATAAATACATCTAATGAACAATAAGGCTCGAAGAGAAGGCCTCCTCGAAAGAGAGAGAGAGAAGTAGCAAGTCCTGATTCGTGCTCCTGCGAATAGTCATGATCGTCTACACCTGAAAAGGGACCGGGTCCTCAGAGGGACGTAATAAGATACATAGAAGCATGCCAATTGAATACAGTAGAACATGCATAATAGACAAAAAATATATAAGTACGCTATACTAGACAATCTATATAAAAATACATAGTGAGGACAACCTTTCAACGTATGGGTAGGTGTAGGATACTCTATCTATCTCACAACTCACACACACGTCCATGAACATTATCAGCCGTCATACCGCGCGGATAGCGACCATCGTGACACCATCAGTAGACATACCGCGAGGGTAGCAACCATCTCGACAAAACTCTCATAGTACGTGCTAGTTACTACGGTTTACCAGAGTGGGTAGCCCATACGTCTACTGATTGTCCTCCCCTTCCATGATACTATGTGTCAAGTGTGTGTCAACATATATATAGTATATAATTATGACTGAAAGAAAACACATATATAATAAATATATAAATATATGATAAGTATGCAAAGTACTATAAATATTTTGGCAAGGTATCTTGTCTGCTCTGAAAAAGAATGAAGTCCCAACTCAAGGCGTCGTCCGATCTACCCGTCACATAAATTAAACAAGTTAGGTTACAAAAGTGGGTGAATAGGTTCCTCTATTTAAATCTATTTTAATTCTAAATAAAATAACCTAAAATAGTATTTTAATCTTATTATAACTTGATTTTATTGTTAAATCCTAATTTTGGTCCAAAGAAAGTCAATTTAACGGATTTGTGATCCGTGGCACGCAAATCGAGGCAATCCGTTGACCAAAAAGTCAACCGACTCAAGTCCTGGATTTGTGTGTAAAATTCTATAAATTTTATCACTACATGAACAACAGAATCGACGGTTTCATAAAATTACAAGTCGGTAAAGAGTTATGTCCACAAGGACGCACAGATGATAATTTTTGGTGGTTTCCTATTTACCTCTATGTTGTACGAATTTTATAGTAATTAAACTTACATATTAAATTCTGGAAATATTATTTTATGGAATTTCATTATGTCAAATTTTTGAAACTTCAAACGGTTCATAATTCCGAGTTCGGGATCTCCCGAAATCTCGAAAACACAAAAATGCGTTTGATTTCGGACAACTGGCACTTTTAAAATTTTCTGTAAAAATAGGTTTATAAATTATTAAAATAATTTATATATTCAGAAAACTAACCTTGATATGGTTCTAAAAAAAACTAGAGCGCGTTTGGAGTCCGGAGCTAGGAGATATCGTCTTTTTAAGTCGTCATAACTATTAGAAAATGAGGCTGAATTTAGGACAAATTTTGACTATTTTTGGACAAAAAAAAGGAGTTTGGGAAAGAAAATATGAAATATGAGTTTATTCCATAATTTTAATAGGTATTTATAATGGTAAAGACTACTTAATTGAATACGACTAGGATTGGCTAATTGGGATATGATTAGGATCAGTTTAAATAAAGATAGGATATGTATGAAGTTACTTTCCTAGTAGGCTCAAGATTTAAATTAATTTAAAATAGAGTTTGAGTTCATCTCAATAATTTATAATCTTAAATAGAATTAAATATAATATAAATAATTTATATATAATCTTATTAATATCTATTAACACTAAATTAGCATCTATCTAATATTAAGACTATATATAAGCAAATAAATCCTAAATAATTTCAAAATTCTAAATAAATTACAGAAAAATATAATTAAATATTTTAACTTAAAATAAATATTTGGTAGGAACAACATGCAAGTATGGTCTCACAGTAAATCATGAAAGTTTTAAAAATTTACGTTTTCTATGTTTTTATTAACTAAAAATTCTAGAAAAATCTCAAAAAATCTAAAATAGCCTAAAAATAATTCTAAATAAATATTTATATAAGTAAATATATTAAGAAATTTATTTTCTAATTAACTAAGAGAATACTCTAAAGAAATTTAATATTTAAAATAATCTATAATAAATATAATAATATAAAATACACACAAAATACCTATTTTTGGTGGGGGGGTTTACAAGGATCCTGGTTGAACATGATCATCACCGGCAGAGGTCCACCCCCAATATTGACAGGATCAGGAGTTGGCGCAGTTGACTCTTGGTTGATGACTTCTTCTGGATATGTGTTATCCGACAGAGGTATTGTTCCAAGAGTAGGCCTTGCAGGTGTGAAAGAAGCCACATAGACTGGTGCTGGTGTAGCAGAATGTTGGACTGTCATCATTTGATACATATTTTGTATCATTGTGTGCATATCCCAGAGTGCAGCTTCTAATAAGCTGAGGCATTATTTGGTAGTTTCAGATGGAGAAGCATCTCATTTATTACCGACGACATAAATACTAGCCTCTATGTACAACATAGGGATTGGTAGAAAGAACCGTGTAGTTAGAGTCTACACTGTCAATTTTAGAATCAAGGAGATTGCTACCCCCAGCTTCGAATTATGAGGAACGAGGATTCTCGTGATGAACGAGCTCACATCTTCGAGAACGAGTATTTTGGTATACGCCTTTGAATGAATCGACGAGTTGGTTAAATCCCCTTTGACTGGATGTTCTCGAAGAAATTTGTCTTAATTGTCTTCTACTATGGGGAAGATGCAAAGCCATATATGCTGAGACAAAGAACGGTTCATCATCGTGCTCCTAGTTGTCAATTTGTTTTGTGCATTGAGTCTAAGAAGACATAGTGTAAGTCAATCGGTCAAACGCAGACTATTTTGTTGATGTACAACAACATTCAATTACAATAATATGATAACTACAATGATGTTCATTAGGAAACACCATTATAGTGTCAGAAAGATCCCTCTTTTTACGCTTTTGTATAAAAACTCACGTAAATCCAAAGAAGGAAGAGAAGAGGAGGAAGAGGGTAGACTCTGCCTCTTTTTATGAGATATATTAAATCTTCTGTGCACATTTTTGGTCTCTAGTGTGTAGAGTGATGTGCTGGCTTGATTTGCAAGTGATTCGTCATATCTCGAGTTTTTGCCCTTCAGAGAGGAGAGGAAGTTATCTTTAACAGTCCTCTTGTGCATACGCACACAATCAGCACGATCTTGGCTCACATTCTATGAAGCAGTCGAAGTTGGCGCAGTTTGTCTACCCATATTAGGTTTGTACGAAGGTCTTAGCCTGGCGCACGAGTGGCGCATAGTTTTTCATCCACTGTGTGCATAATCAAGATGTTAGGAGAATTATTCTCTCTGAATAATACTTTATTTTTCCGCTAATTATTTTGGAGAGTAGTGTCCATGCTTTGCTTTCCTCGCATATTTTGGTGGATATGCGCGGTTTGAGAAGCTTTGGTGTGGATCACGCTTTGTTGGAAATTGTGCGAGTCGTGCAGTTTATGTCCCTTGTTTAACGCAAGGGATCAGAAGCTTGGGTGGGGATCACCCTTTGTTTTATGTTGCGCGAGTTGCACAATTTGTAAACCTTGTTCAATGCAAAGGAATTATCCACTATGTCATTGATCTGAACAGATTTGACAAGGGAACTCTCGTCAATCAGAATGCTCTTTCCCTTGTTGGCAGAAACTTTGGGATATGCATGACGAGGCTTGGGCACCCTCATTTTGTGAGTTGTCCTCGACTTGAGTGCCAAGGAGGGACGGACCCAGCATAGAATATTTCCTCATATGCTTGTTGGTCGAACTTCATGACCAAGGTCTTCGGCGTTGAGCCGACCGAAGCAGTGTCGAGTTGAGATATCACCTTCTCATATGAGGGGAAGGAATTCTCTAGCAGAGTCGCCATCTTTATTTGGTAATACAAAGTTTATACGAGGAAACTTTCATGTTTACAAACTATTAAAAAGTAAAGAGAGAAAGTACAAATAATGATCCTAAACAGGGATCTAAGTACAATTGATTCTTTGATTTTGGGGAAATATTGATGTTGAGATATGATCGGCTAACGATCAATTTATTCTTTGGATCACTCGACGATAAAGAAATAAACATGTTGACAAATAACTGCACATGACAACGAAGAACTGAAAAGAATGCTGCGAACAACTTAGAGAGGTGAATAATAGGAAAGCTTTGGCACAGAGGCACATAAACTTTTCTACTTCTCTCGCTCTACTCTTGAATTTCAAAGACTTGAGAATTCTATATCCTCTCTCTATCTTTATGTGTGCTCCTCTCTTTGTAAGTGTAGGTAGCTCAAGATTTATCCGGGGGGTATAGGTTGCAAAGAACCTGTATTTATAGTCTTAGGAGCGGTTATGAGAATATGCGCACACTTTGTACAATCGATATTGTTTTACCATTATGCATGCATATTTGGTGGATTAACATCCTACGTTCTATATTAGTGGGTGCACAACTTACTGCTTGCTTGACACGCAGCATCCTATGAGAGGAAAGCGTAGGTCGTGGGGGACAGTTATTTGTACACATTTTACGAGAAGTATAACATATATGACAAGCACTTATAACCGCTCACTGCTAGTGAATAGTATGCGTACTTTAGAAGTCGTCTGGAGATTGGTGCAACTTTTGGAGAAATTGTTCTGCGGCGCACTTTTGAAGGAGTGGCACTGTGACACACTTTTGAAGATAGTGGCACTGTTACACACTTTTGAAGGAGTGGTACTGAGGTACACTTTTGAATAGAATGACACAGTGGCGTACTTTTGAACTGAATGGTACCATGGCGCAACTTTTAAAGAGGATGACACAGTGGCACACTTTTGAAGGGAATGGCACAGTGGCACACTTTTGAAGGAGATGTACTATGGCGCACTTTTGAATAGAATGGCACAGTGGCGCCCTTTTGAAGAGAATGGCACAGTGGCGCACTTTTGAAGGAGTTGTACTGCAGATGGGTCTCTAAACGACAACTTGGGTCTTCATACCGCCACTCTGCTGTAATGATGACTTTTGACTCTTCAGTTTATGCATATGTCAGCTGTAAGTCTGTTTCATTAAATGCTTGAGAGAGAAATAATCATTTGTATACCAGCTTTCCTAAGAAAGTCTGCCACTTTTCTGCTCTCTGAATAATGCACCATTCTCTGAAAGTAATAGAAAGTGCGCCAAAGTAAGAAAAATGTGTCTTTCTTCTGAGACAAGTAAAAAGTGCGTCGTTCATCCGCTTGTTGGATCTTCTTGTAGGAAACTGTATTATATGTCTGATGCACACTTTTTATGTTTTTACATGCATGACCAATTTACACCAATAATGGTGAAGGCCAGTTCACAAATAGGCCACCCCTATTTGACGGTACAAACTACACATACTGGAAGACACTTATGAGTTTTTATTTGAAATCACTAGACTTGACCTACGGGCCATAGTTACAGATGGTTATAGGAAGCCTGCTAGAGTTGTCATTGATGAAAATCTTGTAGATAAACCCCAAGACAAATATACAAACCTAGAGAAGAACAGACAAGTCTGGATGATAGGGCTATTAATGCTCTCTTCTGTGCTGTAGACATGACTGAATTTAACAGGGTATCCACATGCACAACTTCACATGAAGTATGGAAGCTTCTGGAGGTGACACACAAAGGAACCACCCAAGTGAAGGAGTCAAAAATTAGTCGGCTAACACAGAAGTATGAGGCATTCAAGATGAATCAAAATGAGATGATCATGCAAATACTCAGCAGATTTCTTGACTTTATCAACCCGCTATCTTCCCTCGGCAAAGACAACACCAACCATGAGAAGGTTCGCAAGGTTCTAAGGGAGCTCACAGTGAACTGGAACCCCAAAACCCCAACGATCATCAAAGGCAACGATCTCACCACTATATCACTAGAGACTCTGATAGGCAAACTAATGACGCATGAGCTTGACCTCAAGGACTTTGAGGATGCTGCTCCAAAGGAGAAGGCGATCACTCTAAAAGCTCATCAGCGGAAGGCTCTCAACAATAAAATAGATGATGATGATTCTAAAGTGATAATCAAGCACTAGTGGTCCATAATTTTAAAAAGTTCTTACGATTCAACCGAAGGAAGAAGGAACAACAAGAAGACGATAATGAAGAGCTTATCTGCAATGGCTGCAAGAAACGGGGCACAACAAGAAGGACTGCCCAACATCAAAGAAGGAGAATCGGTATAAGAAATCACACAAGAAGCCATCCTATCGAAAGTATGCCAATACCAGCGTATGGCATAAAAGTGAGGCCAGGGACTTAGAAGAAGAGAAAACTCCCCAAGAAACTGCAAACATCTACCTAATTGCAACCTCTGACAAGTTAACATAAAATTAGCTTGATAATTTTACTTTTGATGAGTTATCATATGCTTTCAGTGATCTTCTTGAAGATCATAAGAAAGTACTCGGTAAATATAAAAATACAAAAGATGGCATTTATACTCAAATTATTGAGATAAATAGGCTATCATGCTTATTAAATAATATTAGAGAAACACCATCCATGAAGGACACTGAGGAGTTTTCCAAGATAAAATTAAGTTTACATGATGCTAAAAAACTTGTTAAGAAACAGACATAAGATCTTGCCAAACTCAATGAAGAACTTATGGTAGAGAAAAAAAAGTACAATATGGCAGGACTCCAAATTATTACTTTAACTGCCAAGTATGATGAAGTGTATATTGCCTCAAAAAAGTTTGAGATCAAGCTACGCAAATAGGTTATACAAACTCAAACTCAGTCTTACACTAGAAACACATATACTAGACATGTGACACATCACAAGACCACATGGCCCAAGAAAGCAAAATAAACATATACGGCACACTATCATGCTTTCTTGTACACCTATTCACATAAAACACGTCATCCACCCACACAGAGACACCTTTACTATCCTGCTCCTAAAATAAATATGCATGCTACCTTTCACTATTGTGGTAAACTTTGACACATATCATGATAGTATAGAATTTGGAGACTAGTATATTTAAATTTATATGCATGGTTCCGAAGACTAACTTTTCAGAACCCTCAAAAACATGGGTAACATAGGTCACATCTACTCATTTTGTAGGTGGACCTTCCTTCATATTCTAGAAGCAAATAAATTCTTAATAGTAGATTCTCGTGACACATGTCTGGAGATACTAATCTACTCGCAATACTATCGATGAAGAAGGAAGGATATGTATACTTTGGCAATAATCTGAAAGGTTATATAATAGGTAACAGTACTATAGTAATCCTCCCTCACCTGTCATTAAGAATGTCTGTTTAGTAACAGAGTTAAAGCATAACTTTCTAAGGTGAAAACATTTTGCTGACAACGGTTATGGTATTTTTTATGACCCACACCCAGTATAAGGGCACGAATACGTGGGTACGTCCGGCCTACGCCGTAACATCGGTGGAAGAACGCTGTATAGGTCAACAATACTATTTTAATATCTCACACAATATATACAATGTACCTGTCAAGATTTTTTAACTCCTAAATGGAGTACAATATAATAATATGATAATGGTAAACAATACTCAATCACAATAACAAACTAATGGAAGATATGGCACGATATGGAATAGAAGAAAAGAAATAAAGTCATAATACATCACAAGTCCAATTATAATCTCAATACAATGATCTCAAATATAATACAATGCCAAAAGTGTCTAACTGACATATACAATATCATAAATGAACTAGCTAAGTCTCATCGACTGCTGATACTATCTCAATAGGCTCTACGTGTGTTATCTCAACTGGCTCACCATTCTGTGGCCCATAGTGCATAGCACACCAGTCCTCTAATGAATCATCTGAAAAATATATCTATTCCGGATTGGAGTGAAGTACAACCCAATAACAGTTCCAATAATTGACAAAAACTATGAAACAGCAATAGGTATAAAAATAAATGATAAAAATAACTGAGCTAGTAAATATCACGAGAAAAAACATCATGGTAAATAATGGCAATAAACTGAGAACAATATGGTGAGAAACATCAATATAATAAACTGGAATAAAGGAAACAATATAAATAATGTGCCTTAAAATATTGGTAATATATTGTGATCGTCTTGGGCCTAACACTGGCTATATAAAAAGGTGAGATTGCATGATCACACGTGAGTTGCATGATCTTCTAGCTATCACAGTATACAGTAAATCACGGAATATAAGGTATGATCACATATCCACTAATACTTCCCCAATCCCCGACTAGTACACGAATCCAAATCATGACACGTTATAACACGTATATCACACTACACGGTATATAATATCATGCACTATTATCAGGGTCTATATAATCACTAAGATATTAAGGTAATCACACTTTCCCTATTCCCAAGCAATGTACAATGCCCATGATACCCGTACTAGTTGGTCATGAGGTTTAATTATGGAGGGCTATATTAGAAAACTTATAATTCTTCATGAAACTATTCTAATCTCCTTAATTAATTAAGGGAATGGGTTTAATAGGCCTAGTCTAATGTTGGACTCAATTGTGTCTTGACAACTAATGGGTCCACTAATGATAAGTCCAAATAAAATAGGCTAGTCCATTAATAAATAATTAAATAGCATAACTCAATATAATTAATTGGCAGCACATATATAAATATTTAATCACTAAATAATAAATATGCTAAATAAAAAAATACCCTCATCTAGAAACGTGGTAGTGACAAGTCTACCCTCCTTAGAAAATTTTTGTCCTAGAAATTTAAGGAGAGAACTAGCACTACAATAAGCAATTACAACAAGCAAGAAAGAACGATACCTCACGGCTTAAAGAGATAAGGATATCACTCCCATATCTCGGCTTCCCTCTCTTAGGTAGACTCCCCTGGAGAGTGATGCCTCCACGCAAACCGTACCAAAAGAATCATCGGGTTCCGTAATACCTTCTCCCTGCGATCCAAAATCTCCACTAGATGCTCTGGGTAGTTGAGAGTCAGACCCACCTCGAACTTCTTGTGATCCAATATGTCACTAAGATCTGCTATGTACCGTCTCAACTGTGACACATGGAACACATCATGCACTCCCTCTAATGCAGGCGATAAGGCAAGTCTATAGGCCATTGCACCGACCCTCACAAAATATATCGAAGAGTCCGATATACCATGGATTAAGCTTTCCGTCTCCACCAAAACGAATCATACCCCATATCAGAGAAATTCGTAAGAACACCATATCGCTAACCTAGAATAAATACAACCTTAACACTCAACCTAAAATAAAGCAATGACAAGCAATACTAACAAAATCTATACCTCAAACTCTAGAGGTCTCCGGTTGCTGTCGGCCCAATGTTGTTGTGTGTCCTACGCCACCAGAAGTCTATCTCTAATGAGCTTCACCTTCTTATCTGTATCCATAATCATTTTTGGTCCCAACAAGACTCTCTCACCAAATCATCCCAAGATAGAGGAGTGCGACATCTCCGTCCATATAAAGCCTCGAATTGTGACATCTTGATATTGTCCTGGTAGTTATTGTTGTAAGCAAACTCTACCAGGTGAAGATGATCCTCCTAAGATCCTTTAAAATCCAAAACACAAGTTCGAAATATATCCTCGAGAGTCTGAATAGTCCCCTTCGACTACCCATCTGTCTGGGGGTAATATGAGTTTCTGAACTTGAGCTGGGTGCCCAAGCTATCCAAACTCCTCCAAAAGGAGGATGTGAAGCGACTATCAAAATCTGAGATGATTCTCATAGGAACTACATGCAATCTGGTAATCTGGCGTACATACATCTCCGCTAGCTTCTTCGTAGATGTACCACCTACTTTAAATGGAAAAAAGTGAGTCAATTTGGTCAACATGTCTACGATGACCCAAATTGCGTCTTTACCTCCTAGAGAACGTAAAAGTCCCAAAAAATCCATAGTAACATGCTCCCACTTCCACTCTGGAATGGGTTAAGGCTGAATTAAACCACCTGGCATCTGCCTCTCTGCCTTTACCTGCTGGCACACTAAACATCTAGATATGAAGTGTGCCATCTCCCGCTTCATATTATACCACCATACATGCACCACTTGGCAAACACAAGCTGGTACCATATCGAAGTGATCCATCCTCAGCAATAATAAAGTCCTCGGATAATACCATCTGAACCTGTGCTCTGATGCTCCTTAGAGACTCGTCATCATACTGCGTAGCTTGAATCATGTCTATTAGCTCTGATTGTATCTGTAATCCCCATATTTGCCTCTCGACACTAGGTACCAGTACCTCAATACCCAAGCTCTCAATATCGGCTAATAATTATATGTCTGTAATCAAGCACATAGCCACTGGATAACTGCTCAAGGCATCAGTAACTACATTGGCCTTCCCTGAATGGTACTGCAAAGATATGTCGAAGTCCTTAATCAACTCCAACCACCGTCGTTGTCTCATATTTAGCTCTTTCTTGGTAATACGTACTTGAAGCTCTTGTGGTCTGTGAATATCTCTACACGCTCTCCATACAAATAATGTTTTTACAGTTTTAGAGCAAAGATGACCGCTGCCAACTCCAAATCCTGGGTAGGGTAATTCTTCTCATGAGAACATAATTTTCTAGAAGCATAGGCAATCACCTTCCCATTTTGTTGGAAGACATGACCTAAACTTTTCTCTGAAGCATCACTATAGAAAGTGAATCCACCAAATCCTGATGGCAACGTCAATACGGGAGCTATCGGCAACCTCTTCTTAATCTCCTCAAAGGCAACTTGAATATCCTTTGTCCAGACAAATGCCACATCCTTCCTAGTCAGCCTAGACATCGGCTCCGCAATCCTAAAAATGTCCTGTACAAACCTTCGGTAAAAACCTGCTAGCCCCAGAAAACTCCTGATCTCCGCCACTAAAATTAAATTAGCCAATATCTTCACTGCTAAAATCTTCTTCGGATCTACTGAGATTCCTTAACCTGTAATCACATGACCAAGGAATTCAACCTTATCAAGGAAGAATTCATACTTCGAACGCTTACCATAAATCTTTTCCTTCGTAAGAGTCTCCAGAACTATCCTCTGGTGTTCCTCATGCTCCTCCGGGGAATTCAAATACACCAAAATATCATTAATAAATACCACCACAAACTTATCATGATACTGGTGGAAGACCTACTTCATCAGATTCATGAATACCGCCGGGGCATTGGTCAACCCAAACGGCATCACCAAGAACTCAAACTTGCCATACCGAGTCTGAAAAGTTGTCTTCGAAATATCCTCCTTCTTTACATTCACCTGGTGGTAGCCTGACCTCAAGTATATCTTTGAGAATAACTTCGCTACGCTCAACTAATCGAAGAGATCATCAATCCTCGGCCGCGGGAATTTGTTCTTGATAGTGAGATTGTTTAGAGCCCTATAGTCGATACACATGTGTACCGACTCATCCTTCTTCGGTATAAACAATACCGGAGCACCCTATGGTGATGAACTTGATCGAATGAAGCCTTTGTCTTGCAACTAATCCGCCTGCTTCTTTAAATCTACCATTTCGATGTTGTTGACTCTATAGGCTTATTGAGATATCAGCTCTGTGCCTGGCACCAAATCTATAGAGAACTCAACATCTCGGTCTGGCGGCAAACCTGACAACTCCTCCAAAGAAACATCCATGAACTCTGCTATCGATGGATGTGGCAACTCCTTCTCTTCCACCATGGCTCCACAGATGGCTTCCTCGCTCTTCTCTGCTACTCCTCTGGTAATCTCAAACTATGGCTTTCTTGGCGGTCGAAACAAACCTCTACCTTTCGACAATCTATACAAGCATGGTGTCTACTAAACCAATCCATCCTAAGTACAATATCGTAGCACGAAAGTGGCATTACAAGTGAGCACACGCTCAACTCCCGGCCTCCTAATGTAACTCTCTGATCCTTGCTGTAAACTCGCTCACCCAAATTTTAAGTATACTTAGTTCAGTGAGAGATTATGGTTGATTTAGAGTTGATTAGGACAAAAAATTTGTGTTCAATATCACTTATTCAATTTTTACTAGGTTCACTTTAGCGTTTTATCGATAATTAGAATACTACACTACCCTTTGTTGTCCAACAAAATTCACACTCTTAATATAGGCAAACCAAACTTCATTCTTGATGTTTGTGTCACTCACAAACACACTCTCTTGTGTTATAATTTAATCGCACAACATTTATCACAAGTTATACCTATGCTTGAACTTGTAACCTTCCTAATTGAATTTGGAGACCCAACTTTAACCTTTTCCTCAAGACCCCTATAGGACCATGACACTATATTTAACTTACCACATGCATGACATTGGTGTCACACCCAAATAGACTTTTACATACTTTAATTAAATTTTAAATCACATATAGCACAAATTCTTGTCCTATTGAGATACCGGTTTGACCTAGCCCAAACCTAGTCCAAACTCAACCTAAATACTCACACTCCCTCATATGGTTCATGATAAACATTATATAAAATTTTCTACTCTACAAAAATATCAAATGTTATGATACACCACTCTAAACCTTACACTTGACACATTAGAAAATTATTTCAGCCCTACACATATTGGACTTGACCCAACTTCACACCCCACCTATTAACCATTATAGGTTGGACTCAAGCGTGGTTAAGTACACTAAATATGCAGCCAACTCCCCCACTTGTTCAACTTCCATAACCCCCAAACACCCTTAACACTTCCTTTTCCATAACTTACAACCCCCCCCCCCCAAACCATTACTCTCCTCTCAACCATTCACCTCTCCTCCTAATGTCTGGCCACTCATAGACTCTCTCACTTTATTACCTCATAACACCTGAACAAAACTTCTTCCTAACTCTATTTCTTATGTTTTTTTCTCCATAAACCATCTCCAAAATCATTCTCCATTTCCCTCCACACCTCCAACTATCCAGCCCTACCTAGGATGAATCTGAATTCAGCTAGACTCCACCAATCTGGCCATATCTCCCTCCATAGTAAGTAACTTTCTCTCAAATTTAGTATGTTTTTTTATATCCAAGTCCTTAACACTTTCTCTCCACAAACTTTCAATCAAAACTCACTCTAAATTTCTTAAAATAGCCCCTCCATCATAGGTGTCCAGGCTAAATCCGAATTTAGCCAAACCACTAGTCAGGCCACTCCACCACCTCCACAGTTTCTAAAACACCAACAAAGCACCCACATATCCTTCCTCTGCTTATACTTAACAAGTTTTATTTATAACTCAGTACCTAAAGCATCATACAACTCCCCCAAATACCTCTACAAACAGAAGATACCGTGGTGAATCCGCCAGCAATAGTACCACTTCAACACCTTGTTGCCACCACTTATAGTACCAAAACCCCTTCAACAACCATCCTATACTCATTCTCTACCTCAACTCTAATCTCTATAATCCCAACATTACTTGGACAAATATTTTGAAGTCCCGGACAGCAACTACGAGCCAAAGTGTTCAAATCTGGACAATTTTGTGCAAGTAAAACATAGTCCTCTTTTTCCTTCCCATTTTACTTTGGCAAGAGCTCAAACTCCACCTACTAAACCCTATTTACATTTAATTAACATCATTATTTAATTTTAGCAACTTTGTATTCATATTTTTTATGATATTATACCAAGTACACTTACTACTTCTCATGTCTAGACTTGAATGTTATTTATGCACTTGTTGTTCTATTCACTTTGCCATGATCTAAAATCCAAGCAACTACTTGCAAAACATGATTTTTACTCCAAATTGCACTAAATTACAGAATATATAAGTTATGTTTAGGATTTTATATATAAATAAATGCATGGTTGGGACATGATTAATTGTTCTGCAACTAGTAGTACACTTTGTCTATGTTTTGTGCTAGCAAGTTTTATTATTTATAAATACTATGTTAGAATGTAGAAGATGCCATGCTAGGATTGTTCACTATATGTAGTAGTTTTTGCACACATGATTCATGACAAATGCAAGTTAAGAATGAGGTATATGCCATGATCATATTATAAATTCAGATTTGACTTGTCTATGTATACTTGACATTTTGTAGTACAACGGGAGTTGTATATAGTTGGATGATTGGATATACTTGAGGAATAATGTATGTGCTTGTTTGTGATGACCCTAACTTATCCTATTGTTAATGCTCATGTGTTCATGTTTTAATAGACAAAATAAACCCTAGTTTAGTTGACATAGTTTGACACTTAGTGAATAGCAAGGTTGATAATATGTTGTATATGGAAACCTAGTGTGAGAACACCTAGTACCTACATGAACCATATATATAACCATGTTTATGTTATATTAAAACCTGTACATTTAGAGGACTTCATGACTTTATGTGACTAGTAGGCTTGGTATTTATACACTTTCTTGAGCCTCGACTAGTGAACCTTAGCCAACCTACTTAGTTATAACCCCTAATTAATTTAGAGTCTAAATAGCTGATGGCATTGTGTAAGTTGTACAGTTGATTAATTTAGACCCTAAATGTCTAATGATTAATGATGTATAGTAGTTGTACTCTTGTGCATGTTTAGTGAACCGTGTCATAGTGACATATATCATATATATATATATATATATATATATATATATATATAGGCTCTTGGTATTGTTCATACTTGGGTGCTGGAGCAAGTTCTTTCCATTACAGCTTGGAGTTCCAGGCAAGATACTTTGCCACCTTGTTTTACTGTACAAACTAAATTGTTTGCATTATATGGTTCCTCTCTAGATACTATAGTATAATTATGAGCGTCTAAGTATTACTCCGGTGCAGTCAACGAATACGTTGATGAGTAGATAATGCTTTAACCTAGATATAGTGGCATACCAAAGTTTTGGGAGGTATTTTGATATTTTTGCAGGACCCTGACATATTTTACTCACGATACATTCATGTTGATCCGTGTTATCGTATCTGATAGGATATCAGTGCGTTTGACACATATATCGGTACCGTACATAGTTGATGGCATTAGAATACTGGACTGTCATTGTAGTTACGTAATGTTCACGTTGTGTATACGACTTGGACATATGCATTAGGTGGGGAAGAAAACTAGTAGCCGTATGGGACAGACAACATCAGTAAATATAGTGTCTATGGATCTACAGAGATTAATGATATCCCTTTATCAGATGCCACTTTCGACGGTGAGTTAGCTTGTTTATAGATATATTCAGACTACCAGCGTTCTTTGGAGCATTATAGTGCCTATTTAGCAGAAGCCACATTGGACGGGACGTTATAGCAGTTATCTATGCCTACACCTATCCATACGTACCAAAGTTGTCCTCAAATTGCATTCACATAGCTGGTTAGGTTACCCTATTTATTTGTATAGTATTTATATTTTGGCATGTACCATTTGTATCTTATTACCTCTCACTGAGGACCTGGTCCCTGCCATGTTAGCTGAGTTGGACACAGATATCTTTTGTTTGATGGTTGATGAGTGCTCATTCCCTTACAGGTATTATCCTTTCATGTATATGTATATGCTTTTTATCAATTGTATCTGCTTAGTGTTTGTATACTCTTGCTATTTATTACGAGTCTATTCAGAAAGTATGATTATTAGGCTGTAGATTAGTAGTCATATTCACCTTTCTTTTATTCCTGTCATATGGATTGAGATATAGATAGTTGATAGAAATAGATATTAGCTTGATCACTTGACCGTAGACAGTGCAGCAGTACTTCGCCGGATCCATTAAATTGGAAAGCCCTACGAAGTTATACCAGCTAGCCTTTCTCATGTATCTGGTTTCACATATTTTGGGACTGAGGCGTGACACTTGCAAACATCACTGACTAGGATAATACCTTCCATAGATGTTATCTTGCAAGTCCTGGCCAAAGGTTCATACTCTAAATATTGCTTAAGAGAAAAAGATACATATACCAAACTATGGGAAGCACCATAATCAAATAAAGTATAAGCTGGAATAAAATCAAGAATAACTGAACCTGATATCACATCTCTGACTGGCTCCTCCTCTTAAACTATAATGGCAAAATCTCGCCCTCGTGGTGCACCTCTCTGTTGCTGCTGGTGCTGGACAAAACGCTTATGCTCAGTATGTAAAGGAGGTCCCCTCTACTGTCCTTTCGGTGACCATGCTGGTGTTCTCTGTGCCGATGCTACTCCCTGGCCTGCTCAAACTAGAGACACTAGACACTCCCTGAACTGGTGACATAACTCTCCACAAAAAAGACACACTCCAAGCCTCTTCCTATAAACCTCCCGTGTATGTCCAACCTTCACACAGTGAGTACACTGTAGTACTGCTGTACCAGTCTCGGGACCTGGTATACCTGCTACGCTGGTGCTCAGAATGTTGCATGAAACTGCTTTCTCTGCGGCTGAAAGGTCCTCTGCTGCTGAAAGTGAGGTCATTTAGCTAGACCCGTTCTATTTCTAGCTACTCCTGATGTGTCACTTATCCTCTTAGATTTGAGCTCCAAGTCATCCTCAGCCCTCTGTGCATCCATCAGGATATCCTCGAATGTCACTGTGTGGTGTCCTCTAGTAAGAGATTTGATCTCCTTGATCAAACCCTTTCGAAACTTCCTGATCTTCCCTAGAGGAATATGCCCCTCTATAAATCTGCCCAATTTGCAGAACTCGGTGGCGTACTCGTCCACCGTCATGCTCTCCGGGACGAGATCTAGGAACTGGCTCTCTGGGCACTCAAAGCCACATCTGAAAAGAACTTCTCCTTGAGAATCTCTTTAAAAGCTTCCCAAGTCAATCCTAGAGCCACGATCCTCGGGTTTGTGTGGAACCATGTTAGAGCAATATCGAACATCTGGCAATATTAAGATAGTACCTGCTGCCTCCACCATTAGGCTCTCTGGAATCTGTACTAGCCGCAGGGCCCTCTCTATGTCCTCGATCCAATCGTCGGTGTACAATATCCCTTTGATGCCCCTGAAGTCCATGGGCCCCATCCTCTTGAAGTCAATAATGGTACTCGGCCTCGGCTGGTATGGGCAGGATAAAGCGGTACGGTTTGTGGCTGAACAAGCGCTAACTTGTTCACAGTAGCTAGTGCTAACTGGTGAGTACTCTCAATGCCCTAACGTAGAACGTCCATCTGCCTCTGTTGCACTACCATAATCTCCTGGAATATAGCAAACATCTGTGTCCTGTCTGTTGGCATGGGTGGTGGTGGTAGAAGATCCTCCGGGACTGATGGAATAGTCCTTGGAACTGGTGGTGGAGCACCTCTAAAAGCTGCTGCTGAAATCTCCACCTAAATTGGTGAAGCGATCCTCTAAGCAGAAGAAGACAGAATAGTAGATGTTTCTCTCTGAGGTAACGAAGTAACTGACCTCGCTAAAACTGCTCTAGAGCGCTGCGATCGGGTCTTCGACGGCATCCTAAAGATGGATTCAAATAATGGAATAAATATTGTACAAGATACGATAACATCAAGGAAGGATAGTAATATTTCAAAGAAAGGAATTAATTGTATGATAAAGGTAATAAATTTAATATATTGGAAATATTCCTAGTTGTGATTGAGTATCCTCTCATCCTATATTCCTAATCCTATATCCTATAGCAGGCTTGTAGTATTACTCTACGTCTAAGTACTACTACTTTGACCTGCATGGGCAACCAAAAAATTATGTCATGACCCGCACCCGGTATAAGGGCACGAGTACATGGGTACGTCTAGCCTACGCCGCAGCATCGTTAGTAGAACGTTGTCTAAGTCAATAATACTATCTAAACATCTTACACAATATATATAATGTACCTGTTAAGATATCTCAACTCCCAAATATATGACAATATGATAATGGTAAACAATACTCAATCACAATAACAAACTAAAGAAAGATAGGGCACGATATATAATAGAAGAAAAAATAAAGTCATAATACATCACAAATCCAAGTCTAATCCCAATATAATGATCTCAAATATAATACAATATCAAAAGTATCTAACTGAAATATACAATATCGTAAATAAACTAGCTAAGTCTCATCAACTGCTGGTACTATCTCAATAGGCTCTACGGGTGCTATCTCAACTAGCTCGCCATCCTGTGGCTTGTAATGCGTAGCATACCAGTCCTCTAATGAATCATCGAAAAAATATATCAAGTCAGGATTGGAGCGAAGTATAAACCAATAGTAGTTCCAATAATTGACAGAAACTATAAAACAACAATAGCAATAAAAATAAATGATAGAAATAACTAAGCTAGTAAATATCACGAGAAGAAGCATCATGGTAAATAATGGCAATAAACTGAGAATAATATAGTGAGGAACATCAATTAATGAACTAGAATAAAAGAAACAATATAAATAATGTGCCTTAAAATATTAGTAAGATAATGTGATCGGCTTGGGCCTAATACGGGCTATATAAAAAGGTGAGCTAGCGTGATCACACGTAAGTTGCATCATCTGCTAGCTATCACGAACTACACTAAATTATGGCCTATAAGATATGATGACATATCTAATAATACTTCTCCAACCACCGACTAGTACACGGATCCAAATTTTGACACGTTATAACACGTATATCATACAGCATGGTCTATAATATTATGTACTATAATCACAGTTTATATAATCACTAAGATATCACAGTAATCACGAAGCACGACACGACGATCACTGAGTAATCACATCAATAATATCTCATAATGGGGATCCACGTATACCAATCCGTATAACCATTGTATTAAGAATCAAATATCTCAATACAAAATACATGAAACATAGAGACAATCAAATAAAAAACTATCAGAGAATGTACTCGCCTATGGTCCTGAGCAAAAGATGTAACTCGGTGTCCGAGCTGGTATCACACAACCCTATATAGGAATATCATATTGAATGGTGTAATGAAGATAATTAAGCTAAAATGAGTTAAAATATGATTTCTAGGTCAATACTAGGTCACACTAGTCAAACTAAAGTCATACACAAGTTTCTAGGTCAACACTAAGGTAATTAGTCTATTTAAGCAACTAACTTGCTAACACTAGCTTATATTAGCTATACTAGGTCATTACTTAGTATATAAGTAAGATCTTCACTAATACCTACACTATCTAGTTATAACTTGGTATCATGGATGCCTATTAATACTTAGCACTATATACTAGCTAACTTAAACTATAGGTAATAATCCCTCCTAACTAGTATCAGTATCACATTATCTATCCCCTCACCAACCTACCATATCTGTTACTGAGTTGTATCAGACATCTCACACCATAACTCCAAACATCTACTACTCCTTAAGTTGATACATAGAGTTAGCTGTTGCTAACCCACATCTAAGCTAGTGATGCTACTAAACTAACAGACACACTCAAAACCAAGGTTCACATTACCTTAACATACATCCATAAATCTGCAGTCACTGATACTTACAAGTATCAAATACACCTACCTAGCACACCTGCACACCCAGGTTTTACTACTGATATCCAATATTGAACACATTGTGGTATCCCCTCCTATTGGAACCAGAGTTCAATCCAAACCCACAGCAGAGCTCGATCAGTGCTCATATATCATCATCTGATATATAGGTTTCAGTTCAGCGTTCTCCTCATACTTTTATACAATGGCTTGTCTTCCCCTCATAGCTATGGAGTTAACATGTCACCAACTACAGTAGCATGCTGCCACATCACTACATTAATTAGTTGTTGTTGTTGTTGCAACTGCTGTTGTGCAACTGCCTTCAATGACCCCCCCCACTAAACTCTCGAGCTATAACACACCTTCACAGGCACTTTGCCTGCAGTAACCATCTAGTGCATGCTTTCACTCGAGCCCTCCAAAATGATCCCCAGCCCTCTCGGATACTATCTAACTTAACATCCCCCGATACTAGCCTATCACACTTCACTGAAAGCATGCAAAACCCACAACCCTTACACTGAATGGGACCTCTAATTCACCTTCATACGGTGAAATCAATACACTACTACAACTGACCCAACAAGTTCCCCTTCCCTTCACTGTTAACCTGAACCATGCCATACATACACAACACTCCAGGTACCCGAGCCCCATCTCACAACTGATACAACACTCCACACACTTACTAGAATATTAAGTCAAACACTTGTCGTGCACATATATCATACTCTATGATACATACCCAAATGAGAGTCAAAACTCACAATTCTCAATAATTAACATACATACATATCAATTATATATAATAATAACTAATATAACTAGTTACAATCGGAATTAAAGACAATAAACATAAATCACCCAAAATGAGCCCCGTATCACACTGTATCAAAAAATACTATGATACGCTCTCTCGTATCAAATTATGGACACGTATCTAGTCCCATCTCATCAATCTAAGTCTAATTAGATCTAATTGGTCTCATGACATACACTTGATGTGTCAATGTTAAAATTCATAATAATTGGACACAAAAACCTATGTAGAATTCACAATACAAGTCATATGAACCTAGTTCTTGATCCTATGGGTAGCCCTAAGCCTAGGAATAATTTTTGGTTAAATGCTTGAAGTGGATTCAGAATTTACCTATTGGGAGATGAATTCCCAATTAAATGCTCAATGGTCACAATTAGAACATAATCTCCTTGTCAATTCCTCCTCCTTCAAGTGCTCTATGCAATCCAACTCCAATTCTATCATAGATGATAAAATTGACAGGGAATGAGAGTAATTTAGGTTAAATTTGGTGGAGGGTTGAGTCAATTTGAGGAAGTACACAATTGGGGATCTAGATGAATGAATTAATGAGAGAAGAGAGAGAGAGAGAGAGAGAGAGAGAGAGAGAGAGAGAGAGAGACCCTCATATATTGTTAGCTCCCTCTTTCCCACTTTCCAAGTAGTATACAATACCCATGATACCCTTACTAGTTGGTCATGAGGTTTAATTAGGGAGGGCTATATTAGAAAACTTTTAATTCTTCATGAAACTAATCTAATCTTCTTAATTAATTAAGAGATTGGGTCTAATAGGTCTAGTCTAATGTTGGGCTCAATTGTATCGTGATAACTAATGGGTCCACTAATGACAAGTTCAAATAAATTAGGCTAGTCCACTAAAAAATAATTAAATAGCATAACTCAATATAATTAATTGGTAGCACATATATAAATATTTAATTACTAAATAATAAATATGCAAAATGATAAAAATACCCTCATCTAGAAATGTGGTAGTGATAGTTAACTTTGTAAAAAATAAATGCTCTATATATGATAGATCATCTGGAGACATCATTTTTGAAGGGATAATGTCACGACCCGCACCCAGAATAAAGGCACGAGTAGTTATCAACGTCCAGCCTACGCCGCAGTATCGGCAGTAGAACGCTGTTTGGGTCATCCATACTATCTGAACTTCTCACATAAGATATATAAGGTAACTATCAATATCATCTCAACTCCAAACGGAGGAACAATATGGTATATGATAAAGATAAACTATACTCAATCACAATGCAAACTAAGAAAGATAAAGCACGAGATAAAAAAATGAAGGAAAGAGTCACAATACATCTACAAGTCCGAAATAATATATATGCATGCCAAAATGTCTCGATAAAGTCTAATACAAGTCTAAACAGTAAGTCTAAGCCACCTCAGCCTCTAGTACTAGGTCCTCCTGCTCTAAAGGAGTATCCTCTAATGGTACGCAATCCTACGACCCGTAGTAGGTTGAACAATGGTCCACAAGCCAATCATCTAAAAAGTATATCCAGTCAGGATTGGAGCAAAGTACATAACTCTGAAATCAGTTTCAAATACATAATCAAGCATATATAACAGTTAATAAAAAAGATACAGGATAACTAAACATCAGAATGTAATAAACTAGAGTGAATAGGTAATGTACTGGAATGAAGAACAAGCAATAGAATAACTGCAAATAAAAGAAAATAAATAAAACTAGCTAATATGTCATGGAATACAAGTTTATTATGTGATCGGTTTATGTGTGATATGTAATCGACATGTACACGAATACACTTGGGCTTGATCACATTACCAACTCCTACTTCCTCATCCCCAACCAATACTAATGGATCCAATCGCGACACGTTACGAAGACGAATATGGGCACACTGAACATGAGTAGTGTGTGAACACGAAGTACATGATAATCAATACCCGATACACACGATAAAATATAAGTGAAGGAGTACCCGTTGAACACGGTAAGGGATAACATCTCCTGACAGAATCTATATAGTACCATTCCGCGTAACCACTGTGTCGGAATCAAGTATACAATTCTAGAATGTACGATATATACACTATCATAAAATAAAAACTAACAGAGAGGTATACTCGCCTATGGTCCTGGTTAGCGTTGTCTCTCGATGTCGATGCCCAAGCTGGTGTCACACAATCCTATTTATGAAATATTATATCAAATGGTGCAATGAAGGAGTAATTAGTTTAAGAATGCACTAATATGAAACTAGGTCCATACTAAGCTAATTGGTATATACTGGTCATTAGTTAGCTAAAATTAGCGCATCTTAGTTATACTAAGACATTACCCTAGGTATGGGTGATATCTTAGACAAACTACCAGCTCTAGTGCTAACTGATACTATAATAATAATTAAAACGCACTATAATACCTATACTAGCTGGTCTCCCTATAACTGATAACACTAATAACCTATACAATGTAACTCATAAATTGACTTATAATATTAATTAATATCTAATAATACTAACTTCTAACTGATACTTGCATATATACACTAATTGACATTATATTCTAATTTACTACCATCTAATATATTAACTATCCTTCACTAACTTAGCTGTGTCTAATTAACTAATAGCATAGAACCAATTGAAACCACTAAGACTGATACTCTAACCTAATTAATAACTAAACCATAACTATCAACACATTACCCCAACTCGAGACCAAGTTCTCCATACTCAACTGATCTTCCCACTATGTGTATCTACAAATATCAATGTATAGACACCGATACACATATCCTAGATCTCCGATAGGCCCCCGACCTCAGTTACTGATGCTCAAGTCACTTACTGGATCAACCGGAAACTAATTAGCGGAAACCTGAAATATATGAAACATTACCTTTCACATATACACTTAACCTCATTATGTCTTGCACTGAAACACACCAACTGTCCATCTGATACTTACCTTACTGCTCCATCAAAGCCTGAATGTTCAAGCATCAACCCCTAGGCCTGGCACATGGACTGAATACCTACTTACCAAGTCTGATACTCTAAGGTAGTACTGATATTAGGTGATACTCTAAAATTCCTTATAAATAACCCCTTAGTTACTAACTGTTGATGTGACATGCCATCAACCTGACCTCTCTACCTGTGCTCAGCACTGGACTTCCTGTGCCCGAGCTCTGCAAATTCATATCCTACCACTATGTCCCACACTGCAGACACTGTACATCCCTTGGAATGCTATTATTGTTATTATTGCAACTGTTGTTATTTCATGCTGCATTGTTTGCTACTACTTGAGCATCCCCCTTACTCCTTCTCACAAAACACACCACTGCCATACACACACTCTATACATAGGCATCTCACCCATGATTGATAACACACACAACACACTAATTCTAACACTCCTCACTCACCTCACATACACACTGTCACACAGTCAGAGTAACGTATACACATTCACTCACCTCTGTTGCTATTGCACGCTGCTGCACCAAATGGAGCAGCTACTGCTAATGTGGGGTAACCCCCCAACCCCTCACAACTGCCATGACCGAAAGTCTGATACTTTATATCAGAGTACCCGAGCCCCTACTAAGTATGCACAAACATACACATGTCCTTTACTGGACTAACTCCCTGGTCTACTGCTGCTGATGCTCTTATATGCATCAGTGCACTCTCAAAACAAAACACACACTCACAGTGAATCCCCTCACCTCACTAATCACAACACCATCACCTCCATGCTATCAAAATTCACATACAATGTCTATATACTAATTTGGGAAGGAAATGGTGGTGAATTGAGTAGGAATTCAATGGAGAAAATGATGGAAAATTGGGGATTTAATTTATAGATCTAAATGAATGCAAATGAGAGAAGAGAGGGAGAGAGAGGAAAGCCCCCTCTAATAGTGGTCGGCCCCTTCCCTCTTTCCCAAGTTATGTGCATGGTACAAATTGTCACTCTCCATCCAATTATGACTAGGATTAGGAAAGTGCTATTTTGGAAAGCTTCTAACTAATTTTAATTAAGCTAATGCTCTCTAATTAATTAATAAGAATGGTTTAATAGGGTTGGGTCCAACTTAGGCTTACTAGTTGTCATGACAAGTTTAATTGGTTCACCAGTGTCAAGTCTAATTAATAGACTAGTCCACTAACTAATAAATAAATATTACAAGGTATAATTAAATATATAGCACACTAATAACTAATATTTATTCCAAAAAAAATTAAATACATATGCCAAATTACTAAACTACCCCTAGTTGAAAAAGTGAGGGTGACAATCCTACCCACCTTAGAAAAAATTTATCCTCAAAATTAAGCAAGAAACTAACTACCAATAGCATTCAATATAAGCAAGAAAGAATTATACCTCACGGCTCAAACAGATAAGGATATCGATTGCGTATCTCGGTCTATCGCTCCCATGTACTCTCTTCTGGCGGGTAATGCCTCAATGCGACGCATATCAAAGGAATCATCTGGTTCCGCATCACGTTCTTCCTGCGATCCAGAATCTCCATGGGCTGCTCTGGGTAGCTGAGAGTCGGACCAACCTCGATCTCCGAGTTATCTAGTACATGGCTAGGATCTGCCACGTACCATCTCAGCTATGATACATGGAACACGTTATGCACTTCCTCTAATGCAGGCGGTAAGTCTAGTTTGTAGGCCACTGCACCGACCCTCTAGAACATCGGAGGATCCGATATACCGTGGACTAAGCTTCCTGTCTTTACTAAAGCGAATCGTGTCTCGTGTCAAAGAAATCCTCAAGAACACCAGATCACCAACCTAGCATGAAACGCAGCCATAGTACTCTAACTAAAGCAAGAAATAACAAGCAATACAAAACAAAATCTATACCTCAAACTCCAATGGTCTCCGGTGGCTATCGGCCCAATGTTGTTGTCTGTCCTGCACCACCCGAAGCTTATCCCAGATGAGCTTCACCTTCTCAACTGCATCCACGACCATCTTTGGTCCCAATAAGGCTCTCTCACCAATATTATCCCAAGATAACAGAGTGCGGTATCTCCGTTCATACAACACCTCAAATGGTGATATCTCGATACTGGCCAGGTAGCTATTGTTGTAATCAAACTCTACCAGGTGAAGATCCTTCCAAGAGCCTCTAAAATCTAAAATATAAGTGCGTAGCATATCCTCGAGAGTATGGATAGTCCGCTCTGACTGCCCGTATGTTTGAGGTTGATATACGGTACTGAACTTGAGCTGAGTGCCCAAGCTAGCCGGCAAACTCCTCCAAAAGTGGGATATGAAACGACTATCATGATCCAAGACTGTGCTCACAGGAACTCCATACAATCTGACTATCTGTCGCACATACATCCCTGTGAGCTTCTCCGTAGATGTACCCACTTTAAATGGCAGAAAGTGGGCTGATTTGGTCAACCTGTCAACGATGACCCAAATCGTATGTTTACCTCATGAAGAACGCCAAAGTCCCAAAACAAAGTCCATCGTCACATGCTCCGACTTTCTTTTTGGAATAGGTAAATATTGAAGCAACTCACCTGGCCTCTGTCTCTCTGCCTTTACCTGCTGGCATACCAAACATCTGGATACGAAACTAGCTACCTCCCGCTTCATACCATACCACTAAACATGCTCTTTCATTTCTCTATACATCTTGTTGCCACCATGATGCATAAAGTACTGAGATCGATGCGCCTTCTGAAGAACCTTCTCGCGCAATGCTCCACTCGGCAGACACAATCTGGTACTGTGCCACAATGATCCATCCTCTGCAATACTGAAGTCCTCTGCCAACCCAATCCGGACCTGTGCCCTGATGCTCCTCGGAGACTCGTCCTAGAACTGTGCGACTCTGATCCGGTCCATCAACTCTGATTATACCTGGAGTCCCCACATCTGTGCTGCAACTCTAGGAACTAACACCTCAATACCCAAGCTATCAAGATCGGCGAACAAATATTTGTCCCTCGTCAAGTACATAGCCACTTGATACCTAATCAAGGCATCAGCGACTATGTTGGCCTTCCCTGGATGGTACTGTAAAGAAATATCGAAGTCCTTCATCAACTCTAACCATCGTCACTGCCTCATATTGATCTCTTTTTTTGTGAACACATATTTCAAGCTCTTGTGATCTGTAAAGATATCTACCCGCTCTCCATACAAGTAGTGCTTCAATAGTTTATGAGCAAAAATAACTATTGCCAACTCCAAGTCATGGGTCGGATAATTCTTCTCATGCAGACGTAATTGTCTAGAAGCATAGGGGATCACCTTCCCGTTCTGCTGTAACACACATCCCAAGCCCTTACCTGATCTTCTACCCCTGATGGCAAGGTCAACACTGGAGCTGTTGTCAACCTTTTCTTTAGCTCCTCAAAAGCAGCCTGACAATCCTCAATCCAGACGAACTCCACGTCCTTCCTGGTTAGTCTAGTCATCGGCTCCAGTGTTGCGGATAATCCAGAAGAATAAATCTCCGATAATGGCTTGCCAATCCAAGAAAACTCATGATCACCTCTACTGAACTCGGGGTAGACTACGACTCGACTGCTGATATCTTCTTCGGGTCTACTGAGATATCGTCTCCTATAATCACATGTCCGAGGAATTCAACCTTATCAAGGAAGAACTCATACTTCGAAAGCTTGTCAAAAATTTTCTCCTTTCTGAGGGTCTCCAGAACTATCCTCAGGTGTTTCTCATGCTCCTCCAGGATATATCATCAATGAATACTACCATAAACTGATCCAAGTACTGATGAAACACCTTATTCATCAGGTTTACGAATACCGTCGGGGCATTTTTTAACCCAAACAGCATCACCTAGAACTCGAATTGCCCATACCGAGTCTTGAAAGCTGTCTTCGAAATATCCTCCTTCTTTACTTTTACTTGATGGTATCCTGACCTCAAGTCTATCTTGGAAAATACCTTCGCTCCGCTCAACTGATCAAATAAATCATCAATGCGTGGTAACAAATATTTGTTCTTGATAGTGAGATTGTTGAGTACCCAGTAGTTGATACACATGCGTACCGACCAATCCTTCTTTGGTACAAATAATACCGGAGCACCCCACGGTGATAAACTGGAGCGGATGAAGCCCTTGTCCTGCAACTCATCCATCTGCTTCTTTAACTCTACCAGTTCACTATTGTTCACTCTATAGATGTGTTGTGATATCGTCTCTGCAACTGGCATCGAGTCTATAGAGAACTCCATATCTTTATCTGGTGGCAACCCCAGTAACTCCTCCGGAAAGATGTCCATATACTCTGCAATCAATGGATGTGGCAGCTCCTACTCTTCCACCATAGCTCCACAGAAAACTCTCACGCTCTGCTCTACTGCTCCTCCGACGAACTCAAACTCTGGCTCTCTTGGCGCCTAAAATAAAATTTTGCCTCAACGATAATCAATACTGCATGGTGCCTACTCAACCAATCCATCACGAGTACTATATCATAGCAGAAGTGGCATTATGAGTTGACACTCGCTCAACTCTCGGCCTCCCAAACAAATTCTTCGATCCTTTCAAACATCACTGACCAGGATAATGCCACCCCTGGTCATGATCTTGTAAGCCGCCGCCAACAGTCAGTCTCAAGGTGATGTTTCAGAGCAAAAGATACAGATACAAAACTATGTGAAGCTCCAGAATCAAATAAAGCATGAGCTAGAAAAAAATCAAGATAGACTGAACCTGAAATAACATCACCGACTAGCTCCTCCTCCTCGACGGTCAAAACGAAAGCTCGCCCGTATCCCTGGGCACCTCTCTGCTGCTGGTGATGCTGAGCGAACAGCTTCTGTTGTGGTGCCAGGGGAGGTCATTTCTGCTGTCCTGCTGGTAGTCTTGCGGGTGCTCTCTGTGCCTGGGCCCCGCCCTGAGTTAGACGAGATAGAGCTCTAGGACAAGACATCAACTGCTGGTCTCCTGATCCGCAGATTAAATACTAGCCCAATCTCATCCTGCATGCGTCACATCCATGTCCCTGCTTCTTGCATAATGGGCAAGGAATATCTGGTCTCTGGATCTGGTGCATTTGCTGCACTGGCGCTCTAGCTGGTCCCGGGTACTGCTACCTCGACTGCTGGAAGTGTCTCTGATATTGATGCTGAAAGTGATGCAGCTTCATTAGACCCGTGTTAGTACTTAATCCTCCTGTGTCCCTCGGCCTCTTGGAGCCAAGCTCTAGATCATCCTTTGTCCGCTGTGTCTGCCTCAGGATCTTCTCAAAACTAGCGGTAGAATCAACATTCATATATGATTTTATCTCCTTGTTTAAGCCCTTCCTGAACTTCCTAGATCTTCCTCTAGGGTTCTGTCCCTCCATAAAGCATTCTAATCAGCAATACTCTACACATACTCATCTACCATTATTTCTCCCTGAATGAGATACTAAAACTGGCTCTCTAGAGATGTCAGAGCCAAATCTGGAAAGAACTTTTCCTTGAAGAGCTCCTTAAAAATTTTCCAAGTCCCAGTGCTGAAATCCTAGGGTCCGTCCCAGACCAAGTCAATGCGATGTCAAACATTATGCTTCATGCGGCCTCTAACTGCAACCTCTTTGGAATCTGCAGGAATCGCAGGTTCCTCTCAATGTCTTCTATCCAATCATCAACATAAATAATCCCTTCAGAGCCTTTAAAGTCCTTCGGCCCCATCCTTCTAAAGTCTATGATTGTCTTCGGTCTCGGCTATTTCGGGGTGAACTGAGATCGTGCCATTTGTGGCTGGACTAAGGCGACTCTCTCAACTACAGCAAGCGTAATCTGGTGGGCATTCTCAATGCCTTGCCTCATAACCTCTGACTGACGCTTCTATGCCTCCATCATCTGCTGAAAGAGCATAAACATCTATGTCTGATCGGCTATGGATGGTGGGGGTAGAAGATCCCCTAAAACTGTCGGTGTTGCTCCCTGTACCGAAGGTGGAGCACCCCCAAAAGCTGTTGCAAAAACGTCCACCTGGATCGGTAAAACAGACCTCTGAAATATAACTGCTGGAACAGTGTCTGCTGGTGCTGCCCTAAGAGACAACGAAGTAACCGACCTTGCTGACATTGCGCCTAAGCACTGGGAACGCGTCTTCCGCAGCATCCTGAAGATAGATTGAACAAAGAAATCAATATTGAATAAGATATGATATCATCAAAGAAGGACATGATTATTCAACGTAAAGTAAATATTCAATAGATAAGGATAGTAAAACAGATATTTGAAAATATTTTCTAGTTGTGATTGAGTATACTCTCAAGCTATATCCTATATCATAAAGCAGGCTCGTAGCAGTACTCTAGGTGAACACTACTACGATATCGCTCTAATTACGACTCTTGACCTGCATGGGCCACCAATAAAAATATGTCACGACCCGCACCCGAAATAAGGGCACGAGTAGTGATCAATGCCCAGCCTACGCTACAACATCAACGGTAGAATGCTGTCTGGGTCATCCATACTATCTAAACTTCTCAAACAAGATATAAAGGTACCTGTCAATGTCATCTTAACTCCAAATGGAGGAACAATATGGTTATGATAATGATAACATATACTCAATCATAATAGAAACTAAGGGAGATAAAGTACGAAATAGAAAAATGAAAGAAAGAGTCACAATACATCCAAAGTCCGAAATAATATATATACATGCCAAAAAGTCTCGATAAAGTCTAATACAAGTCTAAACAGTAAGTCTAAGCCTCTTCAGCCTCTGGTACTAGGTTCTCCTACTTTGAAGGAGTATCCTCTAATAGTACACCGTCCTGTAGCCCATAGTAGCTGGGACACTGGTCCAGAAGCCAATCATCTAAAAAATATACCAGTCAGGATTGGAGCAAAGTACATACCTTTGAAAGCAGTTTCAAATACATAATCGAGCATATAAATAGTTAATAGAAAAGATACAGGATAACTAAATATTAGAATGTAATGAACTAGAGTGAATAGGTAATGTACTGGAATGAAGAACAAGCAATAGAATAACTACAAATAAAAGAAAATAGATAAAACTAGCTAATGTGCCATGGAATACAAGTTTATTATGTGATTGGTTTAGGTTGAACACGAATACAATATGGTAACTCGATTATACGTGTGGTATGTAATTGACATGTACACGAATACACTTGGGCTTGATTACATAACCAACTCCTACTCTCCCATCCCCAACCAACACAAATGGATCCAATCATGACACATTACGAACACGAATATGGGTACACTGAACACGAGGAGTGTATGAACACAAAGTACATGATAATCAATACCTGATACACACAATGAAATACATGTGAAGGAGTACCCGCTGAACACTGTAAGGGATAACATCTCCTGACAGGATCCATATAGTACCAGTCCGTGTAACCACTGTGTCAGAATCAAATATACAGTTCTAGAATCTACAATATATACACTATCATGAAATAAAAACTAACAGAGAGATATACTCGCCTCTGGTCCTGGTCAAAGGTGTCTTTCGATGCCCAAGCTGGTGTCACATAATCCTATTTAGGAAACATTATATCAAATATTCTAATGAAGGATAAATTAGTTTAAGAATGCACTAACATATGCTTCTAGGCCATTTCTAGCTAAACTAGGTCCATATTACGCTAATTGATCTAAATTGGTCATTAGTTAGCAAAAATTAGCTCGTCTTAGTTATACTAAGTTATTACCCTAGGTATGAGTAATACCTTAGACAAACTACCAACTATAGTGCTAACTGATACTATAAATACGAATTAACACTCACTACAATACCTATACTAGCTTGTCTCCCTATAACTGATAACACTAATAACCTATACAATGTAATTCATAAATTGACTTATAATATTAATTAACATCTAATAATACTAACTGCTAACTGATACTTGCATATATACACTAATTGACATTATATTCTAATTTACTAACATCTAATATATTAACTATCCTTCACTAACTTAACTGTTACTAATTAACTAATAACATAGAACCAATTGAAACCACTAAGACTGATACTCTAACCTAATTAATAACTGAACCTTAACTATCTGCACATTACCCCAACTCGAGACCAAGTTCTCCATACTCAACTGATCTTCCCACTGTGGCTATCTACAAATATCATTGTTTAAACACCGATACACATGTCCTAGATCTTTTATAGGCCCCTGACCTCAGTTACTGATGCTTAAGCCTCTTACTGGATCAACCTAAAACCAATTAGATGAAACCTGAAACATGTGAAATATTACCTTTCACATATACACTTAACCTCATTAAGTCTTGCATTAAAAACACCAACTGTCCACCTGATACTTGCTTTACTACTCCATCATAGCTCGAATGATCGAACATTAACCCCTAGGCCTGGCACAAGGACTGAATACCTACTTACGAAGTCTGATACTCTAAGGTAGTACTGATATTAGGTGATACTCTAGAATTCCTTGTAAACAACCACTTAGTTACTAACTGTTGATGTGACATGCCATCAACCCGACCTCTATGCTCAGCACTGGACTTTCTGTGCACGAGATCTGCAAATGCATATCCTACCCACTGTGTCCCATACTGCAGACACTGTACATCCCTTGGCATGCTATTGTTGCTATTTCCACTATTGTTATTTCATGTTGCAATGTCTGCTACTACTCGAGCTTTCGCCTTACTCCTTCTCACAAAATACATACCACTGTCACACACACACTCTATACATAGGCATCTCACCCATGATAACACACACGCACACACACACACACACACTGATTCTAACACTCCTCACTAAACTCATATATGCACTGTCACACAGTCAGAGTAAAGTATGCACATTCACTCACCTATGTTGCTATTGCACACTGTGGTACCAAATACAGCAGCTACTGCTAATGTGAGGTAATCCCCCCCTTACAACTGCCATGACCGAAATTTTGATACTCTGTATCAGAGTACCCGACCCCTAATAAGTATGCACACACACACACACATATGTCCTTCACTGGACTAACTCCCTGGTCTACTATTGTTGATGCTCTTATATTATGCATCAGTGCACTCTCAAAACAAAACACACTCACAGTGAATCCCCTCACCTCACTTATCATAACACCATCACCTCCATGCTATCAAAATTCACCCACAATGTCTATATACTATAAGTATATATATATATATATATATATATATATATATATATATATATATATATATATATATATATATATATACTATAAACCATTTGATTAAGCACTTGGTGTGTATAGTTGTGATAATCAATGATACGAACTCCACTAAAGTGGCAAATCTGCCAATACCCTACAACTATCAAGCATACACATATATTACATATATATATAACCAATATAACTTGCTATAATAGAAATTGAAGAGAATTGTGCAAAACACCCAAAATTGGGCCATGTGTCGCACCGTATCACAAAATATCATGATATGACCTACACGTATCCATTTGTGGACACGTTCCTAGTCCCACAACCCCGATCTAAGTCTAATTAGATCTAATTGGTCTCATAATACACAATCGATGTGTGAAATTTATAATTCCCCCAATATGCACACAAATTATCACATAGAACTCATAATACATAACCAATTAGCCTATAATTTTTTTTGTAGGTCGCCATATTCCATGAGGTCATTCCTAATGGTCAAATGCATGATTAAGAAGCTACAATAAAGAAAAAATTTAGGAATTACCAATTGGAAGATAGATTCCCAATGAAAATAAAATTGGACACGTTCTGGATACGATCTCTAGCTCCAAAGCTCCTCCTCCTTGTGCTTCTTGCTTCTCTAAGATCCAAAGCTCCAAAAGTTATAAATTTGAGAAGAAAATGGAGGTGAATTGAATAGAAATTCAATGGAGGAAATGATGGAAAATTCAGGATCTAATTTCTAGATCAAATGAATGCAAATGAGAGGAGAAAGAGATGAGAGCCCCCTCTAATAGTGGTCGGCCCCCTTCCCTCTTTCCCAAGTCATATGTATAGTCCAAATTGTCCCTCTCCATCAAATTATGACTAGGATTAGGTAAGGACTATTTTGGAAAGCTTCTAACTAATTCTAATTAAGCTAATGCTCTCTAATTAATTAATGAGAATGGTCAAATGGGCTTGGGTCCAAATTAGGCTAACTAGTTGTCATGACAAGTCTAATTGGTTCACCAGTGTCAAGTCTAATTAATAGGCTAGTCCACTAATTAATAAATAAATAATACAAATGACAATTAAATATATAGCATACTAATAACTAATATTTAATCATAAAAAAACAAATACACTTGCCAAATTATCAAACTACCCCTAGATGGAAAAATGAGGGTGACAGATAAGGAAAGATAACATATATATCTTTTATCTTTCGAAAGACACTAACCATGTAGGAAGATGCCTCTATGCTCACATGGACGAAAGATTATTGTGGCATATCCGTCTAGGACACGCAAACATGTATACCATATCAAAACATTCAAACAAGAAGCAGTAAGAGAGTTACCAGATATCACTTTCAAAAAGTATATGGTATGTACCGAGTGTGAAAAAATAAGGCAACAAAATCTTTTTTTAAATCCCTCAACGTTGTAAGTACATCTTGACCCTTGCAACTTCTTCATATGGATTTATTTTGTCCTAGTAGAGTAGTCAGTCTTGGTGAAAAACTATACGTCTTTATTATTGTTGATAAAAAAATTCGCTACACTTGGATTTTTTTTCTTTCAAATAAAAGTACTGCTCTTTCTATTTTTGATTTTTTTTGCTAAAAATGTACAAAATGAAAAATGCTTCATGATTACTCGAATCCGAAATGATCATGGTGGCGAATTCGAAAACACGGATTTCATAGAATTCAATGATTTGAATAGTTTTGATCAAGATTTTTCTTGTCCTAGAACTCCACAACAAAATTGTGTTCTGGAGCGGAAGAATAGAACTCTTGGCGATATAGCTAGATTCATTTTAATTCAGTTTACTCTTCCGAAATATTTTTGGGCAGAAGATATAAATACAATATGTCATATTTTGAATAGAGTTCTAATTCGACCTATATCGAAGAAGACTCCCTACGAGCTTTGGTTTAGTATGACTCCAACTATTTCTTATTTTCGAGTGTTCGGTTGTCGCTACTTTATCCTGAATACCAATGGCAGCTTAGGCAAATTTGATGCCAAAGCTGACGAAGGTATTTTTTTTGGATATGTGTCCAAGAGTAAGGGATACAGAGTGTTTAACAAATGCTCATCAATTATTGAAGAATTTTTAATGTCACTTTTGATGAGTATAACAGTCAAGCAGCAGCTCCCAATGATGATGATGAACATGTCCAACCAATATCCTCTACCCCTAACATTACAACATCTGGAACAAGTTATCTGGAAATCTTGCAAAATAAGTTGTGATTCAAGCCAGAACATCCAGAGAACTTGATAATAGGTGAAGAACAAAGGGTATAAGTACTCGTTCAGAAAATAGAGATTTTGTAGCCAACATAGCTGTTATATCACAAATAGAACCTAAGAATGTTATAGAAGCATTTTCTAATGAAATTTGGATGTCTGCAATATAAGAAAAACTCAACCAATTTGAACGGAATCAGGTTCGGGAACTTGTTCCTAAACCGAATGATCATTCGATCATTGGTACTAAATGGGGTTTTCGTAACAAATTTAATGATGAAGGTTATGTCACACGTAACAAAGCATGGCTCATAGCTCAAGGATACAACTAAGAGGAAGGTATTGACTACGATGAGACATACACTTCTGTTGCGAGACTTGAATTAATCTGCATGCTTTGTGCATTTGCAATATTTCAAAATTTCAAACTTTTTCAAATGGATGTAAAGTGCTTTTCTTAATGGTTTTATTAAAGAAGAATTTTTTGTAAAATAGCCACTTGGTTTTGAAAATTATAAATTTCCTGATCATGTTTTCGAGCTTATGAAAGCTCTTTACGGCCTCAAACAAGCCCCTCGTGCTTGGTATGAGCATCTAAGTTATTTCTTACTTGAAAAAGATTTTTCAAAAGGAAAGATTGACACTACACTTTTTATTAAGCCAATTGATGACACATTTTTATTGGTGCAAAATTATGTTTATGACATTATATTTGGGTCTACTAATGAGATTATGCCAAGAATTTTCTAAGTGTATATAGAGTGAGTTCAAAATAAGCCTGATAGGGGAACTGAACTTCTTCCTCAGATTACAAGTCAGACAGAACTCACAAGGAGTTTTTATCAACCAGTCAAAGTATACAAAGGACCTACTGAAGAAATTTAACCTGGAAAATGTCAAACCAATCAGCATTCCGATGGAAACTTTAACTAAGCTACATCTTGATGAAAGCGGCAAACCAGTTGACCAGTATAAGTATCGAGGTATGATTGGTAGTTTACTTTATTTAACTACTAGTCGTCCCGATATAATGTTTAGTGTTTGCTTGTGTGCTCGTTATCAAGCTAACCCTAAGGAATCACATATGAGCGCAGTTAAGTGTATCTTTTGATACCTTAACGCACTTTAATAGTGGGCTTGTGGTATCCCAAAACTACGTCATTTGACCTAATCGGTTATTCGAATGCTGATTTTGCTGGATGCAAAGTCGAGCGTAAAAGTACCAGCATCACATGTCATCTCTTAGGTAAGGCTCTAGTCTCTTGGTTTAGTAAGAAACAAGATTTTGTTGCACTTTCTACTACTGAAGCTGAATACATAGTTAAAGAACATAGTTGTGCTCAAATTTTGTGGATGAAGCAAACCCTAGCAGACTATAATTTAACCTATAAGCATATTCCTATATTCTATGACCACACTAGCACTATTAGTTTGACTAAAACCCCAGTATGTCATTCACGCAATAAGCATAAAGAAATAAGACACCACTTTTTAAGATATCACTAATTACAAGGAGACATTAGTTTAGAATTCATTGACACTGAACATCAACAAGAAGATATTTTTGCTAAGCTACAAGCCGAAGATCGTTTTAACTTTCTTCTTCTGGAATTGAGAATTTTGGATAAAAATATCACACAATAGATGTCATTTGCAACATGTGAAAAATTTTGATTCACATATGTTACATTATTTTAGGTACAAGCCGAAAGGGTCCTTCTATAACAGAGACGTAAATAGCGTTAAGCGACACGGTATCTAAGCATCTTTGGACCACCGCTAGCTGGGAACCGACCCCTACAGCTAACCTAAAATTATTACACATGTGTCGGATTGTGTTTTCGCATTATTGTCGCATATTTATCTATTGTCGTAGAATTTAAAATTTCAAAATTAAAATTTTTTTTACTATCTTTTCTGGTCATTCTTGCTCAATTCTCTATGTTTATGGATTATTTTTTTCTGCCTAAATTCACTGAAGTTTTGAACCCACAGGGACCGAACTCGGCCAGAACTCAGTCTAGGACAGAACTTGGACCGAACTCGGTCCGGTTCATTCCAAAACCTTGGGCGAACCACAGTCGCCCGATCAAGACTTTATAAACATTGTACTTAAAGAGCGGCCCGACCCTTTGGCTGCTCTAGTCCGATTTTATACCTAAAACTCATCTTCCTCCTTCCTCCAACATATTATTCTCAAACCCTAACCCTAGTTCTTCAAGTTTTTGGTGGCAATCTTCTCCAAGATTCAAGTTTTAGGGATAAATCATTGTTCTCTTCCATTATCTACTACTTCTCTTGAGGTATATTTTTCTCTCTCCTTTCTCCTCTCTAATTTTAGTGGCACCTAGATTGCTTTCTAGAAGAAAAAAAGAAGAAATTATGAAGCTTCCTCCTCCAATCCTCCTCCTATTGAGGATCCACCCCATACATTGTTTAATCGTCCACATCCTCCAAATGACAATATATTTGATGCACAATTTTTTTTCTTTAGATGCTTCTAAAGAATGGTTCGATAATTTTAGTGCACTGAACATTTGTTCGGGAAATCTTATCAACTTTACCATATTTTTGAAATTGTTCTCTTTTCAAGATTTGTGCTTAGATGATCTTGTCACCACATCAAATATAATCCATCTCAATGTTATTAAAATATTTTACTGCAATCTCACATATAATGACCGAAAATTTATTCTAGAGTAGGCAGTATTGACATTGAATTTGATGCCTTCAACTTGGCAGAATTTTTACCACTTCCCGATCCAAATACACGGAAAATCCTAGTCGACGCCCCCAAATTCAAGTTTGTATATGCAGTCGACTTAGAATGTTTTAAGGACATGATGTGTGCGCCTTTATGCTAGGCATCTCAACCAGCATTTCTATGAACTTCATCGGATTATCTTTTCTGCCATTTTACCCAAAACTGGATCTACTAATAAAGTTAACTATCTAGAGATATCATCCCTCTATCACTTCCACTTTACTAGTCCTTTTAACTTTCCACGCACAATAATAGACAATATGATCCGCACGAGAAAGAAGAATATGACACTTGTTTATGCCATGTACCTGCCCATGGTATTTTCTACCTTCAATATCCCGTTGGGTGACTGTCATTTTATCAATGCACCTGTTTATCTTTCTAGAGCGCGTAGGACTACTACTGCTACTCTACCTATAGCTCCAGCTGAGGAGGCCTCAGCTGACTTTGAGGCCCATCGAGTCAATCCTCCTGCTACCTTGGACTCTATCGGAGACATGATGCACGATTGGTTCTAGTTGAAAGACAAATCTCTATGCTCAAATGGACTACCAAACCACCCTTCAGACATCTACCCTGAGCAACACCATCCATGACATCCAGTACAATATGGCGAGGCATCCCACTATGCCTATTCCTATGGGACGGGACCCTTCCCGCGAAGGCTACCGTATTGATGACTCATGGGCCATGAGGTACTTAGATCCGGATGCTGCTTTCATCGACCCTCATCGCTCTGCCAGCGATCCGTCTGGTACTGCTCCTGCTGGTCAATCTCGTCCTCTTGCTGATTCTGCTCCTTGATGGTTGTGGCGGACTACTTACTGGATGTTGCTGATGTTATTTTTAGTTTACTTTACTTTTGCACTATTTAGTTTATGTCTGAATGATTGTACTCTGTGACTACATTAGACTTTCTAATGTACCAAACTTTATTATCTTTGGTTATGTCATGCATGTTTGGTTCTATTACAAATATATGTGCTATGTTATTTTGTTCACTTTATCTATAATTGTTCCTTTAAAGGGGAGCTATTCCGTTTTGACAAATGACGAAGAGAGAGAAGTAGCATACGCTATGATATTTGTGTGTGTTTGGATATTTTTGCTTGGCTATATGTGTCTATTTTTTGTTTGGACCTTTGTCTTGGATGACATTCAGCATTTGCGGGGGAGCCAGCCTTTTTAAACCATGAAATATCTTATTACTTCCTTCAACATGTGTCCAGGTATGAACATTGAGAAATACAAATATCATTTTATCAATTCTCTAACTGTGGGAGATTGTAGACCCAAACTGGATCATAGTCAACATAATTTTGATAATTAACACACTGATAATTGATATGACTCAATACGACACATCGACTGCAGGACATGATATCAAAAGACTTCGACAAAGTTGCTATTTCATCATTGTTGTAAATTCAGTCTGTAATTTTTTATATTTTTTTGAGTCTAGAAAATGGTGTAAGTTGAGTCGCACTGTGGAATTAAACCTACTCAACATATTTTCTACAGCTCCACCAACCAAACAAGCCTTAAACCCAAATTGAACTAAACCAAACTAACTCAAACCCAACCAACAGAGCTTCCGGTCTGAGACAGACCGAACTCAGGCCGAACTTGGTCCCCTTAAAATCAGAACCACATTTTTTGCTCCACCTAGTTATGAGCTGTCTAACGTTCGAATTTTTGAACGTTAGGAGACAGAACTTGGGACGAACTCTGCCCCCCAAACTATTATAAATAGAGCATGATTTCTCTAATTTCAAATCATCTCTCAAGCTTTCAATCTTCTTAGCTCTATACATTCTAAGCCTTTCACTAAGCCATACTCTTCCAAATCTCCTTAGCCACAACTCCTAATCCCAAAGATGCCTCGGTGCGATTCAGCTAAAAGTTGTGCAAGAGTTATAAAGTTTTCTCGCTTGGAAAATTCTAAGTTTTGCCTCTGCAATGTTGAAGTAGTCGAGCGCTTAGGATCAAAAGCTCGTGTTGTAAAGAAGTGGCAAGCATTCGGATCAAAAATTATGTTTCATAGATAGTGGATTCAAACTTCGAGCTTGAGTTCTCGGGACAGGGCTAGTGCTCTACCACCCTTAGCGCCTTCTCCTGCCACATACCGCTACGCGCCTCTCAACACCAGCAAAAATGCTACGCGCCTCCTCTGCCACCACCACGGCCCCTCTTCCCTCTCCCGCAGCATTCAAAGCAGTAGGCAGTCTCTTCTTTCTTCTTATATGGTAGCCAGTCTTTTTTAGAATGGTTGAATAGAGCCTCCCTTCTGTCTCCCAGTCTGTCTTATAAGAAGACGAGTGAAACCAGTACACATCTTGGTGTTTGTGTTTTCTCTTCCTTTATTTACTTTTTGCATTATTATTTCTCTGATTATTTACTCTGTTAGTAGTTACTTCTTGGCCTTAGCCTTAATCAGTTTTTAATTGGTTACTATAGACGTATAACTCTTTTCACCCCCTCTAGAGTTGCGTACACGTTATTTCAATTAGCCCCTGGGTCAGCCCTATACAACTTTCCATCTGCAGCGTGCGTGACAATCAGCGGCGCATACTTTTGATGGACTGTCTGTGTAGCCCCTCGAGCGCGCATGGCTTGAGCTGGTTTAGAGTTCTTTGATCTAGCATTTACAGGTTGCATATTATAGAGAATCCATATTGGTACCATAGGAGACCCTATCGAAGACAAGCTTTCTTCCTTGGACCTTGTTGCATGGAGAAGGCATCATGCGCCAAGAGTTTGATGTGGCACATCTTCTCTTTTGTGCTTCTGGCAGTGGTTCCTTCTATTTATATTCAGCACTATTCTTCTCAAGGGTAGCTTCGGAGACCAAGACAGGATATGTAGCAACTTGATGCGCGCCCCCAACAGTGGAGCTTGACAATACATCATTCGTAGATTTTAGGTATGGCACAGCAGCCTTGGTGACCCAACTCATGGGAGTCTTATGAGGTCTTACGGGACTCGATGTGGAACTCAGCTTGTCCAACATCTCTTCAAACGCTTATTGGTCAAAGCGAACAACCATTATCTTCTGGGTCGAACCCAGCTTGTTTACGTCAGACCGAGTCTCTAACTTCTCATTGGAGGATTTATTCCCCAACAGATTTGCCATTTCCGTACCCGGTTTAGGGGCACGAGTGCGTGGGTACGTCCAGCCTACGCCGCAGCATCGGCGGTAGAACGCTGTCAAGGTCTTGATACTATCTAGCCAATCTCACACAAGCATCCAATCTCCATAAGGAGGCACGGATGACACAATAAAATGAACACATACTCAATCACAGGATTACAGCACGATGAGATATCGAACAAAAATTTAAATACAATACAAGTCTGAAGTAATAATCTAACTCAACAAAATCCAAGTCTCAATAAAAATGCCGGAGACAAATCCGGTACCAATAATCTGCTAAAAGAACTAACTAGAAAATAGTAATTTTTGGCTAGGCCTTCCGGAATCATAACTAGACTACCAAGTCTGCAGCTACTCACCATATGGTCCATAAAGTGTCGGACAGCGGTCCAATAAGGCATAGTCTGGAAAAATGTTTCCAGTCAGGAAGGAGCAAAGTACAAATCTCAAATAACAGTTCCATTTAATTGATAAGGACTATAAAGCAATAAACATGTCATGCTAGCTACTGAGAAGACAGTAAAATAAATGCAATGGCAATTAAAGAGAGACAAACAATGTAAAGAGACAGGCAAATAGGCAATATGATACATTCAGTGCATGTATGAAAATAAAAAGAACAAGGAACAATATCATATACGGGTGATGTAGTATATAATTTAAATAGGGAAACTGTAATCTATTCTAAGTGTTTGAAATAGTAGTTTCAAAATGTGATCGGCTTGGGAACATGTACGATAGCTATAGGGCCTGGCTAATCATGGGTGAAGAGCATGATCAACACTTACATTGTTCTATACTACAATAAGAGGTTATGATCACATTTCTTACTAACTACTTCCCCGCCCCCAACTAGTACTGTGGATCCAACCATGACACGTCACGATACACGAGCAAGTTCAGTCTATCATGTACGATGTCTAATATACATGTCGTATACAATGTCAATACGATAATCAATGTAACATCTCATGACTGCAGATCCAAGCTATACTAGTCCGTGTAGCACAGTGTCAAGGATTCAGTTGTAACATTTCAAGATTTATTGAATTTATAGAAATTATCAGATAATGTATTTGCCTTGGGTCCTTAGCTGGTATTTATGGATGTCCTGTTCCAGAGTATCCCCTGGGTGAAGCAACAGTCCTAAAAACACATCACAATAACACTGGTATCAGGTGCTACCCTAACACACAGTCTAAAAATACTGGCCTTAGGGCCATGCCAGGCAGGGCACTAGTCAACTAGGGTCATCTAGTAGGGATACATATATACATATTATACTATGCCAATTGAACAATAAAGATATATATATATATTTATACCAAAATAGTACGTATACTATTATATTTTATATACTAAAAATACGTATATATCATGTATGTGCAAAAGTATATTTCTAGAATATACATATATATACATATATTGTCAACATCATTCTTAATCATACTACTATTAATTCACCAAATTAATTTTTATACCATATAAAAATACCCAGAATAAATAATATACACATTAGTTAAACAATAACTGTGTACCATATATATACCAACTTAAAATATATGTATATTTATACAAATTAATCATATATATGTATATTATAAATATAAAGTATAAACTTAATCAGAGAATGTACAAATTAAATTTATACTATATATATATATACAGATGCCAATTAATTCATATATTAAAATATGTTTTATTACACATATACTACATGAAACTATACCAAATAAATATATGTATTTTTATACAAAAATATACATACATATATATATATCAAAAATAATTATTCACATAAAAATATATATACATTTATACCAGTTAAATTTAATACATACACTTACATACATTAATTAAATATATACATATATATATATATATATTAAATTATATATACATTAACATACACATTAATTATATTAACATAATAATACATTAATTATATTCACATACTAATACATTATGTGTTTAATTATTAATTAAATAAATGCTATATATATTCATGTATTTAAAACATTAATTAGATAAATGCTATACGTATATACATATTAATATATGCTCATACGTATATGCGTATATGTCTACACATTAAATTTACATACAAATACATATCTTTAATATACTCATGTGTATATACATATGTATATATATACATATATATATATATAAGAAGAAGAAGGAAGGGGAGAACTCACAGAGAGTTGGGTGGCCGGACTGCGGCAGCTCCTGCCGGAGTTGAGCAGCGGCCGTCGGGGTCTCGGTTGGTGGTGCGAGGGGAGGATGCTCCGAGGTCGGCCGCCTGTGGGAGTAGATGATGGTGGATGGTGGTGGTAGTGTAGATGGACCGCGAGAGGGGATGGGGAAGCAGCCGGGGCAGGGTTCTCCCCGGGCCGGAGGAGGATCGTGAGGGGACCGGAGCAGTCGCAACAAGGCGGAGGGAGGTGCTCGGGTGCAGTGGAGTACAGGCCGGGCTGCGGGGAGCACAGCAGCGACGAGGGGAGGATGGCCAGCGGGGTTCACCGCAGAGAGAGTCGGTGCAGGGAGAGCTCGGGTCGGAGGGTGGTGGTGTTGGCCGCCCGCCGGGAACAGGAAATCGGGTTGGGGAGGTGATGTGGTGCAGCCGGGGGCTCACGGTGGATGAGTTCGGCTCCGCCGGAGAAGCAGGGTGGAGGAGCACAGCAGGAAATCGGGCTCGGTCGGAGGGTGGATGTCCACCGGAGTCGGGGAGGGGAGTAGTCGGCTCCGCCGAGTGAGAGAGGGCCGCCGGTTGAATGGGGCCCGGCCGGGTGAACAGTAAAGAGGATGATGAACAGTGTCCCCCCCTATCTAACTTAAATTTTAATGAAGAAGGAAGAAGAAGAAGAAGAAAAGAAAAGAGAAGAAGAGGAGAAGAAAAAGAGGAGAAGAAAGGAAGAAGGAGAAGAAGAGTTTATATACGTAGGAGAGAGGGAGGAGGCTTGAGGAGGGTGGTGTTTCCTAGGTTGTCTAGGGATTAGGGTTTGATGGTGACAAGACATTATATAGGGAGAGAGGTTGTTGAAATGAAGGGTTGTGATTGACCCCCTTTTAAATGAGGGGTCCAGATTGGACATGAAAGAATTTCTCATGTGGGAAAAATACAATTTGGTCCACAAATAAATAACCTTTCCATTTGGTCTTGGACAATGGGGTGATGACACCTACAATTGAATAATTGCAACTTAGCCCCTTAAATTTGGGAAATTGCACAAACACATAAAATGGCAAAAATTTGGCAGGCGATTCGGTGTCCGGTGTTTTGTAGGGTCAGGAGGCGCTGTATGATCGGTATGGGCTCAATTTGCAGGCACTGGAATTAAATTGGAATTTTCAGAATTGGTTTAAATAGTATCCTCAATTTAATTAGAAATAAATGCAAGTTGTGTTCTAAAATTAATTAGGAGTACATGGGGCCAAAATAAGGTCAGGTCATCAATACCAATAATGAAGAAGACTCAGAACAGAATATTTCCCTAATTTGGACCGCACGAAAAATAGGGCCAAATTGCCTCCAATTTAAATTGGAACGCACAACGATACAAAATAGAGATTTATTAAATAACGTCCACGATGATTTTTGTGCGGCTAGAAATAATGCACAGAGGGCATAATTATGAGTTGTAAAAATAGCAGAATGGAAGGCGGGCATGTCTAGGGCAAGATTGTGAATTTTGTTGGAAGACAAAAGCTAGGGTAGCGCTCTAATTATCGAAGCAAAGGCAATGCGCAAAAATATTAAATAAAAATACGGTAATTAATTACAAACTCCAAGAATTAACTTCTAACTAAATAATTAAATACAAAAATTCCATAATTTCGACAGGTGTTCATCTACTGGCTTCTAGGTCAAGTCTGCTAGCTAAAAATAAATAAATGCTGCATCTAATACTATATTTAATCACACATCTCAATTAATTATTTAAATAAAAATATTATCATGCAATTTAATTAATTGTAACTATAATAATATCAAATATTATAAAAAGTCGAAAATACCCCTGTTTTCGGAATGTGGTAGTGACAAGTCTACCCTCCTTAAAAGAATTTCGTCCTCGAAATTTAAATCCTTATATTAGTGTTTATTCATACACATTACTATTTTTAAATTCATCCACCATGAAATCAGATAATAATCCACGATATCTTTTCTCAATTTTCAAAAATTTGAAATTATTTGTATTCCTGAAACATCTTCGAAATAAAATCAATGTCCATTTTTATCAAAATTTCCCCAAAATTTTTAGTTAATAGTTCAATACTCGAAATTTAATATCCACTCCTTAAATTTGATTTTTATCAATGAACAATTATAAAAATGTAATCTCGTTCCACAAGTTTGAATTTAAACATTTATTCATCAAATTTTATCTCTCGATTTTCTCTTCCTCAAAATACCCACCAATGCGATACTTAAAGATTCTCAAATTGCAACATCTCATATAAAATTCTAAAATTCATAACTCGCAATTAAATAAATATGTTGATAAATCTCCCAAAATTTTCAAATTAATAACCAATTTAAACATGTCATAATCTTTCCTGGAATTAATTAAACCACCAATTATGCAATGATAATTTCTTAACCCTGTATTTAAATCAATGGTTATCCTCGAATCCTAATCATCTTGTCTCTCTTGTCAAGTCATAACCCCTTTATGAATCTTCGACATGGTCAAACCCCAATAATCATGGTCTAAGAAAGATCTTCCCACAATCATACAACATGCAACCGAAGGGGAACATGTACGGTCATAGTATCTTTTGTCATGGTATTGCAGTCTCTGCATCAGGGTGTACTACTAACTACATTCTAACAAGAAATTATGCATGCAAGCTACGGTACTAAGGTATCAACCAATCAATCAAGTAGATAGGAACAGAAGGAAGGAAAGAACAGAGCCTGCTAACACATTACCTGTAGTATCGGTCTCCTCGACCGTCATCGCAAATGCCCCGCCCTGCTGGGGTGGTTCCCTTCGCGGGTGCTGAGCAATATACGGTTCCACAGGTAGCCTAACTGGATTTCTATAATCTGAAGCTGCGCGCTGGCCGGGAAGATAAGGGCCTAGAAGACAGTCTCTTACTCGATGTCCCGAAGTGCCGCAGTACAAACAAAGTCCTAGCCTCGTTCTACAGCTCTCCCAAAGATGACCTGGCTTCTTACAGAAATGACAAGTCTGCTGTGTCTCTCTTGGAGGCTGTTGCTGATTCTGCTGAACATGGACTGGTGCCTGGCACTGTTGTTGATACTGATACGCCCATGGATGTTGCTGGATAGGAACTGGTGCTAGGTACTGCGGTGGATGCTGAAATGTCCATGGTTGTTGCTGAATATGAAATGGTACTTGGTACTGCTGTTGGTGCTGAATACGGGGATGCTTGGCTGGTCCTGCGCTACCATTCGTATCTCCAAAAGTATTGTGACTTCTCTTAGGCCTGAGATCCAGATCTTCTTCGGCAATCTGAGCATCCATCAAGATAGCCTCATAGGTAGCGGTACACCGACCAGAAGTGCGTGACCGAATCTCTCTCGTCAGTCCCTTTCTAAATTTTCGGGCTCGATCTCCTGGGTCCCGAATCATAGACGATGCAAAACGGCTCAATCTACAGAATTCTGCAGCGTACTCGTCGACCGACATATTTCCTTGAACTAAGTCATGAAACTAACTTTCCAAGGTTCCCAATGCCACGTCGGGAAAGAACTTCTCCTTGAAGAGTTCCTTGAAGGTCTCCCAAGTAAGTCCTTGCGCAGCAATTCTCGGCTCCGTGCGAAACCACGTGAGTGCGATATCGAACATCTGACTGCCAGCGGCTTCTATCTGCAAGTTCTTCGGAATCTGGGTCAATCGCAGGCTCCTCTCTATATCCTCTAGCCAGTCGTCAGCGTAGAGTATCCCTTCGGTGCCTTTCAACTCTCGAGGCATCATCATCTTGAAATCCACTATAGTGCCTGATCTCTGCTGCTGGCCAGGAAACTGCTGGTACTGTGCTACTCTCTCCAAAGCTTGGAGAGTCACTTGATGGGCATTCTCCATGTTTTCTTTCATCAGCTCGGTTTGTGCCTGGTGCGCTTCTGCTTGCACCCTCTGGGCCTCAGCTTGAACTCGCTGAGCATCTGCCGTCACTCTCTGGGCATCTACCATGCCTCGGATCAAGGTAAACATCTGTGCCCCGTCAATGGGCAAACCTCCGGAAATCGGAGTCGATGAAGGAGGAAGGTTGTCCGTCACAGCTGTGGCTATCCTCTAAACAGGTGGGAGAGGAGGATCCCCGAAAAGTGCAGATACTCCTACGTGCATCGGAGATGTAGGAGGAACTACTGTTGTCTGTCCCTCAGGTGGAGAGGTGACAGGCCCCTCTAAAGCTGATGTTCCCGCTCTCATAGACCGTGTCTGCGGCGACATCCTGAAGACAGATCCCAAGGAATCAATTTAGGCAAAATGCGATATCATCAAGGAAGGACAGTACAGTTATAAAGAAGCAACATTCAAGATAAATGGATTGAAAGGAAAAAATCCTAGTTATGATTGCACAAGTCAAAGATGCATCCAAGGTTTGATACCTCTATCCCCTAGGTACCACAGTTCTACTTGAAACATACTCACTGCTAGCTTCCTTACCTACTGCAATTGATGATACTAGTTATCCTTATCACTCAAGTGCATATCAAATGCAACACACCATACTAAGTACTGCTCTCTCCAATACAATCCTAGATGAACACCTAAGCCAGTTGGCAGTGAAATCTCAATCATGTTCAAGCCAACATATCCTTACATATGCACCTCATCTACTTATATACTAATATATCTTTCCCACTATAAGATCTTATCCTAAAATGAAATTCCTGAAAATAATACCTCGAATAAATTTTAAAGTAAATGAATACACTTTCCTCAAGACCAATTATCTAAATACTGAAGTGAAAATTTTATCAATTCCAAAATCCTTATAGCTTGTCTAGGTTCATCAAATTGAATCTGGATTCCTCAAAAATAAAATTTTAATAACATAATATCTTGACTCCTCAAAATTCAAAAATGTAATTCGTTTTTAATCTTCAAATTAGAATTTAAATCCATATCTAGTAGTCCAGTAGCCCTAGTGTTATCTTTCTCACTGTCCTCATCGACGTGTGTCATCAAGTAATACCATAAATTAGTCTGCAAATTTTATCTTGATATGAAATCAAACCCTACCATGAAACCAAAATCCTAATTTAATACCTAATCAACAATCAACAAGTGAGAATGGACGGAACTAGGGAATGATTTTAAATTAGAAATTATAACAAGATTCTCAGGGGTCATCCCAGAAATCTCTCAAGGAATTGTGATTGAGTATTCGCTCTCGTCCTAGTATCCTATATCCTAGATCCTATCGCAGGTACGCAGTAGTGTAACAAAGATGCCACACTACCACGACATCGCACAACTCGCGAAGTCTGACTTGCATGGGCCACAACTAAAAACGTGTCACGACCCGCATCCGGTTTAGGGGCACAAGTGCGTGGGTACGTCCAGCCTACGCCGCAGCATCGGCGGTAGAACGCTGTCAAGGTCTTGATACTATCTAGCCAATCTCACACAAACATCCAATCTCCATAAGGAGGCACGGATGACACAATAAAATGAACACATACTCAATCACAGGATTACAGCACGATGAGATATCGAACAAAAATTTAAATACAACACAAGTCTGAAGTAATAATCTAACTCAACAAAATCCAAGTCTCAATAAAAATGCCGGAGACAAATCCGGTACCAATAATCTGCTAAAAGAACTAACTAAAAAATAGTAATTTCCAGCTAGGCCTTCCGGAATCACAACTAGACTACCAAGTCTGTAGCTACTCACCATATGGTCCATAAAGTGTCGGACAGCGGTCCTCTAAGGCATAGTCTGGAAAAATGTTTCCGGTCAGGAAGGAGCAAAGTACAAATCTCAAATAACAGTTCCATTTAATTGATAAGGACTATAAAGCAATAAACATGTCATGCTAGCTACTGAGAAGACAGTGAAATAAATGCAATGGCAATTAAAGAGAGACAAACAATGTAAAGAGACAGGCAAATAGGCAATATGATACATTCAGTGCATGTATGAAAATAAAAAGAACAAGGAACAATATCATATACGGGTGATGTAGTATATAATTTAAATAGGGAAACTGTAATCTATTCTAAGTGTTTGAAATAGTAGTTTCAAAATGTGATCGGCTTGGGAATATGTACGATAGCTACAGGGCCTGGCTAATCATGGGTGAAGAGCATGATCAACACTTACATTATTCTATACAACAATAAGAGGTTATGATCACATTTCTTACTAACTACTTCCCCGCCCCCAACTAGTACTGTGGATCCAACCATGACACGTCACGATACACGAGCAAGTTCAGTCTATCATGTACGATGTCTAATATACATGTCGTGTACAATGTCAATACGATAATCAATGTAACATCTCATGACTGCAGATCCAAGCTATACTAGTCCGTGTAGCACAGTGTCAAGGATTCAGTTGTAATATTTCAAGATTTATTAAATTTATAGAAATTATCAGAGAATGTACTTGCCTTGGGTCCTTAGCTGGTATTTATGGATGTCCTGTTCCAGAGTATCCCCTGGGTGAAGCAACAATCCTAAAAACATATCACAATAACACTGGTATCAGGTGCTACCCTAACACACAGTCTAAAAACATTGGCCTCAGGGCCATGCCAGGCAGGGCACTAGTCAACTAGGGTCATCTAGTAGGGATACATATATACATATTATACTATGCCAATTGAACAATAAAGATATATATATATTTATACCAAAATAGTACGTAAACTATTATATTTTATATACTAAAAATACGTATATATCATGTATGTACAACAGTACATTTCTAGAATATACATATATATATATTGTCAACATCATTCTTAATCATACTACTTTTAATTCATCAAATTAATTTTTATACCATATAAAAATACCCAGAATAAATAATATACACATTAGTTAAACAATAACTGTGTACCATATATATACCAACTTAAAATATATGTATATTTATACAAATTAATCATATATATGTATATTATAAATATAAAGTATAAACTTAATCAGAGAATGTACAAATTAAATTTATACTATATATATATATAGATGCCAATTAATTCATATATTAAAATATGTTTTATTACACATATACTACATGAAAATATACCAAATAAATATATTTATTTTTATACAAAAATATACATACATATATATATATCAAAAATAATTATACACATAAAAATATATATACATTTATACCAGTTAAATTTAATATATACACTTACATACATTAATTAAATATATACATATATATATATATATATTAAATTATATATACATTAACATACACATTAATTATATTAACATACTAATACATTAATTATATTCACATACTAATACATTATGTGTTTAATTATTAATTAAATAAATGCTATATATATTCATGTATTTAAAACATTAATTAGATAAATGCTATACGTATATACATATTAATATATGCTCATACGTATATACGTATATGTCTACACATTAAATTTATATACAAATACATATCTTTAATATACTCATGTGTATATACATATGTATATATATACATATATATATATATAAGAAGAAGAAGGAAGGGGAGAGAAGGGGAGAACTCACAGAGAGTTGGGTGGCCGGACTGCGGCAGCTCCTGCCGGAGTTGAGCAGCGGCCGCCGGGGTCTCGGTTGGTGGTGCGAGGGGAGGATGCTCCGAGGTCGGCCGCCTGTTGGAGTAGATGATGGTGGATGGTGGTGGTAGTGTAGATGGACCGCGAGAGGGGATAGGGAAGCAGCCGGGGCAGGGTTCTCCCCAAGCCGGAGGAGGATCGTGAGGGGCCGGAGCAGTCGCAGCAAGGCGGAGGGAGGTGCTCGGGTGTAGTGGAGTACAGGCCGGGCTGCGGGGAGCACAGCAGCGGCGAGGGGAGGATGGCCAGCGGGGTTCACCGCAGAGAGAGTCGGTGCAGGGAGAGCTCGGGTCGGAGGGTGGTGGTGTTGGCCGCCCGCCGGGAACAGGAAATCGGGTTGGGGAGGTGATGTGGTGCAGCCGGGGGCTCACGGTGGATGAGTTCGGCTCCGTCGGAGAAGCAGGGTGGAGGAGCACAGCAGGAAATCGGGCTCGGTCGGAGGGTGGATGTCCACCGGAGTCGGGGAGGGGAGTAGTCGGCTCCGCCGGCTGAGAGAGGGCCGCCGGTTGAATGGGGCCCGGCCGGGTGAACAGTAAAGAGGATGATGAACAGTGTCCCACCCCTATCTAATTTAAATTTTAATGAAGAAGGAAGAAGAAGCAGAAGAAAAGAAAAGAGAAGAAGAGGAGAAGAAAAAGAGGAGAAGAAAGGAAGAAGGAGAAGAAGAGTTTACATACGTAGGAGAGAGGGAGGAGGCTTGAGGAGGGTGGTGTTTCCTAGGTTGTCTAGGGATTAGGGTTTGATGGTGACAAGACATTATATAGGGAGAGAGGTTATTGAAATGAAGGGTTGTGATTGACCCCCTTTTAAATGAGGGGTCCAGATTGGACATGAAGGAATTTCTCATGTAGGAAAAATGCAATTTGGTCCACAAATAAATAACCTTTCCATTTGGTCTTGGACAATGGGGTGATGACACCTACAATTGAATAATTGCAACTTAGCCCCTTAAATTTGGGAAATTGCACAAACACATAAAATGGCAAAAATTTGGCAGGCGATTTGGTGTCCGGTATTTTGTAGGGTCAGGGGGCGCTGTATGATCGGTATGGGCTCAATTTGCAGGGCACTGGAATTAAATTGGGATTTTCAGAATTGGTTTAAATAGTATCCTCAATTTAATTAGAAATAAATGCAAGTTGTGTTCTAAAATTAATTAGGAGTACATGGGGCCAAAATCTGGTCAGGTCATCAATACCAATGAGGAAGAAGACTCAGAACAGAATATTTTCCTAATTTGGGCCGCACGAAAAATAGGTCAAGATTGCCTCCAATTTAAATTGGAACGCACAACGATACAAAATAGAGATTTATTAAATAACGTCCACGACAATTTTTGTGCGGCTAGAAATAATGTACAGAGGGCATAATTATGAGTTATAAAAATAGCAGAATGGAAGACGGACATGTCTAGGGCAAGATTGCGAATTTTGTTGGAAGACAAAAGCTAGGGTAGCGCTCCAATTATTGAAGCAAAGGCAATGCGCAAAAATATTAAATAAAAATACGGTAATTAATTACAAACTCCAAGAATTAAATTCTAACTAAATAATTAAATACAAAAATTCCATAATTCCGACAGGTGTTCATCTACTGGCTTCTAGGTCAAGTCTGCTAGCTAAAAATAAATAAACACTGCATCTAATACTATATTTAATCACACATCTCAATTAATTATTTAAATAAAAATATTATCATGCAATTTAATTAATTGTAACTATAATAATATCAAATATTATAAAAAGTCGAAAATACCCCTATTTTTGGAATGTGGTAGTGACACATCGCAAAGAATACAGGAAAGAAAAGTCGTATAAAATTTTATATTGATTAGAGTAGAACAAAAAGTACAAATGAGGCTCTAATGCCTAGAGCTCTGAGTACAAATTAATCTGGGTAAGTGTGCCGGTGAACATCTAATCGGTGATCAATCACTTTTCTCCGTTGATGGTTCGACGTCGAAAATGATGGCAAGTCTTAAGGGAACATGTGTATGAGACTCAGTTGATGTCCCTTTTTCCTTCTGTCCTCTTCCCTTTTCTATTATTTTGGTCGTGGTCGTGGTGGTCTCATTTTTTGTTTGTGTAGGGGACGTCGCCTTTAGAGGACCATATATGTGCATGCGTGCACTTCTCTCATTGTCGCATGTCATGACGTGGCTGATACGTAGCCATTCGTGATCTGGGGTTGCTAATGCCCATAATCTGCATGACCCGTGCCATGCCCTCATTATTTGAAGATCTTGGATGTTAATAATCGCAAGATTTGATTGTGTTGGGCCTTTAAGAGAATACTGCAACATAATCACTTCAGCGCATAGACGTGCTACCGTATGGAAACACCGCCACATGGGAGCTTTGGCAAATGGAAGGCCGGCACATGAGAGTGTTTTTTCGCATGGGACCTTCAATGAGACTGCATGTTTATTGAAATAGTCGGCGCATGATTATATTTTGGCGCAGTCCTGCACGTGGCGCATGACTGCATATTTGGAGTATGGTTGCGCATGGTGCATGACTGCCTGGCTTACATTTGGAGCATGGTTGCGCATGCCTTGTGGTCACATTTGGTGCATAGTATGGATTTTTTCATGCTTCTACAAGAATGACATCCGTCAACATGTCATCCACATTAAAGCCAATCCCACACATGACAGGATCCTCTCTTTTCCCACGAATGAAGCTTATATTCGTAGGTCTTCTACCTGTAAAAAAGGGCCTCAATGCCCCATGTTTCTCCAGTGTAATTACTAGAGTGAAACTATCTCTTCATGATATTCGTTCTCAACCCTATAATAGGTAGATGAGAGTGTCTTATTAGGATTAGCATTGGAGGGGAAAAAGAACTGGCGTTCAGCTAACCTTATGATTAGTTTAGGTTAGTAAGATTTATTTACTAATATAGTTATTTATTATTTATAGAAAATTCAGAATTTTATTAATGTATTTTAATATAAGTATAAAAGATTGTTAATTTAAAGTAAGGCATCTATTTTATATGATTATCTTCTTATTCATTAATTATGAATCCTTAAAAAAAATATTTTTATATTAATTCCTTTATTAATTTTTATATAAAAAATGGTTAATATTGACACTTTTCTGACGACACTTTCTAAATAAGTGTCATTAATTACCTTTTATGAAGATACCTTGCTAAAAAGTGTCGTACTAATAAAATATTTTCTTCAATTATGACACATTTTCAAAAGTGTCATAGATATAAATCAACGACACTATCAAAGTGTCATCTAATATTAAATAATAAAAAATAATACTTTTATAACATCAACATTAATTTAATTGTTGTTGGCCCAAACTATTCATGGTTAACTCAATTTTGATAATTAACCAACAATAATATGATATGACTCAATACGATAGACAAATTTAAGAACAACACATCTTCATGACATCGCTGAAGTTAAAGCTGTTACTTGCTCTCCGATAAAGTTATGGTTTATCGTCTCTATAATTTTTATATTTATTTGAGTCTAGGAAATTCTGTAGATCGAGTCAAACTTGGCAACCAGATGACTCACCCATTTCCCATTTCCAAACTACAACTCAATTCAAACAGCCCACATGAACCCAAACCAATTCAAATTAACCAAAAGCCAAAACCATATTTCCTGAACTAAAATATTCTGGAATTGAGGAGACCTAACTTGGGTCGAATTCGGTCTAGGACCGAACTCAGGCCAGTTGGACCCAGTAGCTTTGGTTTCCGAGAAATATTCATTCAACTACAACCCGAATCCCAACGTTCAAATTTATGAACGTTTGGAGACGAACTCAAGCCGAACTCGATCCCCCTAGAGCCTATAAATAGAGTCCCATTTTCTCATTTCTATTCACTCAGTCACAATCAATCTTTCTATCTTCTCTTGAGAAATACCCTGAGGCTTAACCTTCTCCATTTCTATGACAATTCCCTAGTCTTCTAAGTGTCAATATAGTTCAATTAGAAGTTCGAGTTTGAGTTGTAAAAGATTGGTTCAAAAACTTACTTCACCTTTCTCTTGAAGTCTTTGTGCTCTTCGGATCAAAGCACGTGTTTGTTAGAAGTTGCAAGTCTTCTGATCAAAACTTGTGTTATATGCTATTTCATAAATAGTTGACTAACACCGAGCAAGAGTACTCGGGCCTTGACTAGTCCTCAATGAGAAAAACTAGGATAAAATTCTTGGTGTTTGCATTCGCTCTCTAAACTCTACATGTTATTTACTTAGTATTGTGTTACATTCATAATATTTGGTTATCTACCTTCATTTTTATTTGGTGTATATTATCACAAACTCTATTCACCCCTCTAGAGTTGCCTTTACGTCCTTCAATTGGTATTATAACAGGTTGTCTTATATAGGCCTTATAACCGAAAGAGTAGAATATATATCAACAGTGAAATATATCTTCACTGGTAAAGACCAATCCACAAACAAGCCACCTCTGTTTGATGGAATCAACTACACATACTGGATAAGACAGATGAGTTTATACCTCAAGTTACAAGATTTTAACCAATGTTCAATTTTTATAGATTGCTATAAAAAGCCACCCAGAATTATTGTAGATGGTAACTTAGTTGAAAAACCTCATGATAGATACATGGATCTAAAAAAAAAAGGCAATCTTAATGCTAGAGCCATCAACGTCCTATTTTGTTCTGTAAACATGACTGAGTTTAATAGAGTATCTATTTGTACCACGTCTAGTAAAGTTTGAAAACTTCTCGAGTTAACTCATGAAGGTAACTCACAAGTGAAGGAATCCAAAATCAGTAGACTGACACAAGAGTATGAAGCTTTTAAGATGAAATCCAATAAAACCATCACACAAATGTTTACACGTTCCTTGATATTGTTAATCCTCTTTCTTTTCTTGGAAGGATTAAAATAATCATTAAAAGATATGAAAGGTGCTTAGAGGACTCCCGAAGAACTGGAATCCAAAAGCAACATCAATCATTAAATAAAATGACCTTTCTACAATGACCCTGAAAATTAAACACTCATAGGAAGCTAATGACACATGAGCTAGACCTTAATGACCTTGAAGAATCAGCATCAATGGAGAAGACTATAACTTTCAAAGCATACCACAAGTAGGTCTCCAATGATGAATCTGAATATGATGATTCAGAAGGTAAGAAACAAGCTCTAATGGTTCACTACTAAAGTACAATAATTTAGGGACGGAATATTGGCGATGGTCAATATCCGCCGCCATGTAGTGACAATTCATCGTCGGTTGGACGACCAATAACCACCATTTGCGAATTAAATAACTATGCATTGCTAGGTCATCTCCAATTAGTCGCTAGAACATCACCAGTTTGCACGATCAACCACGGGAGCAATGTGGGTAAACATGGCGACGGTCTCGGGATGGATATTGAGCCGCGGATACGTTACCTAGATAGTTTAGTTACGGCAACGGATTTAGATGCCGCATACCCATCGCCAAGTATTGTGCCATAGGTTATATTAATTAGGCGATCGATCAAAATTTTTATTTCGACCGACCCTGCCTCCTCTCCTCTCTCTCCTCTCCTCCAGTCCCATGCTTCCCTCTCCTCCGCTCCTCTCTCGCCGATGTTCCTCTCTCCTCCCTCCGGCCTGTGCTTCCCTGTCTTCCGCTCCCCTCTCGTTGTGATTTTCTCTCATCTGCTCCAATGTAAGTCATTCTCCCCTCTCCTCCCTCCGTTCCCCTGTTCGGTTTGTACTGTTACCGTCCACACGCTAAGGTGTCCCATTTAGGGATAATTTATGTTATGGTTTTTTGTTACCACTCTACAAACACCACTCTACGTGTTTGTGTTATCTCTTATGTGTATTTGGGGGCTGGTTGTTGGAGGCTCGGGTTAGGCCTTGTGCAGTGAGTATTTGGGGGGAGTCAGATTCAGACAAGGGGTGCAGTGTACTTGGGCACTATAATTGTAGACCTGTGCACATGTCTGCACAGGTGAAAAGGGAAATAATGCTCAGTCAGGCAGTTGGTTTGGTACTAGTTGGGGGCAGTGGCTTGTTGATTGTAGTGGTGTACAAGATCATAGTATATCAGATATTAATGACTGATTATTGTGATGTATTAGTGGTAGAACGGGGTGCACATGCAGTTAGATATGGGGCTTAGACTATGAGGTTGAGCGGGTTCTCTGTGAGTGTATCAGTAGTGTAATACATGTAAAGGAGAAGGACAGGGAGGATAGTACTCAGGTTGTGTGTAAAGGCTTGGAACACATGTTCCAATTAAGTTAAAATACATTGTTGTAAGGGGAGAACGGGAGATCTATGATATCCTCTAACTATAGGATACTCCAATGATACACATTCTCTTCATCCCCAAACACAACTAAAACTATAAGAACACATCTAATATAAACATTAGAGTCTAGATAACACAATTAATAGCTCCTATAAAGTGATATGGAGAATTTGGATTACTGCCCTAGAAGGAAAGGACTTGGCCCAATAACGGCGAGGCATAGTTCATGCAGCCATTTGACTTGCGAGGTGGAGACCATGCAGCCATAGATAACATTGACTGTCCTTCGGCCCCCATCCCTCGACAATGATAATACCACAAGCCATCACTATAATTTATATTGTGAGCTGATGTCTTAGCATTATATTATGTAGGTTCATCTTTATTCTGTTATATCCTTCAGATACTAAATTTTATAAGAACATATACTACATTGATGTACAAAACTTAGATGATTCATACTAATGTATGTTAGAATGAATTTTTGGTAGTGTTCTGAGCCATTGATATCTGAATTCATGTTAATACTATGCGAAAAGGCATTATATTGAACAAGTGTTGATGTTTTAATTTTCATGGAGGTTGTGGAGAATACAAAAACTCCTTAATAGGTGACGCAGATCTTCATATTGAACAGTAAAAAAAAAAAATTAATAGGTGATGGGTCAAATCGGATTCCTGTTGATACGTTTCCTATCGACAAGATTCTGACATGACCTACCGGCTATGGAAAACTTTTTTAGTCTGATATGTTCGATGTGAATCTCTATTTCACCTGTTTCTCTACTTTCTGCTATAGTAGAATACGCAAAGTACGAATTATAATGCTTTTAGAATGCCCATCTAATGTCATATGTACATCTATCTGTATATTTTATCTTACGATACAGAATTTTTCACACCCACCAAGCAATAGATCATTATTTGGTTGATCATACGTGGATGTACATGCAACAACACGAGAGCAGGATTGGTCTGAGTGACGATTTTAAGGCAGACATTGAAGTATTCCTTAAGTATGCCATGAGCAAACATGATTACATGGATGGTCCAAAAAATAAGTGACCATGTGCTCATTATCGTAATAGACGTTAGGAAGAAGTACTGATTGTGAGAAAGTATCTGCCCCTTAAAGATTTTGTACGTGATTATGACCTATGGGCATCGCAAGATAAACTTATGCGAAAAGACAGTCTACTTTTGTTGTAGATATTGCTATAAATATTGCCATCGAAGATGATGTAGACTATGTTGAATATGGAGACTACAACATGGCATGAGATATGGTGTATGATGCGGCATGGCCTAATTTTAATCCGGAGGATCCGAATCCTGATGCAAAGGAGTTCTATGATATGTTTAAGGATGCATATTCTCCTATATTTCCTGGTTGTGAGACTCATTCAGTATTGTTTGTAGTGATGCGTTTGTTGAACATTAAGTATAATTTCAACTTACCGCAAGCTTGTTATGATCGGGTCACATAATTAATCAAAGCGGTATTACCGAAAGAATCTAAAGAGATTCCTAAAAACTTCTATAAATCAAATATGATGGTCCGACAGCTCAGACAGGAGTATGAAAAGATAGATTATTGTCGCAACGGATGAATGTTGTACTATAAGGAGAATGAGAACAAAGAAAGATGATATTTCTGCCATGCAGATCGGTACAAACCAGTTCGGGGAAAAGAAAAGTCAACTAGAATAAAATGACGTTCGTACAAGTACATGTATTTCTTGCCGATCACAAAATGCTTACAGAGGATGTATATGTCCCTTAATACAGCAGAACACATGACGTGGCATAACGAGGAACCTACAAAGGATGATGAAGAATTGTCACATCCTTCTGATGGAGAGGCGTGGAAGTATTTTGATCGGTGTTATCCGAATTTTGCTACGGAGAATAGAAATGTTCGATTGGCACTATGTTCTGATGGCTTCGCTCCTTTCGGACAGCTGGGATCTCAATACTCCTGTTAGCCGGTGATTCTTACTCCTTATAATCTACCACTATGGATGTGTATAAAGACTCCTTATATGTTCTTGGCAGTTATCATATCCGGTCCCAAAAATCCGACGAAGAATATCGATATGTATTTCCAACCGTTGGTGGATGAACTGAAACAACTGTAGGAGTTGGATGTCACGACCTACGATATTTCAAGAAAAAAGAACATTCAGATGAGAGCTTCCCTTATGTGGACTATCAATGATTTTCTTGCATATGGTATGTTATCAGGATGGAGTACCGATGGCACTAAGTCTTGTCCGATATATGTAGAAAAGAGTAAGGCATTCCGTCTTAAACATAGAGGGAAAGCTTCATTTATTGATTATCACTGTCAATTTCTACCCGTGTCACATCCTTGGAGAAAGAACAAAGAGCCATTTAGAGCTGGAAAGCAAGAACTTTCCCGTCCACCTACCAGATTGTCAGGATACGATATTTGGGAAGATATGAAGGATTTGCCGACCGTGATAGAAGATCCAATATCGAACAATCGTTTCGAGAGATTTGGACATAGACATAATTGGATCAAGCAGAGTATCTTTTGGGACTTACCTTATTGGAGAGATAACCTTATAAGACATAATCTTGATGTCATGCATATCGAAAAGAATGTGTTCGATAATGTCTTTAATACCATTATGGATATTAAAGGAAAGATGAAGGACAATCCCAAAGCAAGACAAGACATGGCCCAGATATGCAAGCGTTCTCAGTTAAACTTAATACAAAGGGGAGCTAGTGGACCTTTGAATCCAATAGCGCCATTCACATTAAGCAAGGAAGATAGATTGATAAAAAATAACTGGATATCCAGTTTACGATTTTTCGATGGCTATGTATCGAATATATCTAGATGCTTTGATCTCAATGAACGCAAGCTAACGGGAATGAAGAGTTACGACTGACACATGTTCATGGAAAGGTTATTACCTATTGCTCTTAGAGAGTTGTTGCCTCCTATTGTATGGATTTCGTTGGCCGAGCTATCTGTATTCTTCAGGAATATTTGTTCAAGTAAGATGACGGTGCAGTATATGGATAAACTTGAGGAGAAAATTGTCTTGATAATTTGCAAATTAGAGAAAGTATTTCTTTATGGCTTTTTCGACGGTATGGAGCATCTGTAAATTCATCTACCGTATGAAGAACGTGTCAATGGACCTATTCAGTATCGATGAATGTATCCATTTGAAAGATAAAATATTAATATAAGATGCATTTTGATTAACAAATTAAGTAGATTTTTTACTCTGAATTAATTCAATGTAATATGTCTTTCTAGGTACCTACACCATCTTAAGAAGAAAGTTGGAAACAAGACTCATATAGAGGCTTCGATATATGAAGCATATATTATCGAGGAGGTCTCAAACCTCTGCTCAATTTATTTCGATACTCATGTCGAGACAAATCAAAATAAAGCTCCAAGGAATGACGAAGACGTAGGAGATGCACACATACACAAAACAAAAACTTTAGATCTCCTTCCCATCAAATGATAGATTTGACAAATAGTTTAAACCACCAAAGGTACAAAAAACCTTAAATTTCCCCAAATTGAAGGGGGAAATCACCAGAGGTACAAGAAAACCCTAATTTCTGCATCTTGAACTAAATTTCCCCAAATTAAAGGGAGAAATCACCAAAATAACTAATTTTAGCAACCACTTACCGTCTTCTTCGTCCTCCTCATCTCCCTCCTACTCGTCATTGTCGACCCGGGCCTCAAGGTCGAAGAACATGGACCCCTTCCTCTTCTTCACCTCTGTCGCCATACTCTTCGTTGTCCAACGGGTGGAGTTTCCAAGCACAGACGTAGAGAAGGTGTCGTTGCTGAGATGGGGTTTCTCTAAGGGAAGAGGAGGGAGAGGGGTTTCGATGGGGTTTTTTCTTTAAGCGTTGAGAGTGTTTCTCTATGGGTAATTATAAGGGCACTACACATTTTACTCGGGGCTAGTCCATTGAAAATTTACAAAAAATTACAAGTTTGTCATCCTAAAAGTTATTCGGGGCTAGCCCAAACTCGGGGCTGTTATAATCAGGACTGTCAAAATTTTGACAGTCCTATTGAAGGACTGTCAAAATTTTGACAGTCCTACAAATTGTTAGGACTGTCATAATTTTGACAGTCCCACAAGCTATGTGGACTATCAAAATTTTGACAGTCCTAATTTTAACCCACTAAATTTTTTATATAAAACTAGGACTGTCAGGATTTTGACAGTCCCACAAACAATGAGGACTGTCAAAATTTTGACAGTCATCATTTTAATTGTCAATATTTTTTTTTAGTTTATTTCTATTTAGTTAGTTTTGGATTTTGATTTTTTTTTATTTAGTTTAACATCCAAAATAAAATATGTTATCATTGAACCAAAAAAAAAAAAAATTATCGTACGAATATTACGTCTACCGTCGATCAGACTTCAAACGGCCATAACTATTTGTTTTCAAATCGTTTTTCGTCACACAATAGGTCAATTTGTATGTTTTCGACGAGAGTAACACAATTCGTGTAGAGAGAATTTTCATCCGAAGTAAGACGAATATATTACAGGCAAAAATATAAAATATAAAACTTTAAAGTATCATAACTTTTGACTGGGAGATCGAAATAAGCTCCAGTTTGTGCCAAAATGACCGTATGGAAAAGTACTTCGGGATAAAACATTTCACAGTTTGACGGACTTTCCAAATTTTTAGAATCACAAAAAACGATGTTTCAACCACCAAATTTAACTTTTGGTAATTTTTTATTTTTTTTTTACAAAATATTTAATGTACCAATAATAAATTTACTATTTTAAATAACATAATACTTTAACAAATTTTAAGGATATTTTGAAATTGGCCCCCCCAACAATTAACAAAAATAAATTAACAGAAAAAAAAATTTAGGACTGTCAAAATTTTGACAGTCCTACCAATTGGAAGTACTGTCAAAATTTTGACAGTCCTAAAAATTCAACATATATTTTTAGGACTGTCAAACTTTTGACAGTCCTTCCAATTGGTAGGACTGTCAAAAGTTTGACAGTCCTAAAAATATATGTTGAATTTTTAGGACAGTCAAAATTTTGACAGTCCTAAAAATTAACATATATGTCAAATTTTGACAATCAAAATTTTTAGATCATAATTTTTAGACTGTCGACTGTCAATGTCAAAAAATTTAGGACTGTCAAAGGACTGTCAAAATTTTGACAGTCCTTCCAATTGGTAGGACTGTTAAAAGTTTGACAGTCCTAAAAATATATGTTAAATTTTTAGGACTGTCAAAATTTTGACAGTACTTTCAATTGGTAGGACTGTCAAAATTTTAACAGTCCTAAAAATCAACATATATGTCAAATTTTGACAGTTCTTCTATTTTTTCATTTTCTTTTTTGGTTTTGACGGCGACGACGACGGGAGGCGGCGACGGGAGGCTGCGGTGGAGGACAGGGGAGGAGGCGAAAGAGGACGGCGGGAGGTGGGGAGGGTTTGGGAGTGTTTGGGAAGAAGGGTTTCAAAGTGGGCTAGTATGAGTAAACTAATGGGCTAGTGTGAGTAAACTTTGCTCATTAATGGGCTAGCCCCAATCCTGGGCTAGCCCCAAGTAAAAGTAGTAGTGCCCTTATAATTTGCCTTCTCTAAGGCTGTTGATAAGGGCACTACATTCTTTACTTAGGGCTAGTCAGGATTGGGGCTAGTCCATTAATGAATAAAGTTTACTCATATTAGTCCAAAAGTTAACTCATACTAGCCCAAACTTTAAACCCTCCTCCTAAACCCTCCAAACCTCCACCGGAGCCCTCCCCCCTCCTCCCTTTCTTGTTGGAGCCATCCTCCTCCACTTCCTCCTCCTCCTACTTGTCGATGGCTCCTAAAGTCTCGAAAAAATCAAGGTACAATTCTTCCTTCTCCTTGTTCTATTACATTTAGAAAATTTTCCAATAATTTATAAAATTTCCATTACGTTTCGAAAATTTTGAGTGGTTATCTTTCCATTCTTAAAATGAGGGCATACAAATCCTGAATATAGTTTAGGATGTAGTTTGGACGTTTATCTGGATGCTCGTACCCGATTTTAGGGCATAAAATTTCGACATTCGTCGAATGTATCGAACAGAATCGAACGGGACTGTAGATATTTCTACAGTCCTATATAAATTAAGAACTGTAGAAATTTCTACAGTCCTAAATGTATAAAGGACTGTAGAAATTTTAACAGTCCTAAATAATTTTGGATTATGGAAATTTCTGCAGTCCTGTATACATATAGGACTATAAAAATTTCTACAGTCCTGAAAGTTAAATTAATTTATGATGTTAAATTTTTTTTTTGTCTTATAGTCACGACCCTCGGAAGGGTACTGAGAATGAAGATATCATCAGAAGACACCCTACTGCGTCGATGCGTAAGGAACACAATATTTCGCGTACTATTGAACCAGGTCTCACTATCCGCGACCCCGAGGCACGCCCTGAAGTTAGGAAACGTCGACTGACGAAGAAGACTGTCACTCGTTCGAAGAGACATGCTCCTCCTAGTACTTCTGGTTCTTCTTCCTCCTCCGATGAGGACATACCAAATGTCCCAAATCGGCCAACTGATGGTTCAGGACCTTCTCAGCCTGCAGATAGTCCTGTCGAGAGTCTCCCACAAACCCTCAAAAATTGGACTACTGATGGTTCAGGACCTTCTCAGCAGGCAGATAGTCCTGTCGAGACTCGTCCAAACGGTTGCTCTATGTTACCGTCGATCGATAACCATATTGCATACCAAATATGGAACAATCCGGTAAGTACATTACGTTATGATAATTTTATATATAGTTGTAAGTTCTAAGTTTATCCAATTATTTATAGATAAGTATATTTTATATAGAGATATAACTTCATCCAATTATTTACTTTTTAGGAGAGTTCACGGGAAAAATACAATATATGGAGGTTTGAATTATTGAGAGACGATGTGAAGGCTAAAATCATTCTCACCGGTTTATAATATTTGGGTAACTACTCATATACGACGGTGGATAATGTACTGATATCAGCATTTGTAGAACGATGGCATCCAGAAACCAACACTTTCTATCTACCAAATGGGGAGTTGACGATTACCCTTGATGACGTCCATTATATATTGGGACTTAGGGTTGATGGTCGAGTCATGATGAATCATACTTTTGATGAGTCGAGCATCAACTTTTACGACCATATTATGGATTTTGTATCAGGGTGTTTGGGAGTTGATGCCACTAGCTTTACCACTCTTCGAGAATTCAAGAAGTCGTACGAACTTCCTTTAAAATATTTGGAGGAGATATTCGCTGATCCGGACCCCGAAGTGGATAATAGCGATAATGTGGCCCGTGGATATATGTAGTTCATCTTAGGGCCTGTCGGTATTACGGATAAGTCTGGAACGTCCATATATGCCAAATATCTCATGAATTTGGACAACATAGACACGGTGGAAGAAATATCTTGGGGAAGCGGTATATTAGCATACCTTTACCGTAAGCTTGGTGCGGCATCCCGCGTCGGTTCGAAGACAATATCCGGATGCCAGACTCTACTCCATGTATAGATATATCTTTGTCAACTTGTATACATAATTAAAAAATTTGTTGTTAATTTTTGGACTAATATTTTTTTAACTTGGTTACGTGAAGGCATGGATATACGAGCACTTTCCAACCCTGTAGCGGGCTAAACTGAACCGAGGGTATGACGAGCACCTTCCTAGAATGTGCAGATGGAAGCCAACTAAGGAAGATGTCAAGCGTCCACACACATTGGCCGCCCTACGGAATGCACTCGAAGATATGACGATAGAAGAGGTGAATTAAGACCTAATTTTTTAATGTTTGGTAATAATTGACTAAATTACGTTATGCTAAATGACGTTATGCTAAATTTTATGCGTTACAGATTATTTGGGATCTATATCGTAATTTGCGACAGACTAGTTGTCCATTGCAACCAGTCGCTTTATATCACGGTCTGATAAGTTGTCATAAAATCGATGAGGCTTATATGCCTGATAGAGTGCTCCGTCAGTTTGGCTACGTACAAATAGTTCCAAAGCGCACATTGAAAATGATAACTGCTCCGCGAGGTACAAAACCGCTAAACTATATTCATGCGGAGTTCAACTGGGTCTCGGACTTCTTCACCGAGTGGCAACGTCACGTAATTAAAGAAACCGAACGGCAAGCAGCAGTAAATATGACGGAATGTAGCGACGACTACCTCGCCTACTACGCTGGTGTCGGACTACCTACGTTGTTCCAACGCGGCGACGATATTGTGCGTGTACCATCAGATCTTCCTGCCAAATCGGTCTTGTATACTTCATTGGTCAAGATGGTGAGCCAACTTATTCACTTTCAGTTTGATATATGTAAATGTTTATAACGTAACCAATTTTTTTAATTCTCATGAATAGGCTAGGAAAGTGAAGAAGCCTCATAAGTTGCCAGGGTACGAATTATATGGCAATCACTGACGAGCTACAACAAATCGACAACGCTGAAGATTTTCTTTTCTTGGAAAATAGAGAGCAACGTACAAAGAGGCGGCATAAAGTTTAGTCCATGTTTGAAGACTTGTAAAATTTTGCTACAATTTGTGTTTTGAGACATGTAAAACTTTTAAGTTTTAAAACTTTGACTTGTAATACTTTGCTACAATTGGTTATGTTTTAAGTTTGCTACAATCTGCTACAATTTGCTATAATTTATGTTTTTAGTTTGCTATATATAGTTGTTAAATGTGCAGAGGCAGTGGCTAAAAACTTGGACTGTCATATTCTGGACAGTCCTGAAAGCTATCAGGACTGTCAAAAAATTGACAGTCCTAGTTTTATATATAATTTTGCAGTGACAGTGGGTTCAAATTAGGACTGTCAAAAAATTGACAGTCCTCATAGCTTGTAGGACTGTCAAAATCTTGATAGTCCTAGTTTTATATAAATTTTTCAGTGGGTTAGATTTAGGGCTGTCAAAATTTTGACAGTCCTCATAGCTTTTGGGACTGTCAAAATCCTGATAGTCCTAGTTTTACATATAAATATGCAGAGACAGTGGGTTAAAATTAAGACTGTCAAGATTTTGACAGTCCTAATTTCTTGTAGGACTATCAAAATTCTGACAGTTCTAGTTTTATATAAAATTTCTAGTGAGTTAAAATTAGGACTGTCAGAATTTTGACAGTCCTCATAGCTTGTGGGACTGTCAAAATTTTGACAGTCCTCATAGCTTTTGGGACTGTCAAAATCCTGACAGTCCTAGTTTTACATATAAATGTCCAGAGACAGTGGGTTAAAATTAGGACTGTCAAGATTTTGACAGTCCTAATTTCTTGTAGGATTGTCAAAATTCTGACAGTCCTAGTTTTATATAAAATTTTCAGTGAGTTGAAATTAGGACTGTCAGAATTTGACAGTCCTCATAGCTTTTGGGACTGTCAAAATCCTGACAGTCCTAGTTTGACATATAAATGTGTAGAGACAGTGGGTTAAAATTAGGACTCAAGATTTTAACAGTCCTAATTTCTTGTAGGACTGTCAAAATTCTGACAGTCCTAGTTTTATATCAAATTTCCAGTGAGTTAAAATTAGGACTGTCAGAATTTTGACAGTCCTCATAGCTTTTGGGACTGTCAAAATCCTGACAGTCCTAGTTTCACATATAATTGTGCAGAGACAGTGGGGTTAAAATTAGGACTGTCAAAATTTTGACAGTCCAGTTAGCTTGTGGGAATGTCCAGAATTTAACAGTCATAGTTTTATACATATTTTGACTCATTGCACAACATACAGTTCAATATACAGTTCTAGTTTTATTTCTTTCATTGCACAACATACAGTTCAATATACATGGCTTATTGCACAACATACAGTTCAATATACAGTTCAATATACATGGCTCATTGCACAACATACAGTTTAATATACAGTTCAACATACATGGCTTATTGCACAACATACAATATAAGATGTATCAATCGATTAGAATATCAAAGTAGTCCTTCGACAAGATTTTTGGATCCTCCATCTTCTTATAGCCAACAATTGCATTCGTGTAGGGTGTCGTCCATGCAATCGCTTCCTCTGGTACGTGTTTATACCAAAGCGTAAAAGGTGGAGAAATAGGAGAATGACCGATCAACCTTGGGATGACAAAGTGTTGTCCGACAAGCCCTATCGAACATAGATTGGATAGTCCGTGTTCGGCCGGGGGAGCGCACATTGGAAAGAAAGTATTGTTAATGTCTTGTGAGATAATTACAATAGGTATCTTATACCTATTAGAGAATACGTATGCAGCAGGCGGGACATCCATGTAATGGTCTGGTCCGGTAACTGTTTCCGTACAAGGTATGATTGCCAACAAATCTCCAATAATTTCTTCGCCGAGTATCTGCCTATAGAAGGGTAGACGAGACTCCAACTCCTCGTACAGCTCTTTCCTAACCTGTCTCCATCCTGCTTCAACTGAATAGCCTAGTTGTCTTGCTAGTGCATAATATCCACAATGGCCATCCTTAGGAACATCAACAATAGACCAAATGAAATTTCGTATCTCAGGTAGAAAATTTGAATGTATAGACTATATGAATCAGAGAAGTTATCTAAACCCTCTGCCGTGACTGCATCATTCGTTTCCTGTTTCTTCCCCCTTTGAATAGTAAGCTGTCACTACCACATTCTAAAAATAGGGGTATTTTTGACTTTTTGTATATTATTAATATTGTGGTAGTTATTTATAAATGATTGCATGTATTTAATTTAACTAATTGTATGAGTTGTGTATTTATATATATATTATATTATATACAGTATTCTTAATGTTGAGCTAGTAGACTTAACCTAGAAGCCCACTAGATGAACACCTGACCAAATGATAGGGTTACGAATTTAATTTGTATTATTCATGATTTAATTATTTGGGGTTGTAATTAATTACCGTAGTTTATTTAATTGTTATATCCTACCGTTGTTGCAATATTCGGAGCCCAGCCTTAGCCCATAATTTCCAACAAGTTATTGCATTATAGACTTAACCCACCAATTTAGGCGCTAGACTTTTCCGTCACTCAAAATCATAATCCTTTGTGCTCTAATTTAATTGCACAACTTCCCGTATCCGAAATTCATTATTTAATCTTATGTCGCGCACCCGTGTCGTTGCCATCAATTTTGACACACCAACTCAACCCGTTTAGCCGGACCAATTAAAGGGTCCAAGACTGACACCAAGCCTACACCTTTCATGACCTTTGTGTCACTCATAATTATGCTCTCTTGTGCTTCATTTTAGCCGCATAATATTCGTCACGGACGTTTATTTAATTTCTAAATAAAATCCAACTTTGTATCGTTGTGCGTTCCAATCAAAATTGGAGGCAATCTCGATCCATTTTCGTGTAACCCAAATTAGGTAATATTCTGCTCTGAGTCTTCTTCACTAATGATATCTATGTCCCAACCTAAATTTAGTCCCATGTATTTCTAATTAATTTTAGAACATCTCTTGCATTTGTTTCTAATTAAATTGGGGATACCAACTTTGACTAATCCTGTTTTAACCCAATTTAATCCAAATACCCCATTAATTAAGCCCATACAAAACACACAATACCCCCTCACCCTACAAAACACCAAACACCAAATCGCCCACCAATTTTTCATCATTTCATGTGTCTGTGCAAATACCCAAATTTAAGGGGGCTCATTAGCAAATGTTGTATTAGGTGTCAACACCCCCATTGGTTCAAACTAAATGGAGAGCCCTAATATTTGACTAGTCAACCTAACCCTCTCCTTGCATGAATAATTTTCCTCATGTCAAATCCTGGCTACCCATTCAAAATGGGAGCATCATCACCACACATTCCCACATCACATCCCCTATTTAATGTCTCCTCAATGCACTCTTCCCAAGCATGCCCTAATCCCCAAACCTTGGAAAGCCCCCACCTCTCTCTCTCTCCTCCCCCTCACTCAACCGTATGCATTTTCTATTTTTTCCATTTCTTCCCTTCTTCTTCTTCTTCCTTTCTTCTTCTTCTTCTTTTAAAAAGAAAGGGAAATAAAAACCAACTTCACCATTATCACCCGGCCGGCCAGTCCTGGCCACCCAGTCCGGCCGAGCTCCTCCGTACTTCCATAACTCTCCCCCGGCCACTCCCTCTTCCACGGTTGCTACAACCCGAGTTCACCTCAGCCATCCCCATCGACTACCACCACTCTACACCATCACCCCAGCCGGAGCTCCCTGCCTCCTCCTTCTCGACCACCCCGTGCCACTATTACACCACCACCCGATCCACCACCATTCCTCCCTCTGCCACCTTACACCACCACTCTTCACCGTACCACCTGAAGCCCCGCCGACCTGTCTTCCCTCCTCCGGCCCTTAACTCCTCACCATCACCATCATCGTCAGAGTCACCATCGCAATTAACTCTGGCAAGCTGCAACTTCCTCCCACCATCATCAACTCCACCACCATCACCGTAGCCCGGCCAACTCCCCCCCTCGCACCTGTAGAACCACCACCACTACACGATACCTTCCCCGGCCGATATTCCTGCTCTCCTCCCCTCTTCCCGAGCTCCCTCCTCCCGCAGCATCACCTACTCCGGCCACTCCGTACCACCATCTCCCTCCGCCATTCAGTTCAGCCATCCCCCGAGCCACCTCCAGCCTCCAGTCTCCGGCCACCCCATCATCATCAGAACCAGCATCACCACCTTCGTCTTCGTCGTCATCCCCGTCGTCGTCGTGCGTGCACACAAGTACAGTTTCCTTCCCTCGCGTACACGTACGCATGTACATATTCGTTTGGTGCATGTATATATGTAATATATGTATTGGTATGTGTAGGATTCGTATATGTATACGCATATACATATATATAGTATATTTCTCTATTAGTATATATATGTATTCAACAATATATTAGTATATACGTATTAAATAAAATATGTTAGTATATATATATATATATATATATATATATAGTATATGTATATGTATATGTATATTTTTACTGGTATATGTATATAAATATATATTCAGTATACGTATTTTTTTCGTATACATAAATATTTGTTGTTGTATATATATATAAATATGGTATGTATATTTTTAAACATATATATATATAGTATATAATTCTTTTAGTATACATACACTTATACATATTTTTGTATGTAATTATTGGTATACACATATATATGTATTATATTTAATTAATGATTTATGCTAACTGATAATATGTATAATTATGAATGTATTAGGCGACCCAAGTGTAACCAACGGATACCCCGTATTTACATTGACCTGTAACCCTGTAAATTATTATGAGACTGCCATATGTACACCGACGTACTAGCGAGACCCGTATCACCGACTGTCTGAATTTACAGCAATTAAAGACACGACACCCGCACAATTAGACACGCACTTGACCCTAGTTGACTAGTGCCATACCTGGCATAGTCCCTGAGTTTAATGTATTTGTGATTGTGTTAGTGTAACGTCTGATGCAAATATTAAATTTTATGATATGTCTATAGGACTGTTGGATTATCCAGACGATACTTCGGAACTGGACATTGGTATTACCAGCTAAGGACCCAAGGCGAGTACATTCTCTGATAGTTTCTTATTTATGATATCCCCTATGTTCATTGTATCTAGTATAAATATCCATATTCTTGATACGATGGTTACACGGATTGGTATATCCGAATCTCGTCATGAGATGTTATTCCTTGTTCATGGTATATCTTGAACAAGTCTTGTTTCATTGTTATCTTGTGCATGTACAGACACTGATTTTTGGGGAGACTTGCTACCTTCTTAGGGAATCCCGTGCCATAGCGTACCATGGTTGGATCTACTATACCAGTCGGGGGTGGGAATTATTTTAGTGTAGATATGTGATCATACCCTTCATGTACAAGTCTTGTTCACATGTTAGTGTTGGTCATACACCGCACGTATGACTAGCCAGGCCATTATTCCTATACTAGTTCCCAAGCCGATCACATGTTAAAGCTAGTACTCACACACTTAGTCATAGTATTATTGCTCATTGACATATTGTTCCTTCCCGTATTTATTTACAGTATTTCTAGTATTTCCTTTATTGTATATCTCTCGTACACGGGATCACTAGTTATCTTAGTCAGTTTCTTTTAGTAGTTTATTGGTACCAGATTTGTCTCCGGCATACTTTTTTGAGACTTAGATTTATTGTTGAGTTAGATTATTTCTATTTAGACTTGTGTTGCATTTTATTTTATATTCTTCGAGATCTTATCGTGCTATAGTTATGTGATTGAGTATGTTGTTCATATTATATTGTGTTATCCGTGTCTCCTTATGGAGTTGGATGCTCGTGTGAGATTGTTTAGATAGTATCATGACCTAGATAGCGTTCTACCGCCGATGTTGCGACGTAGGCTGGACGTACCCACGTACTCGTGCCCAATTCCGGATGCGGGTCGTGACATAAGCTTACTCTTTTTCTACGAAAATACCACACTTTAGATAACCGACTTTGCCTCAACTTTCTCCAAATTGTGTTCAATATGTTCAAACAAGGATGGATCTCTTTTAGTTGACTCCATCTCCTTCTTTTTTGCTCTACTCATTCTTGAGTGTGGTCTTCCCTTAGGAGTTCGAACAATATATGGCTATTACAATCGAGTTGTTGCCGGGACTATAATTTTTTGGATTTTAACCTCAATGGATCTTCTTTCCGGTTCTGATGCGATATACCACCTTGCGTGCAGGAGTTTCACTTGTGGCAAATAAAAGAAATCATCGTGAACTTCCACCGTTGGCATTATCGACAACTGTCTCCAACGTTGAGCAACACCATCTATTGGAATAGGTATAGATTGACGACAATATTTGTTAATCTCATGTGTACAAGGAAGGTCGAGTGAATATCGATATGAACAACCGTAAACCTCGGGATCATAACCAACCAACTTTGACCTACCAATCTCCTCAAATAATAAGCCCAAGGCCTTGTGAGATACTACATGGATTAAACCATCTAAGAGGTGTTCATGCTTGTATTCATGCTTTACAATATTGAGGCTCATCTCAAATGATGCTACAATCTCGTTCACCGTAAAAATAATCATCAAATGAATCGATTGCCAAACGGAGACAAAATTACCGACCGATGATCGTAGATATCTTTTTAAACTTGAGTGTGATCCTTTGACCCGGTTCGTAGTAATGGTGCCATAATGCTTCACCATGTTCGTCCATGCTAAGACGAATTGTTATTTATGTGGTTCTAGCCAAGTATCTTTGATATAAGATATGCATGTCGGGTTACTCGTCTCCCACTTTTGTTGGAACATATACCATGTTGTATCATAGTTGTCTGTAGTACTTGCTCGCCATACAAGACTCCAATCACTGTAGAATTCTTTGAAGCGAAGCATGTCAATTTTACTGTCCAAATTTTCAAATTTTCTCTTGCATTGAGCTTGGATATTTCGATTTATATGCCAAGTGCATAGTAGTGTATGCACATAAGGAAATAAAATATCTATAACATTTATCAGTGCATATTCTCTGTCGGTAACAAAAACAGAGGGCTCTTTGTATCCTGTGTAAAGGGATTGTTGTTTCCTCAACGCCCAAGTGTAATCCTCTACTGTCTCACTCTTCATAAAACAAAAAGCGACTGAAAATATTTTTTCCGTAGACGTAAACCCAACAACGTGAAAAAGAGGCATCTTGAACTTGTTGGTCTTATATGTACAATCAAGGGCCAACACATCTGTGAAGGACCGAGCCAAGTGTGTGCAATCAGGATGAGCCCAAAACAATGAAAGGAGTTTATCATTTTGTGGATGTCTTCTATAGTACTCCACGTAGTGATGCTTCCCAAGCAACTTCAATACTTGCTGCATCGCCATTCTTTCTTTCATACTATTACATTTCGCTCTGGCCAAACTATTATAGATCATCCTCATGGTTGACTTGTTCCCATCTTCTTTTTGTCGCACGGCAGAATAAAATTATTTCGGTGCAACTCCGGAAAGGAACAATTCTTCAACCAACTTTCTCTCATCCTCCTTCAACCGTGCCACGTAGGCATGACCCGTAAGTGTCCCTGGAATAGGATGATTGTGTCTTCCATTCTTAACTTCGATTATCTACTTCACATCTTCTACTTTTACAATCAATACCTTAAATGGACAACCATATTTTCTCGTCCCAACATTTTTCTTAGGGATTTTTTTTCAACAACACCATTTTTTTTATGATGCTCCCTGAATACACCTCCTCTTTCACAGCCCAGCTCTATATATTTTTGGCCCGACCGAGATCTGATGGATCTTGCAATGACAATGACTATGTTATGTCATCATCCAACTTCTCTGCACCAATCTAATGCTTCTTCCTGGGATGCAAATTGAATATCCGTTGAGAATATATCCTCCACATCAACCCCAATAGCAGGATGTACCATAACATCTGTACAAGGTTGGTCCTATAACCAATATAAAATAATCTAAAAATTAATAACTTCAAATAATTGGCAGTTCAAATAATTTACAGTCTTTAAGATTCAAGACTGTCACTATTTTGACAGTCCACTTAGTATATAGGACTGTCGAAATTATGACAGTCCTATATTTATATAGGACTGTCAAAATTATGATAGTCCTGTATTTATATAGGACTGTCAAATTATTGACAGTCTTATATTTATATAGGACTTTCAAATTTTATACAGTCCTTACACGATGACTGTCAAAATAGGGTTGTCATTTTACGTACCGTACGTGCTTCGGAACAACCGACATGTTGTTCGGAAGGACCGGAGTGCATATTTAATGGATTGCATGATCCGACATTTTTATCGAAGATAATTTCATGCATCGCTCCTACAATAGTCAAATAAAACTAAATATTTTTGTGACAATCGCAAAACTTATTCATCGTATGTTGTCGAAGATATACCGGAAGAATATTTGTTGGACAATCACCAAAGCAAAATTTTCTTCCACTTAGGACCACAACTATCAAATTCCAAAGTTAGATTTAGATTTTGGGACTTGGAGAATGAGAGATTTCTTCATGTGAGGGTGAAATGAAAAACAAACAATACAAATAATTTTTACTTATATAGCTTGGTGTGGGCTAGCCCTAAGTAACTTTTAGGAGTGGCAAACTTGTAATTTTTGGTAAAATTTTAATGGGCTAGCCCCAAGTAAAATGTGTAGTGCCCTTATCACTACCCTTCTCTAAGGGAGGAGAAGAGAGGTTTTGATCTAAGTCATCAACCGTCAATATATATCCTACAATTAAAAATTTTAATTTTTTTTTACTAAAATGGCAGGTGAATTATGCACGACAATTTTCCACACATGCATTACTTGATGGTTATCAACAAACGTGAAGTAATGTAATAGATTTTCTTGACGCTTCATCTAAAAACGTCAAGTAATATGGTCAAATTTTAATACATAACACAAAATGTGTATTTTCTGGACGTATGTCTAAAACTGTCAAAATAACTACTTTCCTTGACAGTTTGGACCATATGTTAATAAATCAACCGTCAAGAAAGACCATTTTTCTTGTAGTGGTAGGTAAGTATCAAGCTTTGGTATATTAGTTGGAGTGTTGAGTTTTGCTAGTATTGACCTAGAAACTTGGGTTTGACCTAGTTTGACAAAGACAACCTAGTTTGGACCTAGAAACCCCCTGTTTAACTAGTTGACTTAATTATCATTCAAGAATACCAACTAACATTATTATTTCATATTTAGGTCTTTGTGACTCTATTTTGGACATCGATCCTCACACATTGCTCAAGACCACAGGCCAGTACATTCTTTGACAGTTTCTTTATTTTGACGATTACGATGATTCTAGTATGTAGTGTTATGCTTGATTTTCGACATAGTGGATACACGGGCTAGTATCATAGATACCGGTCATGAGTAGCCATGATTGGATCCATTTTACTAGATGGGGACTGAAAAGTATTAGTTTATTATGTGATCATACACCACTCACTTGTGCATAGCTCACCCTTACTACACGAGGGTGTAGCCTAATCTTATTACTTGTGCATAGCTCTCCGTATATGATTGGCCTGATCCCCTTATATGTACTTGTTCATAGTCAATCATACTTGATTGACCTGATCCCTTACTCTACTTGTGCATAGCCAATCATATATGGTAGAACCTGATATTGTCCCAACTCGATCACATAATAACTAATATTTTAAGGGACTTAGTAGTTGTTCATCTCTCCATTCCAGTTATACCTGCTGATACAGTCATTTCCTTGTTTAATTATAGTTCATTATTACATGTGATATAATTATTTGTGCACCAATTTTCTTATTGTTCCAATATTCTTCCATCTTCTATTTTCATTGCTTACTATTTTATAGTCTTTGTTAATTTAATGGAACTGCTGTTAGTTTATGTGCTTTACTCAAATCCTAACTGGATAACATTTTTCAGAGGATCTCGAGGACTTTTGTCCCACGTTCTACGACCTAGGAGTAGATGGGGGTTACATCTAGGAGCTTCAGGAGGATTCTGTCCAAGTAGTGGATCCATTAGTAGTGACTTAGCGCCTAGCATTTATATTGTATCATTACAAAAAGAACCCTCATTTGTGACAAATATTTATGAGGTTCTCGAAAAACATAGTAGTTGCGACAAAAAAGATTGTTCCGTCAGAAGTATCTCATAAAAGTCCATACTAATTCTAATGCATAAAGCGCGCTCGGAAAATAGCTATTTTTATGTCGTAATTGTTCAATAATTGGCGGGAGTTGTTGGCACAAATACTATTTTTGACCAAAATATTTCTTCTTCAAAAAAAGAATATAATTATTTATGAGGACGTATTAGACCGGTCGAAAGTAGTTAGACTAATTAAAAGGGCATAAATTTTGTAACTAAAATGATACTTATATATATTTTGTTATTGTTTTTTAGCAATGAAAAGTTTAAATTTCCAACCCTACCTGAAAATTTCCTTCCCAAATTTCAAATTTCAAATTCCCTCCTCTCCAAATTCCAAATTCCCTCCTCCCAAATTCGACCAATCGCCCCCTTAATCTCTCCTGTACACCCAGAGCTTCACCCAATGGGTTGTACCATCTCCAAGCCGGCCCGTTGTGACCGATGGGGGATCCCGCTACCCCTTCCGCACTTTCGCATCTATTGCATGCCGGTCCACCACTGCGGCGCATCGTCGGAGAAGGTCGGCGACAGCTAGAGGCACCTCATCACGCTCACATCCTCCACCCTTGGCTCCCTCAATCTTGACTTCGACACGGATACAGTCTCGGACGAGGAGGTCATGATAAATAATAGTAATGATTGCAGGATCAAAGATATGAAAGATGTAGTCGACAAGACCAAGGTGTTAGAGGTCAATATTGTTGTTGTTGTTGGGGACAGGGAGGACCTCGTCCGACTACTCTACCGGATCATCCGGGACTGGATTATAATTTGTGGGTGAGTTCCTGTCTCTCCAGTGTTTGAAAGAATACCTTATTGAGTTTGATGTTGTGAGTTCTTTGTATTTTACTTAAGAATAACTTGCTATTAAGGAATGAATAATTATGATATTGATAGTAGCAAAGGGTTTATAATTTGAATACAACATATTCATTCCAAACTATTATGGGCATTTCATATAGTTATGTAATTAATGTTTATATACTGAAGTTTTATCTTGTTTTATTATTTTTGTTGACAAACTTTTTGTTCATTTGGCTTCCACTTGACAAAAATTCTATTGATCATAGTCTTATATACGATGTACCAATAAACTGAATTTATGGTGTCAAATGAATTTACACTAAATTTATATTTATATTTTTTATTTTTTGTTAGGGTTGATGACGCATCAGTTTAGATGCACAGATTGACAATTATGCCAATACCAGCTACTACATCATCGCAACATAGTTTGAAGTATCAGCTTATACCGATCTGATACGGGCGATACTGATACAGTTTGACATGTCCCGATCCGATATTGACCAATACCAGATACTGATAGATACCGACATTAGAGGTCTCTTTTTTGGTCAATTCGACAAAAAAAATTGAATTAAAAAGACCAATTAGCAAGAGTGTAAAAGCATAGTAAGGTTGTAAAAGTATATAAAAGAGAAAAATTTATCTATTGCATATAAATCAATCGACAAGGGTGACTACTATTTCATTCAATTTAAAAAATACTAAGAAACAACACTGAAAATACTTTAAATTATGCATAAATGTATAAAATATATTTTCTAAAATGTTAATAATTTACTAATAGTTGTTTGCTTTTCGATACCAAAAATTCGATACTCCAATCCAAAACAACCGATACTATCGATACCGCCGATCACGATACTCATAGGAAAGGTACGATACCGATTTCGATACCGATACTTTGAACCTTACTCACAACCCTTAGGATACTTCAAGCTCTGAGCCTATTACAAACATCCTTCTTTTTCGTTGCTATCGGCTCCAACAATTTCATCAACAACTATTTAACTCACATACAATTGGTGCCTCAGAGAGCAACGATGCCTCCCGGTGCATTGATCGAAGGCCTCATCTCAAAATATAGACTTCATCTAACATTACTAATTCCATTCACTCTTTCTACCAATTTATAAGGTTTTTAATAACTTGTCGCCAGTTTAGTAATATGGCTAATGATGTTTCTTTTTCTTTTTCTTCCCTTTAGTGATTATATTACTTGGATGCACGGAAGATCCCCGTGATAAATGTTGGTCCTATCGGCTGTATCCCGTACTTTCGGGAGCTCAACCCATTAACATGAACCAATTGCGTAGAATTTTTGAACCAGTTGGTTGTGTGCTTCAACGAGAGGCTGAAGAACCTTGTCGCGGAGTTGAGCTCAAGCCTCGAGGGATTACATTATATTGAAGATGATGTTATGATAGATTCGATATCTAAGTCCTTATAAAGGAAACAAATGATAATATTAATAAACAAAACATAGGTCAACCATAGAATGGTTATAGATTGCTTATGTCGTGTCGATGACTTGAGATACCCAGTCACTGTAGAAACTACGACTTTACTATAGTGATGTTGACCGTTAAAATTTGATACCTGAGAGCTATAATTGTTTCATAATAAATTTATCTCATGATTAACAAACATGGAAACTGAAGGTTATATATTTTCACTTTATTTCCCATCTATATTAATTTTACTTGTATTAGGAAATAATGGAAAACTGACGAACAAGGAAAGATTTGGTGGGACAAAATCAACAAAGAAGAGCTTACTTCCAACCGAGGGTGCTTGTGCGAGCTAATGTACCATGTGATCATATCCTAGCTTTCATTTGTCAACACTATGGTATGGAAAGTTCACCTAGTTTATAATAGGTGGGATCCTTGTAACATCAATTGTCCACGAAAAACCTTGACTATTTGTTTAAGGTAGCTCATATAAAGGGAGAATTTTGATTCGATCTTCGTTACTTGTATATGTAGGAACGAGGGGATAGTCATAGAAATGTATGCATTATGTATTAACAAATTAGTTTTTTTTAAGCCGCTGTAGTTAAGTCGCAGACTGCTAATTTTCTTTGGAACAAAACTTCTTCAAGATGCTTTGTCTTTCTTTGATTGGGTGGGAAAATCTTCTAGTTCTGTTGGAATTAAAACTATTACTCCTAGTTTTTTGAGCTACATATTTAATAAAAATTAGCTTGTTTGTGGTGAAAAATAATTATCCAAATTATTCTACTTAACCCCTAAATTTGTGCCCTTTTTGAATGACTTATTGTAAAATTGCTCTAACATTGTCCTTTAATGTTTATACCCTAATTTTTGGTAATGATACGAAATTGAGGTTATCTTTTCGTTAATTCATAGTTAATTTTTTTTAATAAACTTGATTATCATGCTTGCAGCCAATTTAATTTTTTCAGTAGGCTGATTTAATTGGTTCTGCCACTTCTTGAAAGTTGTGGGTTCGAGTGTCGACATCGAAAGAAATTGGATAGCTGATGTTATGTTATATAATTAATAGGCAAAGAAACTACCTTTTATGTGAAGATTGTTCTTACATGCTGATAATTTCATGGAATAGAGATTTTATTTATGTCAGGTTCTGACAATTGCCTAATTGATCTTCCAAGTATGATGTTCTAGTTGAAAACCTCATGGATCCTTCTCACATACATTACTAACACCATGGAATAATAAATATTCCAAAGCTCCTTGGACCTGCTAATAACTCTTTTTATTCATGCAATGGTTCACACATGTGCATATGAATTCCTTAAGGTTATTGATGATTGGTGAAAATTATTTTCACAGGCTTGAGCAAAGCTTCTGAGTTAAGATAATTATTTTCACAGACTTTGATTATGTTCCTTAAGGGGGTTAAATCAATAAAAACGATGATTGGTGTGAAAATTACATTGAAAATAATTACATCGAATTTGCTCAAGCATGTGAAAATTACATTGATTTAACCCCCTCATGCCCTTAAGAGTTATTGGGAAACATATATTATGTTCCTTTTGTATTACATTGATTTTCAAGGTGTTTCTTTGATAACATAATATCCAACTTTTCTGTTGTTTCTGTAAGTATTTCACATTTCACCTTTCCGACCTGAATGATAATAGCTTGTCACTTAATACATGTATATCTGTTGTTGTAGGTAAAAAACTCTAGGGCACCATTCACGTTGCAACAAGTGCCAATTGGTCTGTGGGCAGATTTATGGAGATTGTCTTTACACGAGGTGCAGTTTTTCATTCCAATTATTGTAGACCATAGTTGTTCTTATTTTCTTGAACTGCACTCCTATAGTATGACATTTAGTTTCTTTACTCCTTCAAGTTATCGAAGATGGGCAAGTTACGCGAAGTAGAACCTATAATAAACTTTTGACGCTAGACACAATATTTGAATAGCTTGTCAATGCATACGAATCATCAATGATGCTAGTGGGCTCTATAAATTAAGAGATCAAAGTCCAAACATCACGAGGTCTGGGGACCATGAAGAGGTTGGCATCTACAACCTATGAGACAACACAGCAAGGGAGAGATCTCAGTCGCCAGTATCTTAACTATCCATAGGTTGTAGTCTGCTAGCAGCTCACAAAAGATGAGGAAATTAAGATGGAAAATATTGGTTGGAAACCATATAAGGACTATTTCCATGTTTCTTAGTTTGTATGAAATTTAAGTATTATGAGGTTATTTGTAGATGTAAGCAAACATTTGTAAGAAGGAATGAGTGTAAATATAATGTATCAAAATTGTACAATGTATCAAAGTTCAAACAAGGAATTAATATAATCTTACAATCATTTTTTTGAGAAGCTAAATTTCTTTCTTCGATGTTCCTTTATTGTCGTAAGTTTATATTATTGATAAAAAAATATATAGTCGCAAATAAATCGTCTATCGGAAGTAGTATTTTTGAGAAATATTTATAGTCAGAAACACATTATCAAAAAATAAATTGTTTGTCCTGTTTGTAAACATTTTCGACAACCAAATCATTATTTTCGAAGGCATTGAATTATGAAAAATATCCATTCGTCTAATGTTTAGAAAGCTTGTTTGCGACGATGAGAAAACAATTACGATGGTAATTTTCTCTCACAAATATTCACATTTCCGATGGTTTGTTGGAAAAAAACCTTTTCCGATGCTCACATTTACGAAGGCGTATGACGACGGGATACCTTCGGAAAAAGTATTTCCGACAGCAAATTGCCAGTTCCGAGGAAATATTGCCTTCAAAATTGAGGGTTTTTTTGTAGTGTATTTGGATTGTTCCATTTAAAGATATTCTGAGTTGTATCATTTGAGACTTATGTTGCATTTGAGTTAGCTAGACTCTTAGACTTATTGTTATTGTTGGAGATGTTATTTCTAGACTTGTGTTGGAACTTCTTTATATTATTTTATCTTTTTATCATTTTATTCATCTTCTAATAGATTTTATTGTGATTGAGTATTGGTTGACATTATATTTATATTTTGTATTCATCTTGTCCTCCTTATGGAGTTGAGATCATTGACAGGTTATATGTTATGGTGAGATGTGATGGATAGTATTGAGACCTAGACATTATTTTACCGCCGATGCTGCGGCATAGACTGGACGTACCCATGACTCATGCCCAAACTCCGGGTATGGATTGTGAAACATTTTTATGGTGGCACATGCAGGTCTATGTCAAAGTCGCTACTAGTACGATATCGTAGTAGTTCTCAGACTTAGAGTACTATTACGAGCCTGCTATATGATATAGGATATAGGATGAGAGTATACTCAATCAAAACTTGGAAGATTTCCAATTTATTGATTTTGCTATCCTTATCATTCTGAATATTTTCTTTCTTGAATATTAATGTCTTTCTTTAATGATATCATACCTTGTGCCATATTTGACTTCTTCTTGTTTTGATCTGTCTTTAGGATGCTGCCGAAGACCATATCGTAGAGATAAGGACCTGCATCTTCAGAGAGATCCTCCACCTCTCAACATGCCACCCGGACAGTTGGAGTTTCTCCTCATACTTCACCCTTTCATGTAAGAGTTTCCACATCTTTTAGAGGTCCTTCTCCCCCACCTATCCGGAGGGTTGTCCCGGCTATTACAGAGAACTTCCATACCGTCGCAAATTCCTTTTTCGAGAGGTGTGCCTGCTGATGGGGCACATATATTTGCCTTGATCCAGGGCATAGTAGATGCTCAGAGGATGATAAAAGAGGCTCAACGTATTCAGGATGAGGCACAAAGAGTGCAGGCAGACGCGCACCAAGCAAAGACGGAGCTGATGAAAGAGAGTATGGAGAATGCTCACCAGGTGGCTCTACAGGCAGTGGAGAGAGTCGCCCATCAGCATCCTGGCCAGTCGTAGCAGCAGAGGCTAAGTACTATTGTGGACTTCTAGAGGATGTCACATCAGGATTTTAAGGGTATTGAGGGGATAATCTACGTGGATGACTGGTTGGAGGATATAGAGAGGATCCTATCATTGGCCCAGATTCCAGACAGCCTGCTGATCGAGGTAGCCGGCAGCCAGATGTTCGATATTGCAATCACTTGGTATCGCACAAAGCTGAGGCTTACCGCTCCAGGACTTACTTGGAAGGCTTTTAAGGAGCTTTTCAATAAGAAATTCTTCTCCGACGTGGCCTTGGGAGCCTTAGAGAGTCAGTTTCATGACTTAGTCTAGCGAAACATGTCGGTTGACGAGTATGCTGCAGAGTTCTACCGTTTGAGCCATTTTGCACCATCTTGGATTCGGGACCCAGGAGATCGAGCCCAGAAGTTCAAGAAAGGGATGATGAGGGAGATCAAGTCGCGTACTTTTGGTCGTCGTACCGCTACCTTTGAGGGCATTCTGATGGATGCCCAGATTGCTGAGGATGATATGGTTCTCAGGCCCAAGAGGGGTAGTGACATTTCTGGAGGTACGAGTGGCAGTTCGGGACCGGCCAAGCATCCCCAATTTCAGTAACATTAGAGGCCGTATAAGCACCAAGCACTAGATCATGGTCATCACCATCAACAACTACAGAGGAAGGCACAACAGCCATTCATTGTGTATTTTGTGGAAAGCTAGGACACACCTGGGAGGATTGTCGAAAGAGGCTGGGAGTGTGCCATTTTTGTGGGTCACCCAGCCATCGGCTAAGGGATTGTCTAGCTCGTCTAGCTCAGGGAGGACTAGCTTGAGCACCAGTTCAGGGAGGACCAGCGAGGCCACTTGCAGTTCAGTAGAGGGGACCTCCAGTTCCACCACAGCAACAGAGATTCTTCCAACACTAGCAGCAGTAGAAAGGTTTACCCAAGGGACGAGCATTCGCCATGACGGTCGAGGAGACCAAGGCAGATGAAGACATGATTTCAGGTTTAATCCTTCTTTATTCCTTTCCAGCATTATCTTTATTTGATTCTGGTGCTTCCCTTAGCTTTGTATTGTATCTTTTGCTCTTAAGCATCGTTTAGAGGCCGAACCCTTGGCTAGGACTTGTAAGATCTTGATTGGGGGTGGCATTATCCTTGTCAGTAATTTTTTCAAAGATTGGAGAGTTATATTAGGAGGCCAAGAATTGAGTGCGTGCTTACTCATAATACCACTTTCGAGCTACTATATTATACTCAGGATGGATTGGTTGAATATGCACCATGCTACTATAGATTATTGTGGAGATAGAGAGATATTTCGACCGCTAGGAGAGCCAGAGTTCGAGATTGCCAGAGGAGCAATGGAGCAGATTGTGGAGCCATGGTGGAAGAAAAGGAGATGCTACATTCTTTGATAGTGGAGTTTCTGGATGTTTTTCTAGTAGAGTTGCCAGGATTGCCGCTAGACAAGGATGTTGAGTTTTCTATAGGTTTGTGCCAGACGTTGAGCCAATATCACAGCACGTCTACTGGGTCAACAACAGCGAACTGGCAGAGTTGAAGAAGCATGTTGATGAGTTACAGGATAAGGATTTATCAGATCCAGTTCACAGTGGGGTGCACCAGTATTGTTTGTACGAAGAAGAATGGGTCGGTACACATGTGTATCGACTACAAGGCTCTTAACAACCTCACTATACAGAATAAATACCCACTGCCGAGGATAGATGATCTCTTCGATCAGTTGAGCAGAGCGAAGGTATTTTCAAAGATAGACTTGAGGTCAGGTTACCAAAAAGTAAAAGTGAAGAAGGAAGATATTCCGAGGATAACTTTCTGAACTCGGTATGGCTAGTTCAAGTTCATGGTGATGACGCTTGGGTTGACCAATGCCCCGGTAATATTCATGAACCTGATAAAATGGTATACCACAAGTACCTTGACAAGTTCGTAGTGGTATTCATTGACGATATTCTTGTGTATTCGAAGATACCAGAGTAGCATGAGGAGCACCTGAGGATAGTTTTGGAGACTCTCAAGAAGGAGGAGCTTTACGGGAAGCTTTCAAAGTATGAGTTCTTCCTTGGCCGGGTTGAATTCCTTGGGCATGTGGTGATAGGTGATGGAATATCAGTTGACTCAAAGATAATCATGGCAATGGAGTCGTGAGCTACTCCAAGTTCAATGGCAGAGATCAAGTATTTTCTGGGACTGGCAGGTTTTTACAGAATATTTGTACAAGACTTCTCCAGGATTACAGTGCCAATGACTAGACTGACCAGGAAAGATGTGGAGTTCGTCTGGACAGAGGATTGTCAGGCCGCTTTTGAAGAGCTGGAGAAGAGATTGGCGACAGCTCCAGTTTTGACGTTGCCATAAGGGACAGGTGGATTCATTATCTATAGTGATGCTTCAGGGAAGGGTTTAGGTTGCATTCTTCACCAGCATGGAAAGGTGATTACCTATGCTTCCAAGCAATTACGTCCTCATGAGAAGAACTACCCCACTCATAATTTGGAGTTGGTAGCAGTCATCTTTGCTCTAAAGCTGTAGAAATATTATTTGTAAGGAGAGTGTATGGAGATCTTCATAGACCACAAGTGCTTGAAGTACGTATTTATACAGAAAGAGCCGAACATAAGGCAGAGGAGATGGCTGGAGCTGATGAAGGGCTTCGACATTTTATTGTAGTACCATCCAGGAAAGGCGAACATAGTCACCGATGCCTTGAGCAGGTATCTTGTGGCTATGTACTTGATGATGGACAAACACTTGTTGGCCGATCTTGAGATCTTGGAAATTGAGGTCAAGTTCCTGGTATCAAGATGCAGATATGGCGATTGCAGATATAGTCTAAGATGATGGACAAGATCAGAGCTATGCAGTAAGATGATGAGACTCTGAGGAATATCAGGGCAGAGGTTCGGATGGGATTATCGGAGAATTTTACCATTGTTGGTGATAGATCATTGCGGCACGATACTTGATTATGTGTGTCGAGTGGGGAGTTGCGCAAGAAGGTTTTGCAGGAGGCACATCACACTCAGTAATCTATGCATCCAAGTGTCAACAAGATGTATCGGGACCCGAAGGAGCACGTATGGTGGTATGGTATGAAGCAAGAGGTGGCGCACTTCGTATCCAAGTGTTTAATGTACTAGTAGGTAAAGGCGGATAGACAGAGGCCAGTGGATTACTTCAGCCTTTACCCATTCCAGAGTGGAAGTGGGAGCATGTGACTAGAGATTTTGTTTCGGGGCTACCGCGCTCTCCGGGAGGGAAAGACGTAATTTTGGTCATCATAGACAGGTTGACTAAATCAGCCCACTTTTTACCATTTAAAGTGGGTACATCTACGGAGAAGCTAGCGGATATGTACGTGTGACAGATTGTCAGATTGTATGGAGTTCATGTGAGCATCTTCTCATATCCGGATAGTCATTTTACTTCCCAGTTCTGGAGGAGTTTGCAGGCTAGCTTGGGCACTCAGCTCAAATTTAGTACCTCATATCACCCCAGACAGACGGGCAATCGAAGAGGACTATTCAGACTCTCGAGAATATGCTCCATACTTGTGTTTTGGATATCGAAGGTTTTTGGGAGGATCACTGTCACGACCCACACCCGGTGTAAGGGTACAAGTAAAAAACAATGCCAAACCTATGCCGCAGAATCGGCGGTAGAACGCTGTCTGGATAATCTATCTAACAATATAAAGAACCACCAACAATAATAATGTACTCAATCACCGATCTAAGATGGAAAGCAAGAATTAGATAAAGAATATAATAGTCATAATACAACTCATGAGTCTAAAATAATACATCAATGAGTCTGAAAGAAATAACAAAATAAGCTGGAGACAAATCCAGTACAAAAATACTAAGAAGCTACTACTCCTGGGTCAACTGTCTCACTTGGGATAAGTTCCTCCCGAGCCAGGGTCTCAGACTCTAAACTCACAACATCCTGGGGTCCATAATAGGTAGGGTACCACTCCTCAGTGTCATCTGGAAAAATATATCTAGTCAGGAAAGGAGCAGAGTACATCTCTAACAGCTGTTCTAATCAATGATAAAAACTATGTAACAGTAAATAGATATGAATATACAAGATGCACAATAGATACAAGATATATATATATATATATATATATATATATATACAATAAGAAAATACTAGAAATAATACAATAATGAGCAATATGTCAATGAACAAGAATACTAATGTCTAAGTGTGTGAGTACTAGCTTAACATGTGATCGGCTTGGGAACTTGATACACGAGATACAAGATTTATGGCCCGGCTAATCATACGTGTGGTGTATGATTAACACTATTCAAGATAACAAGATGGGTATGATCACATATCTACACTACATACTCTCCACCCCCGACTGGTATAATAGATCCAACCATGGTACGCTATGGCACGAGATTCCCCAAGAAGATAGCTAGTCTCCCCAATGAAACAAGGCTTGCACAAGATACACCATATACCAAGGAATAATATCTCATGACGAGATCCGGATATACCAATCCGTGTAACCATCGTATCAAGAAAATATGGATATCTATACTAGATACAATGAACATAGAGGATATCATAAATGAAAAACTATCAGAGAATGTACTCGCCTGAAGTCCAATAAATAGTCTCACCGATGTCTGACACGGTGCCTCGAAGACCTAGATATGGAATACAACATCAATACAAAATTTTGGGAAGAAAATAAGTTAACTAGTCAACTTCTAGGTCAATAAGTCAATTCTAAGCCAAAAGTCAACTATGGTCAACTCTGGTCAAGTACCTATTTCTAGGTTGCATAAACATAACACAAAAATATTGGGTCAAGATACTAAAGTCTAAGCCAAGAAACCCATATCTTAAATGTTAGGATACCGTATCTCCGGATACGTAAATTTCAAGGTAAAGATCACAATATATTTATATCAAACAAATATTAATAATAATATAGAATCATAATTACAACATTAATTAGGTACCGTGGTTTTGAACCAACTTGGTATCTCAACAAAATCACAAACTTGATACCCAACCAATATCTTGGGCATCCTCAATTACCTTGGTTCCTCAAGGTAATTTCTAATACCTTGTTATTTTAACTACCAGTATATATATATAACACATATACTAAATATTATACATATAAAGAATTTAGCAATTTAGAATACATTACATTTAATATTACAACATATAAACAATATCTATTTATAAGCATATAGTCATATAAATATATAAAATCTGCCAATCGTCGCTAAAATATGTGCTGAAAACAGATATTCTGATACGCTGCTCATTAGTGACAGTTTCTGCCAGCCGCTGAAGCTGCTGTCACTATTGCTGTTGAGTTCTTCACTGATACTGCTGCTTTGGTGATGGTTTGCAACTGTCACTGTTTAACTGTTGCTGCTGCTGTTGCCCCTAATTAATGATAGCGGCTGCTGTCATTAATACTGCCGCCTCTAGCTATATCGGCATTTGCTGAATTATGACAGCGGCTGCTGTCGCCAACTCCCTATCGCTAAAAGCATAATATATATATATATATATATATAAATATATATCTATATTTAAATACCAATAAACTATAGATACACCTCCTTATTAATATGTACATACTATGACATAGCCACAAGCACACACATACATAAATATATTTATAAATATTCAAATATGCATATGTATAAATAATCATATAGCAATTATATATAATATATTTATCCAATTAAATATACATATATACATATTGTCACAACATACATACATATTTACACATAACACATATACATATATATTTATACATGTAGCTACATACTATATATATTCTTAGTACATATATAATACATAGATCTAGAATATAAGAAGCACAAATATATATTGTTTATGGTAATAAATGAAAGAAATGAAAACTAGGTTTATACAAAACCTTTTCTTTGGTTTACAAATAAGCCAGAAGAGTACAATTAATCCTATACGAGGATGTTAAGTACAAAAATGATTCTGGGGATAAATATTGCTATAGGAGTCTGATCTGCAGTTGATCACTTTGTCCCTTGGACCACACGATGTCGAAGAAGTGCTATAGAAGAAGAAGAAGCTTCAAAAATTACAAGAGGGATTGGATGCTCGATACCAAAAATCGTCAATCACTCCCTTCTGTCTGTGCTCTAGGATCTTCTCTCAATTTTTCGACTTTCCGACCTCTGACCACCATGAATGGAGGTCTCTATTTATAGGCATAGAAACTGAACAGCGGAGAGAACCACACCTTTTATGCGGCGGTTACAATAACTGCTACCCACGTATAAATGATCTTCTGAATAAGCGTGTGACGTGTGTCCCATTAAGAGATAATACGAATAACTGCTGCGAAGATCACGGCATGGAAGCCACGTAGGTAACTGTCCCTCTCGTAGAGATGATTGGCGTAGAAGCCAAATAACTGTCTCATTGGTGTAAAAACCAAATAGATATTCTGATGGCATAAAAGCCAAGTAGGCGTAGAAGCCCAATAGCTGCCATATAGGCGTAGAAGCCAAGTAGTTGTCAAGTTGGCGTAGAAGCCAAAATAGGCGTAGAAGCCTGATACTGCACGGATAGGTAGCAGGCGTAGAGATTAGCCAATTATCCTTCTTTGACTGAGGTCTTGAGCGTATTCTGAGCCGAATAGTCTTGTAACTCATCTTTGCAACCATAGCCTGAGTTGGCGTATTTCAAGGAGATGGCATACGGCATACTCCTATAGCTGAAAATAACCTGATGGCGTAATGTTCAAGGGCGGTGAAGTGGACGTATTAGTCCTAATTATAGCCTACCCAGTCATTAAAAGTAGAACCAAATCTTGTGCATTTAATGCAGAAATCTGCCCCCATCTCGCGTATTAATTACAGAGACGTGCCTCGAGCTCTCTAGGAAGAGCAGCTTTTGACGTGGCGGTCAGCTTTATCTCATCATGAGCGTAAAAGCTTATGTCTGCCTGTATAAAACTAGGCAGCGTATTCCTTGATCGCGTAAACAATGTCTTGTATCAAGGTTTTGTCACTAAACGACGGTCTTGGGCTCTGTGCAGAATCATCATGGCAGCCGTCTTCTGGATAGTCGTGCAGTACTCTTTATTAGGAGTCAGGTTCATTGTACTGTCTGATAGGTTCATTCGAGGAATACGAAGCGTTCCTCGTACAACTGTATGCTACAATAAAAGCAGATAGGTTTTACGCCAAAGTGGCAATGTAGCAACCTTTTTACGCTGGAGCAGTCTGAAAATACTGCCTTTACGCGGGTTGTTCTGGAGCTATATTTGTACGCTGAATTGAGTTGAAGTTCTGCTGTTACGCCAATGGCTCTGAAGTCATGCTTTACGCTGCTCAGTACTAAAATTCTGCTTTACGCAGGTTGTGCGTATAATTTCTCCAGCGTATTTTTCATGCTTCTATATATATACTATAATATATATAATAAGATCTATATATATGCACAAATACAATCTACATGAATTAAGAGCACAAGAATAAATCTACATATAATTACACAACAAATGGAGAGTATCACACCGTATCCTATTAGATCTAGGATACGCATATGACACGAGTCCACCACACATCCAATTGTACCCCGAAGGACACAAACAAGTCACATATATTATTTATGAACAATACGAAGTATCAAAAATAGATCTACGTGTCCGTGTCAAAATATGACATGTACAAAGTCCCGTGTTGGAGGAAAAACCCCCAAATCAACATGTATCACCAAATTGTTGGGATACGACCTACACGTACCCAATTGTGGATACGACACTAGCCCCAAATACACAAGCACATGCCAAATTGATCTATAGGATCAACTGACACACACAACAAATATCATTCTCGGAATTTCTCCAAAATTGACACAAAAAGCACCATAACTTTCTCAATAGGCCTCCTATGAACACAAAACCAAATCCTATGGATAGCCTATGCACATGGGTTAATTTTCCATGGTTAAATCTCAGATTTAGAACTTAATTTAAGGGAAAAAACTGAATTGTACCTATTGGGAGATGGATTCCCAATAAAACCTCCAATTGAGATAAAATTGCCTCCAACTTGTAAATCCTTGCTCCTCTTTGTAGATTCTTACTTCCTCCTTCTAGATCCTTGCTTCTCAAGTCTCTAATGGTGATTTGGGAAGGAATTAGAATAAAATTTGGTAGGAAAATGAAATAAAAATGAAGGAATTTGGTAGTGGGAAATTCTAGATCTAGTTTTGGAATGAAAAGAGGAGAGAGAATTTTCCCCCTCTTTTAAATATAGGCCGGCCCCTTTCCTATCCCTCAAGTTATCATGTAATGTCCATTATACCCCTTGGGTCCTCTTATGAAGAAATATTTAAGGAAGGAAGCTTCTAGTCTAATGATTTAATTAATTTAATCCATCTCCTTAACAATGGGCTTTCTAAATGGGCTAAGTTCTAACCAATTAATTCATGTTGGTCCATGGGTCCAAACTAAACTAGTTAAGTCCACTAATACAAGTCCAAATTAAATAATTAACATCTAACAATAATTAAATAATATAATAAATATTTATTTATTAAGCACAATATTTAATAAATATAAAATTACTAAAATATCCTTTCCTAGAAAATGTGGTAGTGACAAGTCTACCCTCCTTAAAATAATTTTGTCCTCGAAATTCAAGACAAAAACTACCCCCAGAAATCAACAGAACAGAACTAAAGAATCATAACTAACTATGAAAGAACATAACAATGAACAGAACATAATTAGGAAATAACATACCTCAAGGCACAAATAGATATGGATAACGCTATCGCATTTCATCCTCTCTCTCCCAGGTAGACTCCCCCGGAGAGTGATGCCTCCATGCGATACGCACCAAAGGAATAGGCTGGTTTCTCATCACCTTCTCTCTCCGATCTAGAATCTCATCTGGCTGCTCTGGATAGCTAAGAGTAGGTCCCACCTCTATCTCCGAGTGATCCAATACATGACTAGGATCTGCCACGTATCGTCTCAACTGTGACACATAAAACACATTGTGCACTCCCTCCAATGCAAGTGGTAAGTCTAGTCTATAAGCAACTGTACCGACCCTCTCTAGAATAGTGAAAGGTCCGATAAATCGTGGACTAAGCTTTTCGCCTCCACCGAAGCGAATCGTGCCTATCCTCAGAAACACCAAACTACCCACCTAATACAAAACACCACCTTAAGAACTTAATCTATAACAAACAACTAAGAACAAGCATAAACAAAATTCTAAACTATACCTCGAACTCTAAAGGTCTCCGATGGCTATCGGCCCAATGCCGATGTCTGTCCTGTGCCACTCGAAGTCTGTCTCTGATCAACTGAACCTTCTCTGCTGCATCCACAACCATCTCTGGACCAAGCAAAACTCTCTCTTCAACATCGTCCCAAGACAAGGGAGTACGACACCTTCGACCGTACAGAGCTTCAAAAGGTGACATCTCTATACTGGCCTGGTAACTGTTGTTGTAAGAAAACTCTAACAAATAGAGATGGTCCTCCCAAGAACCTCCAAAATCTAGTACACAAGTGCGCAACATATCCTCAAGAGTCTGAATAGTCCTCTGCGACTGCCCATCTGTCTGGGGATGATATGCATTACTGAACTTGAGCTGAGTGCCCAAACTCTCTTGCAAACTCCTCCAGAAATGAGAAGTGAAACGACTATCCTGATCTGAGACTATCCTGACGGAAACTCCATGTATCCTAACGATATGCCTTACATACATCTCTACCAGCTTCTCCGTAGACAAACCCACCTTGAAAGGCAAAAAATGGGCCGACTTGGTCAACCTATCAACGATGACCCAAATCGCGTCTTTCCCTCCTGGAGATCGTGGAAGTCCGGACACAAAATCCATAGTAATGTGTTCCCACTTCCACTCTGGAATGGGTAATGGCTGAAGTAAACCTCCTGGCCTCTGCCTCTCGGCTTTTACCTGCTGTCACACTAAGTATCTGGATACAAACTGTGCCACTTCCCTCTTTATGCCATACCACCACACACTCTCTCGCATATCCCGATACATCTTGTTAGTACCTGGATGCATGGAATACTGAGAGCGATGCGCTTTCTGCAACACCTCCTCACGCAGCTCCCCACAAGGCACACACAATCTAACTCCATGCCTCAAAGATCCATCCTCTGCAATAATGAAATCATCCTCCAATCCTGCTCTCACCTGAGCTCTGATACTCCTCAGAGATACATCCTCATACTATGATGCCTTGATCCTGTCCATCAAATCTGAATGTATCTGCAATCTCCATATCTGTATAGCACAACCAGGAACAATCACCTCAATGCCCAAGCTCTCCAAGTCCTCCAACAAATATCGATCCTGCGTCAAGAACATAGCTACCGGATACCTGCTCAAAGCATCGGCAACTACATTAGCTTTCCCAGGATGATATTGCAAAGATATATCAAAATCCTTCATCAGTTCTAATTACCAACGCTGCCTCATGTTCAACTCCTTCTGTATAAAAATGTACTTCAAGCTTTTATGGTCTGTGAAGATCTCCACATGCTCTCCGTACAAATAATATTTCCACAACTTCAGAGCGAAGATGAAAGCTGCCAACTCCAAATCAGGGGTAGGATAGTTCTTTTCATGAGGACGCAATTGCCTGGATGTATAGGCAATCACTTTCCCATGCTGCTGAAGAACACAACCCAAACCTTTCCCCAATGCATCACTATAAATAGTGAAACCTCCAGACCCTGATGGCAACGTCAAAATAGGAGCAGATGTCAACCTCTTCTTCAACTCCTCAAAACCAACCTGACAATCCTCCGTCCAGACAAACTCCACATCCTTCCTTGTGAGTCTGGTTGTAGACTCGGCAATCCTCGAAAAATCTTGCACAAACTTCTTGTAGTAGCCTGCCAATCCCAAGAAACTCTTGATCTCTGCTACCGAACTTGGAGTCTTCCAAGATTCCACTGATGCGATCTTCTTCGGATCTACTGAAATACCATCACCAGTCACAACATGCCCCAAGAATTCCACCTTATCCAAGAAAAACTCACATTTGGACAACTTTCTATACAGCTTCTCCTTCCTCAACACATCCAACACAATCCTCAAATGCTCCTCATGCTCCTCCGGTGTCCTCGAGTATATGAGTATGTCGTCGATGAATACCACCATGAACTTGTCAAGGTACTGGTGGAACACTTTGTTCATCAAGTTCATAAATACTGCCGGTACATTAGTCAAACCAAACGGCATCACCATAAACTCGTACTGACCATACCGAGTTCTAAAAGCAGTCTTCGGTATGTCCTCCGGCTTCACCTTCACCTGATGGTAGCCTGATCTCAAATCTATCTTAGAGAACACCTTCGCACTACTCAACTGATCAAACAGATCATCAATCCATGGCAAAGGATACTTATTATTGATAGTGAGATTATTTAAAGATCTGTAATCAATGCACATGCGCACTGATCCATCCTTCTTCGGTAAAAATAATACCGGGGCTCCCCATGGTTAAGAACTCAATCTAATGAACCCCTTATCCTGTAATTCGTTCACCTGCTTCTTCAACTCTACCAGCTCGCTGTTGTTTACTCGATAGACATGCTGCGAAATTGGTTCTGCACCTGGCACCAAGTCTATAGAAAATTTAACATCTCGATCTGGCGACAAACCTGGCAATTCCTTAGGAAACACATCCAAGAACTCTGCTATCAACGGATGTGGCAACTCCTTGTCTTCCACCATAGCTCCACAAATAATGCCTTCTCCCTGCTTTGCAGATCATCTAGCAAACTCGAACTCTGGCTCTCCTGGCGGACCAAACAAAACTCTACCTCCTCTACTATCTATACTAGCACGGTGCCTACTCAACCAATCCATCCCGAGTATACTGTCGTAGTTCAGAAGTGGCATTACAAGTAGACACGCACTTAACTCCTGGCCTCCCAGAGTAACTCTCCAATCCTTGCAAATATCATTAACCAGGATAATGCCTCCCCCGGTCATGATCTTGCAAGTCCTAAGCAAAGACTCAACTACCAAACTATGCTTCAGAGCAAAAAAACAGATACAAAACTATGGGAAGCACCACTATCAAACAAAGCTAAAGCTGGAATGGAATCAAGAAGAATAGAACCTGCGATGACATCTCCGGTGGGTTCATCCTCCTCAACGGTCATAGCAAACGCTCATCCCTACCGAGCACCTCCCTGCTGCTGATGCTGGATAAAACGTTGTTGTTGTGTCGGAAGTGGTCCCCTCGGCTGTGCTGCAGGTGGTCTCGTCGGTGCCCTTAGAGCTGAAGCTGCTCCCTGAAATACACGATGAGGATATTCTCTCCACTGATGCCCTTCAGTGCCATAATACAAATAAACTCCCAACCTCCTCTTGTAAACCATTCAGATATGGCCGGGCTTCTTGCAGTAGTGGCATGGAGCTTGCTGTAACTGTCTCTACTGCTGTGGTGCCTGGTGAAAAGGTGTCTTAGCTGGAGTCTGGTTCTGCTTGGCTGCTAGAAAGGTCTGGACTGGAAATAAGGATGTTTGGCAGATACTGCACTGTAGTTGGCCCCAAGAAAAGAATCACGGTCTCTTTTGGGCTTCAAACCCAACTCTCGCTCAACCTTGCGTGCCTCCTCAAGTATCTCCGAGTATGTCTCATAAAAAGACGGAATAAGGATCTTCGCTTCCCAGTTTAGACCCTCACGAAAACGAATAGCTTGAACCTCTGGCTCTCTCACCAGATACTCTGCAAATCGGCTTAACCTGCCGAACTCTGCAGCGTACTCCTCCACCGATATGCTCCCCTGAATGAGACTCTCAAACTGCTTCCCCAAGTCTAGCCTGTCTGCCCGGGCGAAGAACTTCTTCTTGAAGAGTCCTTGAATACCTCCCAAGATTGTCCTGCGTCAACCAGAATCGACTCATTCCTTAACCAAATGCGAGCGACGTCGAATAGTTGAAGTCCTACCGCCTCAACCTTCAGATCCTCAGAAAGATGGGACACCCTCAAAGACGCTCAATGTCCTCGAGCCAATCATCAGTATAGACAATGCCCTCCATCCCCTTGAAGATCTTAGGATCCAGCTTCTTGAAGTCCTGAATGTTGCCTGGCCGAAGCTGAGCAACCTGAGGAACAACCTGCTGGACCGGAACTTCTTTCTCAACTACAGCATGAGTAAGCTGATGAGCACTCTCGATTCCCTGCCGTAGAATGTCGGTCTGCCTCTGATGTGCCTCTAACTGAGCCCTCTATGCCTCAAGCATCTCACGAAACAGTGTAAACATCTGTGTCGCCTCTGCTGGCACAAGAGGTGGAGATGGAAGCCCCTCAGATACAGCTGGCACAGTCCTCTGAGTAGGTGGTGGACCTCCGAAAGCAGCTGACACTCCAATCACCGGAGAAGTGACTGGTACAAGCCCTCGGGATATCGCAGACCTCTTAGAAGCTGCTCTCCCCTGCTGCAATCTAGCCTTAGGCGGCATCCTGAGACAAAGCGAAAGAAAGAATCAATATGGCACAAGATGTAAGACATTCAAGGAAAGGACAGATTAAGAGATTAAGTATCAATATCAAAGGAGAATAGTTGAATCAAAAGAATTTTCCTAGATATGATTATCTCAGCCTATATCCTATATCCTATCGTAGGCTCGCAGTAGTACAACTAAATTATTGCACTACCATGACATCACATACTTGCGAAGCTAGACCTGCATGGGCTGCCACTAAAAATGTATCACGACCCGCACCCGGTGTAAGGGTACAAGTCAGAAACAACGCCCAGCCTACGCCTCAGAATCGGCGGTAGAACGCTGTCTGGATAATATATCTAACAATATAAAGAACCACCAACAATAACAATATACTCAATCACAGATCTAAGATAGAAAGCACGAATCAGATAAAGAATATAATAGTCATAATACAACTCATGATTCTAAAATAATACATCAATGAGTCTGAAAAAAATAACAAAATAAGCTGGAGACAAATCCAGTACAAGAAGACTAAGAAGCTACTACTCATGGGTCAACTGTCTCAGTTGGGATAAGTTCCTCCTGAGCCAGGGTCTCAGACTTTAAACCCACAACATCCTGGGGTTCATAATAGGTAGGGTATCACTCCTCAATGTCATCTGGAAAAATATATCCAGTCAGAAAAGGAGCAGAGTACATCTCTAACAGTAGTTCTAATCAATGATAAAAACTATGTAACAGTAAATAGATATGAATATACAAGATGCACAATAGATACAAGATATATATATATATATACAATAAGAAAATATTGGAAATAATACAATAATGAGCAATATGTCAATGAGCAAGAATACTAATGTCTAAGAGTGTTAGTACTAGCTTAACATGTGATCGGCTTGGGAACTTGATACACGAGATATAAGATTTATGGCCTGGCTAACATACGTGCGGTGTATGATTAACACTATTCAAGATAACAAGATGGGTATGATCACATATCTACACTACATACTCTCCACCCCGACTGGTATAATAGATCCAACCATGGTACGCTATGGCATGAGATTCCCCAAGAAGATAGCTAGTCTTCCCGAGAATCAGTGTCTATACATGTACAAGATAATAAATGAAACAAGGCTTGCACAAGATACACCATATACCAAGGAATAATATCTCATAACGAGATCCGGATATACCAATCCGTGTAACCATCGTGTCAAGAAAATATGGATATCTACACTAGATACAATGAACATAGAGGATATCATAAATGAGAAACTATCAGAGAATGTACTCGTTTGAAGTCCAATGAATAGTCTCACCGATGTCTGACACGGTGCCTCGAAGACCTAGATATGGAATGCAACATCAATAAAAAGTTCCGGAAAGAAAATAAGTTAACTAGTCAACTTCTAGGTCAATAAGTCAATTCTATGCCAAAAGTCAACTATGGTCAACTCTGGTCAACTATGGTCAACTACCTATTTCTAGGTTGCATAAACATAACACAAAAATGTTGGGTCAAGATACTAAAGTCTAAGACAAGAAACCCACATCTTAAATGTTAGGATACCGTATCTCCGGATTCGTAAATTCCAAGGTAAATATCACAATATATATATATATATATATATATCAAACAAATATTAATAATAATATAGAATCACAATTACAACATTAATTAGGTACCGTGGTTTGAACCAACTTGGTATCTCACCAAAATCACAAACTTGATACCCAACCAATATCTTGGGTATCCTCAATTACCTTACCTTGGTTCCTCAAGGTAATTCCCAATACCTTATTATTTTAACTACCCGTATATATATATATATATATATATATATATATATATATATATATATATATATATATATATATATATATAACACATATACGAAATATTATACATATAAAGAATTTAGCAATTTAGAATACATTAAGCATATAGTCATATAAATATATAAAATCTGTCAACCGTCGCTAAAATTTGTGCTAAAAACTTATATTCTGATACGCTGCTTATTAGTGACAGTTTCTGCCTGTCGCTGAAGCTGTTGTCACTGCTGCTGTTGAGTTCTTCACTGATACTGCCGATTAACTATTGCTGTTGCTGCCCCCTTTTCCCGCTGCTGTTGTCCCTAATTAATGACAGCGGCTGCTGTCATTAATACTGCCACCTCTAGCTACAGCGACTGCTGCTGATTTATCGACAGTATCAGTGAAGAACTCAACATATTAATATATTTATGACATAGCTCCAAACACACAAGCATATACCAATAAACCATAGATACACCCCCTTATTAATATGTACATATTATGACATAGCCACAAGCACACACATACATGAATACATTTATAAATATTCAAATATGCATATGTATAAATAATCATATAGCAATTATATATAATATATTTATCCAATTAAATATATATATATACATATTGTCACAACTTACATACATATTTACACATAACACATATACATATATATATTTATACATGTAGCTACATACAAGCATATACCAAATTGTCCCCAATTATGGACACGACACTAGCTCCAAACACACAAGCATATACCAAATCGATCTATAGTATCAATTGACACACACAACAAATGTTATTCTCGGAATTTCCCCAAAATTGACACAAAAAGTACCTTAACTTTCTCAATAGGCATCCTATGAACACAAAACCAAATCCTATGGGTAGCCTATGCATATGGGTTAATTTTTCATGGTTAAATCTCAGATTTAGAACTTAATTTAAGGGAAAAAACTGAATTGTATCTATTGGGAGATGGATTCCTAATGAAACCTCCAATTGAGATGAAATTGCCTCCAACTTGTAGATCCTTATTCCTCTTTGTAGATCCTTATTCCTCTTTGTAGATCATTGCTTCCTCCTTCTAGATCCTTTCTTCTCAAGTCTCTAATGGTGATTTGGGAAGGAATTGGAATAAAATTTGGTAGGAAAATGAAATGGGAATGAAGGAATTTGGTAGCGGGAAATTTTAGATCTAGTTTTGGAATGAAAAGAGGAGAGAGAATTTTCCCCCTCTTTTAAATATAGGCCGGCCCCTTTCCTCTCCCTCAAGTTATCATGTAATGTCAATTATACCCCTTAGGGCCTCTCATGAAAAAATATTTAAGGAAGGAAGCTTCTAGTCTAATGATTTAATTAATTTAATCCATCTCCTTAATAATGGGCTTTCTAAATGGGCTAAGTTATAACCAATTAATTCATGTTGGTCCATGGGTCCAAACTAAACTAGTTAGGTCGACTAATACAAGTCTAAATTAAATAATTAACATCTAACAATAATTAAATAATATAACAAATAATTATTTATCAAGCAAAATATTTAATAAATATGAAATTACTAAAATACCCTTTCCTAGAAAATGTGGTAGTGACAATCACCTATACCTGGTAGAGTTTTCTTACAACAAGAATTACCAGGCCAACACTGAGATGTTACCATTTGAGGCATTATATAGACTGAGGTATCGTACTCCTTTATCTTGGGATGATGTTGGTGAGAGGGTACACTATATAAGGCTTGTGGCTCGATTGACTCAGTCGAAATTGTATATGGGAAAACTTTACGGCAGAATCAATCAGGAACAATGCAATGAACCTTTCCAATTAATGGATCGGCTTTTGTTGGAATGAGTCAAATAGTTTTCGTTGTATGTTTGGTTGGCTTTTTTTGATTTTTGCTGCTTGGTTTTGATAAATACATTTTCGTGATTGGTTTTTCATGATTGATTGTTTAGCCCATTTTCATCGATTGTATGCATTCATTCTAGAAAACTTTGAGAGAAATAAAGATGGCAGTCTATCCAAATGTTGGTGCCAATGCAGATAGACGCTTGACCGGAGCCTGAGCGAGCGAGCAAACATCCTTTTTTCTCGAAATTCTCAATTTGGTAAGCGGTTATGTCCCTTCTTCTCTACTCCTTCATGCCAGTAAACAATAATGTTCTCTTGTAACTTTGCTAAGTCCAATGATCGATTAAGCCACTAATGCCACAAGTTTCATACCACTATTATAAATCAATAAAATTGCATTAATTAGAGGAAAAGTTCAATTATGTAACACATGGAAGGATATAATCATTGTGTCATAGTTTGGTGCTATGACTTGGCAGTAAATTGGAGTCTACGGACTACTAAGCGATTCAAATGAATAAGTATGCTGAAATAAGAATGGAGAAATGTGCATTGCTGCTCTAAATGTTTTAATACCTTACACTGCTATTTATGCTTATCATATAGTCGTAGATGCATTGTATGGTCATGGATAACTTCTGCACAAGGTAGTAAATTTCCTCGAACAAAAACTGGGGCACTGGGGACCATTCGGCCCGGGGGAAATAGTAGCGCTTTGGTAGCGCCGGGTATAAGCGAGATATTCATTGAGGCTTGCTACATGCTTTCAATGGTTTATTGCACGCCCATCGAAGTCCTATACGGCATGTCCATTATGGTTCTATAACACAAATGACCTAGTGGGAATGAGTTACATACTAATGATGTCTTATGCAGGGGCGGTAAGAATAATCCAGTAAATTATACAGGAATGACCATTGGCCGGGGTAAGGATTCCATATGTGCAAAGCTTATATATATCTCACGGCATGAACGTTTGTTATGAATGTTGCCTATTGAAATATTGCATATATAGAATATTGCCTATTAAACTACTGCCTTAATTAAGATGTGTTGGTTTAGGTGAGTGGGCCAGTTCTGAGCACCAGTACAAGTTAAGTACTGACCCACATCTTTGTGGAAAAACCAGGTGACCGAGATACTGAGAGCACTCAAAGAAGATAAAGCTTTCGTTGCAGTCTTTTCAAGTTTCTTCCTATTTCAAAGTATTTCAATGATTTCTAGTTGCTGCTTTCAAGTTTTCAAAAAGTAATAAAGGGGCATAATGTATGGGATATGAATATTATCTCATGTCAGCCTATCAGTCCTTCTTTTATGCAAAGCTATGTAAGTCGTTCAGGCATTTCTATTTCGGTGCTGAGAAAATTGTACTTCATTGCAATGAATCAATAAAAGAATTATTTTCTTCCTATACAAATATGTGCTTTATAATCTGATGTTGTGTTGTGAACTATTTACAAAAGATATTTGACACATGTTCACGTTCTTGCCTTGTACAAGTGTAACCCCAGACTTGTATGATATCACACCCAACGAGGACGATTGGTTCTGGGGAAACGAATGTGAGGACGAATCGGTTCTGCGAAACAGGAACTGACACATGTCCTTGTATAGTTTGGGACACCTACCTATTATACACGTGTTCTAATACTTAACCTATATTTTACTTGTTGTGGCTTGTTCTAGTGCACAATCGTCATGCCTATAACCGTTTGGTTGTATTCCATTATAGTCTTGTTCTTATGCTTGCCAAATTATTGTCATGTTTAGTACATCCCTATAGGGAGCATCATGTCTAGGATGGATTCTACAGAATGCTACACCCAGAATCCTGAAATAAAATGCTAAGGAATAATGACTAGTTAAATGATTAGAGTGTCGGGAGGGGAGAATCTCTAGGTTGCATGCAGTCATGTTATCTTGTCGTCAGCCTAAATTAATTTGTTACATGTCGTCGAGCAGGACATATATCTAGCACACCATAGAGTGGGGCACTAGTACACTATTTATTATGCTTCTTGTTAGTTTGGATAGCTTGGACAGACTACAGGGCATACAACCATAGAAATTATCAGCTATTGCATCTTGTTAGTAATTAGGACTTGTGATAACTATAGTTAGATAAAGTAGCAAGCAGTATTATTTCCTCCAAACCTTGACTTGGTAAAGTCAAGCGCATAGAGCCCATGCAGCCAAGGGACTCATTTAGTTTGTAAAAGCATCCATGTGGCCAAGACATCAATAAAAGTAGGAGCCACATAAAGCCCTGATGCAACATTAACTACATGTCATAAAGGTTCTGATATGTCCCTGAATGCTCAGAGAATCGTGAGAAAGATGGCACACTAAAAGAAAGAAGTCACATCAGTGTATTAATGACTTTGTCAGGCATGCAGTACCAAGTGTTCATGACAGAACTCGTATGCTGCTCCGACTCCATATGCCACAAATAACATGCGCCAAAATGTTCATAAGGTCCACTCTCTACAAGAGATCACATATGGCCCCGACCCCATGTGTCACAGTCCTTATGCAGACAAAGTATTCATAACTCTTAGTCTCCAAGAGGACCAAGAGCCATGCGACTAGTGCTTATGCGGCCAAACTCCATGCGGCTTGGTCTATCTGCAGCCCCACCCTCATGGGTAAGTCAGTTTTTATGATCTTTTTGTTACAACTGGAAAGATCTTCAAACAATCAGTGCTGACCACGTGTTAAATTGACCAAGTTATGCACACAATAACCCCTTCTCCCAACCGAGATTCCATCAACAACATGTCACAACTGATGCCATGTGGCAGCCTGACCGTGGTATGTACCCGCGGTTGCAACCATATTTTTTTAAGGATGCCCATACGGCCACCTAATAATGGCGCATAGCATATGCGTGCTCGCATAAGCCGTATAATATAGATGGTTATAAATAAAAGGGATGCATTCCCACAACAAAAGGACACATATAGAGAGACGAAGAGAAAGCACACTTAGGATCCCAGTTGATATCTTTTGTGCCAGTGAGCCAGAGACCTAGCAAGTTACTTCGTCGTCTTACCGTCAATAGAGTAAAGGAGTCAGCTACAGTACTCGATCTCCATCGCCACACTCCCCAAAATTTTAATTATACCTAGATTTCTTGTCTAAGGACACTTTATACTCTTTGTTTTTAATATACAAAAACCGAGTTAGCGAAACTTATTTTTTGTAACTGAACAAGAATTCGACTTTGTTAGGGACGAACTTTTATACTAATAAAAAGATAGTCACACAGTCCGATGCGCCAAAGCTGGGGTATACCCAGTTGATGCTGGTTGTACGCTTATTCCAAGAAGACTTTAAGAAAATGCTTTCAAAGGGCAGCTCAGGTCCTTCGTAAAGGTTAGCAAAGCCTAAGAAGACCTGCAGGACATGGGTCACCAAGGCCAGTGTGCCTCACCTAACTGCGGAGCATGCATTTCCTGTCTCTCTACCTATTGCTGAAGACATATGTCATACGGCTATGCAGGCTGTCTCAACGACAATCCCGTCTGAAGAAGAAAGTGCTCAACATCTAAGCTCTAGCAAAGGAAAGTACTACGATGCCAGAATCTCAGAGGTTGATGCACGGTCCATGTGCCCACAACGAGGGGCGAAGAAGAAGAAGCATGCAACACTGAACTCTAGGCGCAGAAATTCAACTATATGCGCCCCAGACAACATCAAAGGTTCTGTCGAAAGACAAAATCTCCTGCGATGCCGACTCTATGCGCCACTCTGACGAAGGAAAGATTTTGAACTCCTCGCACTATGTACCAGTACATGCTATCACGAGAAAGTCTAGGATAATGCGAGCTCGCCAAGCTCAAGCAACTGTGATGCGTGACCCTGATGGAAAGTTGTGCAAGTGTCACGTCCCAGTCCCAAAATATAAGGAACTAGGCTATGTGGCATCAGCCAGCTGACACGTCACTAAGGGTTTAATCCATTTTGATGGACCCAAAGGAACGTGCTACGCTGTCCTAGAATACTACAAGTCTAGTACAGGCAAGTCTATCTCATCCACAGAAAATGTCAGAAAATAGTGATGAATATATATAATGCTGAGTCTGATAATGTCATATTACACATCTTGTGGGAACAACCCACTGTCAAAATATAATAATAATACAGAAAACAAGATAGACTGAACATCGTCTATCTAACAAAACATCTCCATCGCCAAGAGGGCATCTCCTAGAATCAGATAGATTCTGATGGTGTCTCTTCCAATTCTTCCTCGGTGGCATGCCTAGTCTCCTGTCCTGGACCATACACCGTGGGATAGTAGGCCTCGTCTAAATCTGGAAGGGAACCAGGTCCTCAGTGGGACATAACAAGATACAGGAAATAACATGCCAGGTATGAAAATACTGAATAAATAAATAAATACAGGGAGCTAACCATCTAAATGAAATGCAAGTAAAGACCTTGTAGTACGCATGGGAATGTGTAGGTTAGACATATGCTGACTTAATTTACCTGTCGTGGTGACTGGCTAGTATATGCGTCATATGCCCCCAGACGCATGGGCACTCTGCAATCGTCCATCTCCGAGGAGTATGGAACGAAGGTAAAACATACAAGGAGGGGGTATCCCATACGTCTACTAGTTATCTTTCTCGCCCAATGTAACTAAATGCCAAGTCGTACTGTTCTGAGTTTTCCTGATTTTATGCTAAGTCGTGATGCGTATCCCACGTACTGGTAGATAATCAAATACGCAGCTTGCATCCCAATATGTATTACAACCATGTTGCGTGTACCCGTGATAGGGTCTAAGAGGATATTAGGATACCCTCACAGTTGATGGTAAGTCTGTAAGGACTAGGTTAATTACACTACGTGACAACATATTTGTTGACGGTACCCGAGACAGTCTCAGATACATACTGTTTATATGTAAATTTATTAAAAAGAACATTCAACAGTTAATATTTAAACAGTAAAAACTTGGCAAGGTATACTTGCCTACTCCCTGATAGTATTGAAACCCTGATCTTACAGTCAAGTTTGTAGGTGCTGGTGACAGGGGGTCACTGGCTGTGCTGGAGTTGGATTCTGTTAAAACATACAGTGTTCGTGAATATCATGGTATAATGACAATATATATATATATAATATATAGGATACACATATAGATTATATATATAAAAGAGAAAAAGAAAAATGCAGGTAATGTATATATATGCTGTATTTATCCAGCAATAATAATATTTATAATAGTAGCAGGGTGTAACCACTGATATATATTTAGTAATATAATATTATCAGGGAGTATCCACTGATATATATAGTAATAAATAAATGAAAAGACAGGACAAAAAGTAAATACATATATACCTATGTACTGTATATCCAGTACTATGATAATAATTATATATATAATATCATATATATATAATAAATAAGTGCATATAAATAATAAAAAGAAAAGTGCATAGTATATATATATATATACATATATACTATAAATATAATAGTAATTATATAATATATATATAACATATATATATATGTAGGCTGTATTATCCAGCAGAGTAGTATTATATATCATATATAGATATATATATATATAATAAAAAGACTGTACAGAACTGTAAAATATACATATATACATATGCTGTATAATCCAGCAATTATATATTATATAAATAATACATTATATATATATATATATATATATATATATATATATATATATATATATATATATATATATATATATATATATATATATATATACATGTATATATAATACAGAAATGGAAAATGCAAAAATATAAATGTGTATATATATAATATATAATAGCAGTGTATATATAACACTGATTTATATGCATAATTATATAAGTAATATAATACATATAATACATAATTTATAGAATATATATAAAGAAATAAAATGCATGTATACATACATATATATACATATATATGTATACTATAAATATAATAATTATAATATATATACATAATATGATATATGTATATATATTATATATATATGTATAAATATATATAGGTATATATATATATATATATATATATATATATATATATATATATATATATATATATATATATATATATATATATATATACATAAATATATACATACATATATAATAATAATATACAATATACTGTATAAATACACTGTATTTATACAGTATGTAATATATATAATATTATATATATAAACATATATATATATTTAAATATACACATATTTATACATATTTATATACATATATTCATACATATATAAAATTAAGCGTATATACGTATAAAGGAGAGCGGGGGGGGGGGGGTATACCTTCTGACAGGTGGGTCCCACAGGTCGTCGACGGTGGGAGGACGGCGGCGGAGGTGGCCGGAGGTGGCCGGAGAAGCGGCAACAGCAGCAGTAGCTGCTAGCAGCAGCAACAGCTGTAGCTGCTTGCGGGGGCTGCCGGCGGCGGAGCAGTGGCGGAGGCGGCGGTGCAGGGTACGGGATCGTCGGAGGGAGGAGTGGGGGTGAGGTTGGTGGTGGTGGCGGCGGTCCACGATGGCAGTGGTGGCGGCTAGAGGCGGCCGGAGGTGAGGAGGTCACTAGCTAGGGTTAGGGAGGAAAGCTACTGCGGGGGCTGCCGACGGCGGAGGAGGTGTCGTGGGACAGTGAGGGGGTGGTGGTTGGAGAGAGGGGGTCAGGGCGAGTCGAGTAGTGGGATTGGTGGCGGTGTACTGTGGCCGGAGGTGGCGGTGGAAGTGGTTCGGGTGGTGGTGGCTGTGTGTGGTAGTGTTGGGGGAGTTGGCTTGCGGGGGCTCAGGGCGGCGGAGGAGATGGCCGGAGGGGGTGGGAGTGGTCGGTGGGAAGCGGAAGGGAGTGGCGAAGGGTTCAGCGGTGGTCCGGTGGGCGGAGGGTGGCCGTGGTGGTGGTGGTGGTGTTGTGAGGTCGGAATGAGAGGGGGGGTCGGTTTATATAGGGTTAGGACCAATGGCAAGGTTGTAAATAATTAGAAGTCTAGGGGTATTTAGGTCTTTTTGGGTTTTTAGATATTTATACAGCCATTTGTGGGTCCCACATGACACGTAGACAGTCCACATTCACCAGCCAATGAGGTGATGCCACCTCATACTGGAAATTTGCATAAAAACCCTTAAAATTTCCTAAATTACAAATAGGTCCCAAATTTGGTATTTTGCGTAATTATGCAATTTGTCTGATAAAATACCCTGTTCCCAGAAAATACTAAAATGCTCAGAATTGAGAGAGAAAAGCTGTGGGAGGGTCCTGAGGGGGTGGGGGTGAGTCTGGGCAGTGGCAGGGCCTGGTTTTTGGGTGATACGGGTCATCGTATTTATTATTTAATAAATACTGCGCACGGTGTTCTCTAATTATTTAGAGGCATGTATGGCCATAATTTTACTACGGTGTCAATATACTAATTGTAGTATATTCAAAGTAGAATATTATCATATTTTTGTTTGGGCAAAACTGGTGCCTGTTGGTCCTCAATCTTTAGGGGTACAGAGATGGGTAGAGAGCAAAAAATAAAATAGGAAATAATTACAGACTTTTGTAATGATATTTGTGCGTCTCAAACGAGGCTCAAAATAAAGCATCTGAGAGTTGCACAAAAATTTTGGAAAATAGTCTAACATGTCTAGGGCAGGTATGTGAATTTTGTTTGGAAAGTACAGCTAGTGTAATGCTCTAATTAATTATGTGAAGTACAGGTTCACAATCAATAGGATATGTAAACAAAATAAATTTTAAAAAGTTACAGAAATTCTAATTAGCTAAAATTAATCCTAAATTACTAAAATTTGGTCGAGGGAGTTTACAATCTACCCTCCTCAGAATATTTTGTCCTCGAAATAAAAACAGACATATAATGAAAATGAAAGATTGTTTTGAAATATTAGGACATACCCTGGTTTGGAAATAGATAGGGAAAACGCTGTCGAATATCCTCCTCACGTTCCCAGGTTGATTCACCTGGTGCATGATGTCTCCATGCAACACGAACTAGAGGGATAGTCTGGCCTCGCAACACCTTCTCGCTACGATCTAGGATCTCTACAGGTTCCTCCTGGTACGATAGGCTTGGGCCGACGGTGATCTCTGAATGGTCCAGTACATGACTCGGTCTGGAATATACCTCCTCAGCTGAGATACGTGGAAGACGTCATGTACTCCTTCCAGAGTCTGAGGTAGGGCTAGCTTGTAGGCAACTTCTTCGATGCGTTCTAATACATCGAAGGGTCCAATGTACCTTGGACTCAGCTTTCCTCTTCCTCCAAATCTGATAGTACCTCGAGTGGGTAAGATTTTTAAGACCACATGCTCTCCCACTTGGAACTCTAGAGGTCGTCGATGAACATTGGCCCAGTGCTTCTGCCTGTCTTGTGCAGCTCGTAGGTGTCCTTGTATCTTCTTTACCTTTTCCACCGTACGAACAACTAATTCTGGTCCCAAGATCTGTCTTTTGCCAATATCGCTCCAGCATACTGGGGAACGACATTTTCTGCCATAAAAAGCTTCAAAAGGAGCCATTTGAATCCTCGCTTGAAAGCTATTGTTGTAGGAAAATTCCACCAGGTGCAAATAATCTTCCCATGATCCGCTGAAATCAAGCATGCAGGCTCTCAGCATATCTTCAAGTGTCTGGATGGTGCGTTCTGATTGGCCATTTGTCTGCGGATGGTACGAGGTGCTGAACTTAAGGCGGGTACCAAGACTTTCTTGCATACTTTACCAAAAGTAAGACATAAACCTCGTATCTCTGTCAGATACTATGCTGACTGATACTCCGTGCAGACGTACTATCTCCTTCATGTACATGTCCGCCAAGGCTTCGGTAGATTGTCCGACTCTGAAAGGTAGGAAATGAGCAGCCTTTGTGAGTCTATCTACGATCACCCATACAGTATTACGACCACTGGGACTTCTTGGGAAGCCCGTAACAAAGTCCATCGTAATGTGTTCCCATTTCCACTCGGGTATTGGGAGGGGTTGAAGTAGACCTGCTGATCTCTGATGTTCAGCCTTGACTTGCTGACACACCAGGCACTTTGCCACAAAGCGTGCTATCTCTCGCTTTATTCCATGCCACCAGTAGTATTGTCGTAGATCTCTGTACATCTTTGTGCCTCCAGGATGTATAAAGTATGTTGAGCTGTGAGCTTCTGACATCATCTCCTCACGAAGTTCTCCATTTGGAACATAAAGACGTTATCCACATCTTAGAGTCCCATCTTCGTGTATGCGGCATCCTGTCTGGATTCCAGCCTCTGTTCTTTGGCGAAGCCTCTGAAATCTTACATCTGTTGGCAGTGCAGCCTTGATTCTTTCGACCAATGTTGATTGTAGTTGGTAGTTTGACAATTGGCCGTCAATTCTTGGCATAATGACTGTTATTCTCAACTTTTCTAGATCTCTCAATAGACCTGGTTGGGTGATCATAAAGAATGCCGAGGGTCTTCTGCTTAGTGCATCAGCTACTACATTAGCCTTTCCTGGATGGTACTGCAGATCGATCTCAAAATCCGTCATCACTTCGAGCCATCGTCTTTGTCTCAGGTTTAAGTCTTTCTGAGTGTAGACATATTTCAGGCTTTTGTGATCGGTGAATATCTCCACTCGTTCGCCGTATAGATAATGTCTCCATAGCTTCAGGGCAAAGATGACTACGGCAAGCTCCAAGTCGTGAGTGGGGTAATTCTTCTCATGAGTCCTCAGTTGTCTTGAGGCATAAGCTACAACTTTCCCATGTTGCATTAAGACACAACCCAATCCTTTTCCAGATGCATCGCTATAGAATACGAAACCTCCGGATCCAGATGGTATGGTCAAAATGGGGGCAGTAGTCAGACGCTTCTTCAATTCATCGAAAGCTGTCTGGCATTCCTCAGACCAGATGAACTCCTGATCCTTGCGGGTAAGTCGGGTAATTAGCTCTGCGATTCTAGCAAAGTTTTCTACGAACCTCCGATAATATCCGACAAGTCCAAGAAAGCTTCTTACCTCTGAGACGTTGGTCGGGGTTGGCCATGTCTCCACAGATGAGATCTTTGCTGGGTCCACCGAGATGCCTTCTCCTGTGATCACGTATCCCAGAAAAGTGACACGATCAAGGAAGAACTCGCACTTGCTTAGTTTAGCATAAAGGCTCTCACGTCTCAGCGTCTCTAGCACTAGTCTCAAGTGCTCTTCGTGCTCCTCGTGGCTTTTTGAATACACCAAGATGTCGTCGATGAAGACTACCATGAACTGGTCCAGATATTGGTGGAAGACTCTGTTTATCAGGTTCATGAATACGGCTGGTGCATTAGTCAGTCCAAAAGGCATCACCAGAAACTCGTAATGACCATAGCGAGTCCTGAATGCTGTCTTCGGAATGTCTTCTCGCCGTACCTTGACTTGATGATAGCCTGATCTTAAGTATATCTTTGAGAATACCACAGCTCCCGTCAGTTGATCGAACAGGTCGTCAATTCGCGGCAAGGGGTACTTGTTTTTTATTGTCAGAGCGTTGAGGGCTCTGTAATCAATACACATCCGATATGTTTCATCCTTTTTGGGTACAAACAACACTGGTGCTCCCCAGGGTGATGCACTAGGACGAACAAATCCCTTGATTTGCAATTCCTCCAGTTGCAGCTTCAGCTCATCAAGTTCCTTCTTTGCCAGTCGGTACACATTTGAGGATACCGGTGCTGCTCCGGGTATCAGCTCAATAGTGAACTCTACTTCTCTATCAGGCGGTAGGCCTGGCAATTCCTCCGGGAATACGTCTTCGAATTCTTCAACGAGTGCTGGGGGTTCTATCTCCATCGCCATGTAAGCTCTAGGAGTCTGGCCTACTCCTTGCTCGATGGTACCTCGTACGTATTCAAACTCCGGGTGTCCTGGTGGTCTAAAGGTGATACTACCTTTTCGGCAGTCTAGGATAGCATTGTTCTGAATTAACCAGTCCATGCCTAAGACGACGTCGAAATTTGGCATTAGGAGTACCAAAAATTGTGCCCTTAGCTCTCTACTACAAACAACTATTGAACATGTTTCAATAATGTTGGTAACTGGAACAATACCTCCTCTAGTAAGAATTTTCCAGCACTTGGGTAGCGGAGAAGTGATTAGTTTGTGCATGGCTACGAAACTACTAGATATGAATGACAGGGTTGCGTCAGAATCAAATAATACGGTTGCAGGTAATGATGCAACTAAAATGGTACCTGCGATGGTTTCTCCTTCGGGTTCTTCGGCAACTGCAGCTAAAGCAAAGGCTTGTCCATGCCTTTGTCCTCCGGATTATTGTCTGGCCTTGAACTGGCTCTCCTGAGTAGCCAGAGGTGGTCCCTTCTGATATCCTCCTGATGTGGAGGGTAGCATCTTTTGGGCAGGTGTTCCTGATTTCTGCCTGTTCTGAGGAACTATATCTCTGCGTTGCGGGCAGTCCCTAGCCATATGTTGGCTAGCCCCACATACTAGGCAGAGTCCTTTCTTCTTTCTGCAGTCATTGATATAATGCCCCTTTTTGCCACAAAAGTGACAAGTCGGGGGTTCCCTCTTCTGGTAGGGCCCTGTCGTCTGCTGCGTCTGATTTTGTGGGTGACGGATAGGGCCTCCTGCTCCTTGCTGGTTTTTGGCCGAGAAGGTTGGATTAGAGCATCTCGCTCCTCGGCCAATAGCTTCTTGCACCCTCGCTTCTGCAAGAACCTCCTCATAGGAGATCCTTGACTGTGATGTCGTATACCTCTGGAGCTCGCAGGTGAGGCCATGGTAGAATCTTTTGGCCTTCTCCAGCTCATTCGGTATCAAGATGGTACCGAATCAACTTATTCTGCTGAACTCCGCATCGTAGGCGTCAACAGTCATGTTTCCCTGTTCCAAATGCAGGAACTGGGAGTATAGGACATTTTGGACTGTTGCAGGGAAGTACTTGGCATTGAAGTGCTCCAAAAATTGTTCCCAAGTTTGATCCTTGCCGATGCTATGCTCTATGGATTTCCACCAGTGATGAGCATTGCCTAAGAGTTGAGCTCTTACGGCGGTCATCCATAGGTCGGGGCTAAGTTGCGAGCCTTCTAGAAGCATTTCTGTATTGGAGATCCAGTCTGAAATCTCCTTTGGGGTTTCGCTGCCTTTAAAGGTTTTCGGGTTCATCTGGCGGAAGCCTTTGACTGTGCCCACTGGTTGGACATATGCTAGTGCTGGGACAGTCGTTCTTTCCAAGGCCGCCATCAAAGTCTGTCTCAAGACCTCAGTCTGTTGCCACTGAGATTGTCTCAGGGCTTCAGTCTGCTGCCACTGAGTTTGCATCATAGCTTGGAGGAGCTGGAACATCTGTGTTTGTCCCTCAAGCTGAGGCATCTGGGCAGGGAAGGCGGGAGGTGGAGGCAGTGGTGTCTCCGCCTGGGAGGTTTGCCCTTCATGCTCGGCTGGTGTTCCTGTCTGGGCAGGATTCTGGGGAAGGTATGGAGTCGTTGGGTAGACCAGCATCCTTCTCGGGGATGGGTCTCTAGGGTTGATGGGGTTCCCTAGACATCGGGCGAGGGGTCTGTTGCTTGGTCAGCCCCATCAACCACATGTCCTCCGGGTATGTCCATATTTCTGAAGAAAATAGAATAATAAGAAAAAGTACAAGGAATAGATAATTGATAATCAAGCAAGATGCAAAAATTTATGAATAAAGTCAGAGTGGATGAGTCATATTATTTCTATCCTATAGCAGGCTTGCTGGGCATGTCATCATACCACTAGCAATAAACTAGACCTGCATGGGCCACCACTAAAACCATGTCACGCCCCAGTCCCAAAATGTAAGGAACTAGGCTACGTGGCATCAGCCAGCTGACACGTCACTAAGGGTTTAATCCATTTTGATGGACCCAAAGGAACATGCTACGCTGTCCTAGAATACTACAAGTCTAGTACAGACAAGTCTATCTCATCCACAGAAAATGTCAGAAAATAGTGCTGAATATATATAGTGCTGAGTCTGATAATGTCATATTACACATCTTGTGGGAACAACCCACTGTCAAAATATAATAATAATACAGAAAACAAGATAGACTGAACATCGTCTATCTAACAAAACATCTCCATCGCCAAGAGGGCATCTCCTAGAATCAGATAGATTCTAATGGTGTCTCTTCCAATTCTTCCTCGTTGGCATGCCTAGTCTCCTGTCCTGGACCATACACCATGGGATAGTAGGCCTCGTCTAAATCTGGAAGGGAACCAGGTCCTCAGTGGGACATAACAAGATACAGGAAATAACATGCCAGGTATGAAAATACTGAATAAATAAATAAATACAGGGTGCTAACCATCTAAGTAAAATACAAGTAAAGACCTTGTAGTACGCATGGGAATGTGTAGGTTAGACATATGCTGACTTAATTCACCTGTCGTGGTGACTGGCTAGTATATGTGTCATATGCCCCCAGACGCATGGGCACTCTGCAATCGTCCATCTCCGAGGAGTATGGAACGAAGGTAAAACATACAAGGAGGGGGTGTCCCATACGTCTACTAGTTATCTTTCCCGCCTAATGTAACTAAATGCCAAGTCGTACTGTTCTGAGTTTTCTCGATTTTATGCTAAGCCGTGATGCGTGTCCCACGTACTGGTAGCTAATCAGCTCGCATCCCAATATGTATTACAACCATGTTGCGTGTACCCGTGATAGGGTCTAAGAGGATATTAGGATACCCTCACAGTTGATGGTAAGTCTGTAAGGACTAGGTTAATTATACTACGTGACAACGTATTTGTTGACGGTACTCGAGGCAGTCTCAGGTACATACTGTTTATATGTAAATTTACTAAAAAGAACATTCAACAGTTAATATTTAAACAGTAAAAACTTGGCAAGGTATACTTGCCTACTCCCTGATAGTATTGAAACCCTGATCTCACAGTCAGGTTTGTAGGTGCTGGTGACAGGGGGTCACTAGCTGTGCTGGAGTTGGGTTCTGTTAAAACATACAGTGTTCGTGAATATCATAGTATAATGACAATATATATATATAATATATAGGATACACATATAGATTATATATATAAAAGAGAAAAAGAAAAATGCAGGTAATGTATATATATGCTGTATTTATCCAGCAATAATAATATTTATAATAGTAGCAGGGTATAACCACTGATATATATTTAGTAATATAATATTATCAGGGTGTATCTACTGATATATATAGTAATAAATAAATGAAAAGACAGGACAGAAAGTAAATACATATATACCTATGTACTGTATATCCAGTACTATGATAATAATTATATATATAATATCATATATATATAATAAATAAGTGCATATAAATAATAAAAAGAAAAGTGCATAGTATATATATATATATACATATATAATATAAATATAATAGTAATTATATAATATATATATAACATATATATATGTAGGCTGTATTATCCAGCACAGTAGTATTATATATCATATATAGATATATATATATAATAAAAAGACTGTACAGAACTGTAAAATATACATATATACATATGTTGTGTTATCCAGCAATTATATATTATATAAATAATACATTATATATATATAAATATATATATATATACATGTATATATAATACAGGAATGGAAAATGCAGAAATATAAATGTGTATATATATAATATATAATAGCAGTGTATATATAACACTGATTTATATGCATTATTCTATAAGTAATATAATACATATAATACATAATTTATAGAATATATATAAAGAAATAAAATGCATGTATACATATATATACATATATATGTATACTATAAATATAATAATTATAATATATATACATCATATGATATATGTATATATATTAAATATATATGTATAAATATATATAGGTATATATATATATATATATATATATATATATACATAAATATATACATACATATATAATAATAATATATATATAATAATAATATACAATATACTGTATAAATACACTGTATTTATATAGTATGTAATATATATAATATTATATATATAAACATATATATATATATTTAAATATACGCATATTTATACATATTTATATACATATATTCATACATATATAAAATTAAGCGTATATACGTATAAAGGAGAGGGGGGTATACCTTCTGACAGGTGGGTCCCACAGGTTGTCGAAGGCGGGAGGACAGCGGCGGAGGTGGCCGGAGAAGCGGCAACAGCAGCAGTAGCTGCTAGCAGCAGCAGCAGCTGTAGCTGCTTGCGGGGGCTGCCGGCGGCGGAGCAGTGGCGGAGGCGGCGGTGCAGGGTGCGGGGTCCTCGGAGGGAGGAGTGGGGGTGAGGTTGGTGGTGGTGGCGGCGGTCCACGACGGCGGTGGTGGCGGCTAGAGGCGGCCGGAGGTGAGGGGGTCACTGGCTAGGGTTAGGGAGGAAAGCTACTGCGGGGGCTGCCGACGGCGGAGGAGGTGTCGTGGGGCGGTGAGGGGGTGGTGGTTGGAGAGAGGGGGTCAGGGCGAGTCGAGTGGTGGGGTTGATGGCGGTGTACGGTGGCCGGAGGCGGCGGTGGAAGTGGTTCGGGTGGTGGTGGCTGTGGGTGGTGGTGTTGGGGGAGTTGGCTTGCGGGGGCTCAGGGCGGCGGAGGAGATGGCCGGAGGGGGTGGCAGTGGTTGGAGGGAAGGGGAAGGGAGTGGCGACGGGTTCGGCGGTGGTCCGGTGGGCGGAGGGTGGCCGTGGTGGTGGTGGTGTGAGGTCGGAATGAGAGGGGGGGGATCGATTTATATAGGGTTAGGACCAATGGCAAGGTTGTAAATAATTAGAAGTCTATGGGTATTTAGGTCTTTTTGGGTTTTTAGATGTTTATGCAGCCATTTGTGGGTCCCACATGACACGTGGACGGTCCACATTCACCAGCCAATGAGGTGATGTCACCTCACACTGGAAATTTGCATAAAAATCCCTAAAATTTCCTAAATTACAAATAGGTCCCAGATTTGGTATTTTGCGTAATTACGCAATTTGTCTGATAAAATATCCTGTTCCCAGAAAATACTAAAATGCTCAGAATTGAGAGAGAAAAACTGTGGGAGGGTCCTGAGGGGGTGGGGGTGAGTCTGGGCAGTGGCAGGGCCTGGTTTCTGGGTGATATGGGTCATCGTATTTATTATTTAATAAATACTGCGCACGGTGTTCTCTAATTATTTAGAGGCATGTAGGGCCATAATTTTACTACGGTGTCAATATACTAATTGTAGTATATTCAAAGTAGAATATTATCGTATTTTTGTTTGGGCAAAACTGGTGCCTGTTGGTCCTCAATCTTTAGGGGTACAAAGATGGGTAAAGAGCAAGAAATAAAATAGGAAATAATTACAGACTTTTGTAATGATATTTGTGCGTCTCAAACGAGGCTCAAAATAAAGCATCTGAGAGTTGCACAAAAATTCTGGAAAATAGTCTAACATGTCTAGGGTAGGTATGTGAATTTTGTTTGGGAAGTACAGCTAGTGTAATGCTCTAATTAATTATGTGAAGTACAGGTGCACAATCAATAGGATATGTAAACAAAATAAATTTTAAAAAGTTACAAAAATTCTAATTAGCTAAAATTAATACTAAATTACTGAAATCTGGTCGAGGGAGTTTACAGCTAGACTGATCTATGCACCCAGCCTTCTATGGCATGTGGACCGGGTTTGTCCCAAAAGTCTTCAACTGATGATTTAGGTAAAGATCTTTTATGAACCCCAGGTTAGGGAGCAAAAATACCACCTATACACTCATGCACTCGGTATACCTACGCTCGTAAGGAGGGTGGAAAGGTGAATCATCCCTTTCCTGACTTGCGCGACCTCATTAATCACAAGCGCAAAGCGAGGAGACAACTACGATATATGAGATATCCCCTCAGGGGCATCACTATGCCAACATTATCATCAACTGTTGCTATACCAAAGCAGCAATACCAGTAAACAAGCAGTCGATATTCCAGCTACTACAACCAAGAGCATATATTCGGCATCATCCCGGAGAACAGGTGAAAATGACAAAGAATGAAGAGTTTTCCTTTGCCTCATATTGTTCCACTTGGAGATCTCTTTCCATGAAGATGCAGCACCGGATGTCTAACCCCTCCAACCCTTCGCTCTCGTCCAGCGTATCGAGAATACAAGCCTAAAGGGTTCGAGCAGATGTATCTACAGAAGGAGTGCTCCTGGGCACCCGCTCGAAGATAAAAATATCGTCAACATGGGGTAGTATTTCCTCAAGACCCAAGATAACTCTACAAGATGGGGGTAAAAATCCTACATAACTCTATAGCAACTCGTCGTTTCGAGGAGATAGTGATTATCAAGGGAAAAATATTGAGAATCCTAGGGGTAGTCACCCTCATCAAAGCAAAGCATATTCCAACGCTGGGGATAGTGTTGCCTCCGAGTCTAAAGAAGATCCAGTGCTGCCATATTTTCCTAACTTCAACTCGATGTAAGGATCTGAAGCAGAAACAAGAGATCCACCATCCCATCTGTCTCTCCCTACATGATGATAATGCACATACCCGAGGAGGACAACGAAGGCACCATCGATAGATAATGCCTTGAGACTCTTGAGGCCATGATGCAGACTATGAGTGCTTCGATGCAGACTCTGACCCAGGCGGTGCTTGAGCTCAAGGCAAACACGACCTCGCAACTACCAAGGACCTCTACACAGGCAAGATAGGATCCTGGAACCAACGGAGAGTCAAATGCAGCCGCTCCCCCCACTGATGGCAATCATACCTTGGACCCGATAAGCAACCGGGACATACTACATGAGATCGAGGTATGACAACCATATCCTTTCGAATGGAAGAATGTATCATACTCTCCCTAATACAAGCCCTTCTTCTTGATTCCATTCGACGGGAAGTAGTCTCCTTGTTAATACATATATTATTTTGATATGATGTTGGGACATTTACCTCACGACAATGCTCTCCTTACCAAGATCTTCGTAGTATATTGGCCGAAGTAGCATTCAAATAGTTCTGCAGCCTCCCGGACAATTGTATCTCGTTATTCGAATACCTCAAAAGTCTCTTCCTCAGCCGGTTCTATAACGGAGGAATGGACATGACTAGTCCTCCTTAATGGACATTACTCAGCAAAAAAAGTGCCTATACGTGAATACATAGAACGACATATAGACTACACTAAAACTGCCTTCCGATAATCCTGAATCCACACTGATGGATACATGTCGGAAGAATATACTTCCAGCGGTGAGACTCTGGATGAGCGCCACTCAGTTCAAAGATTGGACGACATTCATCTTAAGTGTTATCGTCGCTGAAAAGAATTGAAGGATGCCCGATTGCTGGGAATATAGATCCACATCGCTGGTAACAGAAAAAGAATCCTTTCAACAATAACAACAACAACAACAACAACAACAACAATAACAACAACAAGAAATAGTGGACATGACAACAAAGGAAAGTAGGCCCTTACCGTCAATGTGAAAGCCATCCACACTGGATCCTAAACCAGCAGAATCTCCAAGGCCGAGAGAGACTTACTCTTTCGATGACGATGATGTCATGGAAATCTTTGACGTGCTGATAAAGGAAAATAAGCTCATGCTTTCCAATATCAAATGCCCAAATAAGGGAGACAAGGTCGTTGACCCCAAGTATTACCACTACCACCGGTATGTCCACCACCCAACACGGGATTGCTATGTGTTGAAACAATATATCCAACGTCTGCTCGATTCCAAAGCCCTCACCTTAGACTTTAAAGATAAGACGGTCACTGCCAATATGGTATCTCTCCAGTTTGGTGACTTCCCATTAATATAGGCCTAAGATGGTATTGTCCCGATCTTGAGGGAAAAAATATAGGTTGTAAATCTCCCTCTAGCTCGTTACCAAGCAGTCGAGATGGTACCGCTTAGCATACTATGTGATGAGGTCATGTGGGTTCATCCAGATCTTGCTCAGGACTTGATGCAGCAAGCGATGTCTTCTGCCACCAAGTCTAAGGGAAAGATGTCCAAAGCTTGCCACATAATTTATCCTTCCACTGAGGAAGCTCTAGCAGGGGTAACCAGGTCGGGCCTAAACTACCAGCACGTCGATGTGGCACCTCCCGAAGACAGTATACCCCAACTATTGCACCCACTTCACATGTTGTATATGATCCGGGTCCGTCCCAGCCTCTTGCAGCAGACAAACAAAAACAGAAATAGACTCATTTTGACACATATTTGCGAAAGGATACAACTCATGGGCTAGAGAAGCCCTACAACTTCGACATATTGGCACAACTTGCCAATAAATCGACAAAATTGTTACTCTTTGAGCTCCTCTGGTTCTCCAAAGATACCTGGAATGCTCTAAGCGATGCGTTGCAGAATGCTAACTCCTACCTGGGCCAGGTCAAACCGTCGGCCGAGAATCCCGCAGCTTTCCCCCACTACAACAATGTGATGGAGGCAATACCAAATGTTACATTCTCGCAATAGGACATGTTGCTAAAAAATAATAGGCACGATCGCTCTCTGTACTATACATAGTATATTGGAGCCATCAAGGTCGATTGAATACACATTGACCCTGGTTTGTCTCTCATCATCATCCCACAGAGTCTACTTCAGACTTGGAAATCCTAATGCATCGGCTGGCATCAACTAACACTACCATCAGTGGCTTTAATACTGGAAGAAGCTACCCTCTAGGAAAGATTCGCCTGAAATATAAGATTGGCGACTTGCGAATAGAGGTCGCTTTCTACGTCATAGATGTAGATGTATCCTACAACATATTATTGGGGCGTTCTTGGATACACGAGTGCATAATTATGCCATTAACTCTGTACCAATGTCTGACGTATATTGACGATTACGACATCGTCAGGACGGAGTTTGCCAATGTGGATCCATTCAAGGAAGTCAAAGCATATTAATCTGATTTGATCTTGTACGAACAAGTCCACCAAGGCGAATGTGGTAATGATGCCAATGTTGGCACAATACCGGACGAACCCTTGAGGGTCCGCCTAAAAGGACGTGCTCCCAACACGGCCCCTCCCATAGTGGTAAAACATTACAAAAGGGCACCAGAACCTTTTTTTGTTCGCCTGCGGAGATCGAGTCGACCAACAAAAGAGGATCCAGCACCCGTTACTTCTCCCGAACCCCTGGTCATAAAGCTTCGCAAGAGGCCTCCGAAGCAGTCACTCACACTTGAGGTAAATCTCGGGAAAGACGAACTGGAAGAATACGTGGCTGCTCATGCTGACGTCCCTTCTTTAGATGATGTAATTCCCATAGACAAGATCCCATACTTTATTAATAAAGGATTGTCCTTGAATTACTCTGATGTTGCACATATAAGTAATATATATTTCTTATAATATGTTCTCGGTTTACAACTTCATACACAAGTAACTACTACCTATGTAGTGAACCAAATTTTCCTAAGTCAAGGCACCTACTTAATAGTGCTGACCATGAGGAGGGGTGACAAAGCCATCATCTTCGGAAAGGTAGAGCATTGCCGAGACCTCTCCACAGAAGAACCACAACCTGATAGTGGTAAGATGCACCTGTACCACTACTGCTCATGAGATAAGCGCATCATCCAGAACACGGGCTATGACTTAAAGAGAGAAAAAGGCCTAAATTATGGCAAAGGTCGGCGTCTGCCTCTGCGTCTCCTCATCCCAGCAAGCAAGTCCGAGGCCTACTACCAGCAAATTCATTATGGCCTGGGGTACGTCATACCATCATCAACTCTGGAAGATTCAGAAGAGGAAGATGAATTGCATTCTCACTCTTCAGAATCCTACGCTTGGGACTCCGACACGAGTATCGAAGATATGCTCAGACGAACACTGGCTATCAACATGGTATCTGCTCACCCAGAGCAAGATAATGACCAGCAACATAAGCTCTTTGAAGTAAAACCGTGTGCCTAGCACCTAAATTCACAATAGGAGCTACGCTTCGAATAGCGAGAACCCCCAACTAAAGATGAAGTAGTACAAGTCAATTTAGGCGATGAATCCTTTTCTAGAAGCATCTTTATTATAAAGAGACTATCCGGCGAAGAGCGTGAATCCCTACTACAGCTCATAAGGGAATACATCAAGGTATTTGCCTGGAGCTATAAAGATATGCCAGGATTATACCCCCAGGTCACAGTACATAAGCTCAATATCTTATCAAATATTAAATAAGTGAAACAACAACAATGACGATTTCATCCAGATATCATGAACGCAATCAAAGTTGAAGTAAACAAGTGATAGTAAGCGATTTTATCCGCGAGGAGCAGCATCCAGATTAGGTAGCTAATATTGTGTCCGACATCAAAAAAATGGTAAGATCCGAGTCTGCATAAACTTTCGTGATCTAAATACGACATGTCCAAAGGACGAGTTTCCTCTTCCAATCACAGATATAATGATCGATAAAACTTGTGGCTTCAAGTGTATGTCCTTCATGGAATGATTCTCAGGATACAATCAGATCGATCAAGATATTCCCAGACTACGAGAAGTATACGTCGTTTCGAACACCGATATGGGTATATTGTTACACCGTGATGCCCTTTGGGTTGAAGAATGCTCGTACGACATACTAGCGAGCCATGAGCACAATCATTTACGAACATCTGAGCAAGATAGTTGAGTGTTATGTTAATGACATCGCTGTCAAAAGTCACTTTCAAGATGACCACCTCCAAGACCTGAAGACAGTGTTTAACCTAATACGAGCGCATCAGCTAAAGATGAACCCCACTAAGTTCTTTCTGGGAGTCTCTAGTGGAATTTTTTTGGATTTTATCATAACTTCAAATGATATCCACATAGACCATGAGAATACTAAGGGTATCCTCAATACAGACCCTCCGAAGAACCTTTGATAGCTTCGTGGTCTGCAAGAAAGACTGGCATATATTAGGAGGTTCATAGCCAACCTCTCTGGGTGATGCCAACCCTTTACTCAACCTATAAAGAAGGGAGTCTCCTTTGTCTAGACCGAAGAATGCCAGCAAGCATTTGACCATATCAAGAAGTATCTCATGAACCCCCCAGTATTGGTGTCCCCACTTGTGGGAAGACCCTTCTTGCTTTATGTAGTTGCAATGGATCACTCTCTCGGTGCTCTACTAGTCAAGAAGAGTGATACAGGTCATGAACATGCCATCTATTATCTTAGTAGAATAATGGTTGGCGCAGAGCATAGGTACAACCCTATTGAGAATGAGTGCCTTGCTCTGGTCTTTGCCATCCAATAAACTCGGTATTAAATGGCTGGGCAAATGACTCATGTGATCTCGCGAGTTAATCCTCTCAGGGTCCTCATGACTAAGCCCGGGGCATTAATTCTCGCTTGGCCACATGAGCCATACTGCTGTCACTGTACGATATGGTGTTTATTCCACAGAAAGTAGTCAAGGGCCAGGCGCTGGCTGACTTCCTGGCAGCTCATCCGGTGCTAGAAACCACGAAGCTTTATGATAAGATCCCAGATTAAGTGCTGGAATCCAACATGACGATGGGAGAGGCCTTTTGGCAAATATTCTTTAACGATGATTCAAGAATAGGGCCCAAAGGCGATATTGTGGTGCCTTGTTCCGCCAATTCGGGGAGCGCGGCTAAGAAATACAAGTCGGTATCATTCGATCAAAAAAGATTAAATCAAGAACTCATCCTCGTTATGGATTTTTTCTTCAGAATCGATTCCCATATTCAGTGGACCGTGCCCCGAGGATCGACTTAGCTGCAGAGTCAAGAGGGACAGCTCTGTTGCAAGTTTTCTTGCCTAGTTTTCGCTGTCGCTTTGTTGCTTTCGTGCTTTGAGTTAGTTTTTGGATTTGTTTGCATTTTCTTGAACGGTTTTGATGGATTTTATTATTTTCATTCGTTGAACTGTACTTCAATTCTGATATTGGAAAGAGTGGAAGATGTATTGTTCAGCTATTCGTGGCAATGTAGGTGAAAGAGCAGTAGGCGACGTGCGAGCGGAGTCTTAAAGCACCTCTTTCCTTTCCTTCTTCAACCAACTTGTGAGTGGCTTATATTTGATTCAGTTGACCCTTCTTTCAAGTCTTCAAATATAAAAATGTTGTATTCTTGCTTGTCCTGATCAAAAGATACCAAATAACTAAAGGATGTCAAGATAAAAAGGAATAGACTTGGACTACTTTATGCTTGTCAATCAACTTATAAACGGTTACCTTATTGCATGCTAGTTCGTATAGAATGTTCATCATATGCATAAATTTAAGTTTGAATGTATACTTCTTCTATAAATTGTGCTGTGTATAGAACTCATCCTGCCATACAATCAACTGAATAGGTAGACTATGCAAAATATAGATCTTGCCCTGTTACTTGTCCTGTGCCTGAAATTGCCCTGAACTGCCTAAATTGATAACTTAGTATACTACGCTTGATCACGGACAACTTGTGCACAAGGAGTTAGTTCCTGCGGACGGTCGCTGGGGTACTGGCACCATCCGATGCAGACGAAACTCCTGATAGTCGCCTGCTATATGACGGAATGGCCTGTAACGTCCTGTCTATGCGTTGCTCGTCATTCCATCCCGAGACTAAATCATCCTTTATGGCAACGTGCCAGTGATCCCCTTGTATATTTAAACCTGTGTAAGCTAACTTGTGTATTCATGGCAGGGAAGGACATGGTAACTATTGTGCAGGTGGTTCAGATGGGCAGATAAAAGGTACTGAACGATGGCGAGTTCATTTCAGTAAATTTTCATATCAATGTTTGCTTGTAAAATAAACTAAGGCAAGATAGAAAGACCACAAATAAGTTGCATGCTTCATATAAATAACGTATTGATTGGTATAGTTGGGTTAGCTCGCATTTACCAGTACATTTCGATGTACTGACCCTCGTTAAAACAAGTTCCCCGTACCAAGGAGATCCTGCGAGGAGGTGAAGTTACTTCCCAATCCAGTCCTGCTGTCGGCACGCCATGATCGTGCCTATTTTGAAGTATTTGAAGACCTAGGAGCTAGCAGGCTTCACTCATGCAGCTAAGAGAAAAAGCCATTATCCCGCTTGGAGGTCTCTTATTTTGAAGTTTTAGTAAATGATGTAATGTATAGGACGACTATCTTATTTTGAGTCCACTTTTGTAAGCCCGTGCGACAATTATTTTACTCGTTCAAGAGTTTGTAAAAGATATTCATTGTCAATAAAAAAAACTTTTTCATGTTTCAACTTTGTGTTTCAATTATCTGCGTACTCTAAATATGTGCTTGTTATGCAAAATACCTTAGCCTTGTATGATGCGCAACCCAGGCACGCACGACGTCACACCCGGGGAACGACTATCGATTCCACGGAATCGAGGCGTAACAGATATCGTCGCTGGAGTCGGGATATTATTAATTTTCTTGACGACCTGATTATCCACCACACTTATTCACTCAATGAGCCCTATTCTAATAATGTAGCAGAGTATAATTGTCTCATTATTGGGCTCCAACTCGCTAAACAAGTAAAGTTGACTACTTAGAAGGCTACGGTGACTCCAAACTAATAGTCAGTCAGGTCCAGGGAGAGTACGAAGTCTGGCACGAGGATTTAATTTCTTACCTTCAAGCCACACTCAGTATAATCTCCACCTTTGATGGGTTCTTCATAGAGCACGTGCCCCAACTACAAAATATCGAGGCTAACGCTCTTATCGGCCTCGCGGCCTCCCTGGTAGTCCCGATCAGAACTCATCAATTGATCACAGTGGTCGGCCAAAAGATGGTCTGCCCAAAAATAACCTCTGTATATGTGACTGGAGGCCCCTTCATAGACTACGCAGTCTATGGAATTTTGCTCGAGGACCCCAAGGAAGCTACTTCCATCAGGAGACGTTTCATCAGGTTCTATTGCAATACAACTACCAAAATTTTGTATCACCATTCCTACGATGGGCTTATGCTCTGATATTTATCAAATGCAAAAGCAAAGCAGGCACTCCGTGAAGCTCATGATGATGTTTGTGGTGCTCATCAACCCAGTCCAAAGCTATAGGATCGTCTTTGGCATATGGGTTATTATTGGCCGACAATGGTAGCGGATGCCGTCTATTATGCAAGAAAGTACCGGATGTGCCAAATCTATGTAGACTTCATCTACAAGCCCTAAGAATTTTTGCATCCAATGGTAGTATCTTGTCCGTTCGAAGCATGGGAAATAGACATCATTGGACCGATTAGTCCACCGTCCTCAAAAGGTCACCTTTTTATTCTCTTCGTAACCACTACTTCTCCAAGTGGACGAAAGTCGTACCACTTGCTGAAGTAAAAAATTTAAACTTGATTAACTTCGTCAAACATCACGTTATATACCAATTCGGGATGCCTCAAAGGATTATCTACGAAAATGGCCCACAGTTTCAAGCCAAGCTTTCTACCAATTTTGCGATAAAATCCGAATTTAGAATATAGCTTCAACTGCCTACAACCCAGCAGCGAATGGACTGGCTGAAGCATTCAATAAGACCATCATAAAGCTACTCAAGAAGTTCGTGTCATCTAACAAGCATGACTGGAATGAGAAGCTAGGCGAATGTCTATGGGCCTATCGCACAACGGTCCGAACACCGACTAGCAGTACTTCATTCTTCCTAGTTTACGGAAGTGAGGCTATGCTCCCTCTAGAGGTCCAAATTCTCTCACTTTGGGTGGCCCTCTCGAACTAATTGACAGTTGACGATAATCACCGCCGACGACTACAAGAGTTGAAAGCGCTCGATAAGAAGCATCTTTTAGCTCAATAACGCATTGAGTTATACCAAGCACGCCTCTCAGGAGCTTTCAACAAACGAATCAAGGAAAGAACGTTCCAAGTGGGTGTCCTCATCTTAATAGTGAGAAGACTGATAGATATGACACACAAGATGGCCGAAAAATTCTAAGCCAAATGGGAAGTCCCTTTCATTGTGGAATCGATATATTCCAACGACGTGTACCAGCTCACAAAATCTAATGGGGACTTGCTCATGATGCCAATCAATGGCAAGTTTATCAAAAAGTACAGTCTAAACTAGACTTGTACTCCCCTATCCCAGCAAGATAATTAAGATATACAACATGTATACTTCCTTTGTTCATCCCCAGCAAATGTGTATGTACATTATGAGCTTTTCTTCCCATAACTTAGTATAAATCTATTATCTGTGTTCTATACGCAATAGGTAATAGACCCTCAAAAGCATCCCAATAGAGCGGCCCTCAGTAAACCACTTAAAAGTCTATTCTCTTGGCACCAGTTCACGTCCATACCATCTCTGAACTATGGTCCTAATATTCTCCCCACTCGAGTTTTTTATGTCCACACTACCTCTGAACAAGATTTTTCTAGTAGAATCCTAAGTTAAGAAAAGTTTACCATGTCTATATTACCTCTAAGCAAATATTCTTGTTTATCGACTTTCTATAGCTACATCCATAATACCTCTGATGGTGTCTGTTGTTTCAACTTATCATCTATACTTAGCTCTAAGTACACCAGGAATAATAAGTCCATAACAATTCCACAGCAGAATTACCTTAACCTATCACGTCCATATCACCTCTAATAGGGTTTCTCTTTAAACATATTATATGTACTTAATTATTAAGTGCGCAATAGATAATAAGTCCACTAAAATTCTCTAGTAGGATGTTCCTAACAGTTATGGTATTATTCTACGTCTACATTACCTCAAATATAATATTCAAACTCACACACAATCCATAATGATTTGACAGCATGGCAACCTCGTCTATGCGTCAACAAGTTTATGTGGTATGCCATCTATACGGCCCAAAGTATTTTTATCCATGCTTCTTGTTCAAAGTATAACAAACTTATCAGTTTGAAAACTTAGAAGGGGTCTTGTAGAAGCATGGAAAATCAGAGTCCATGCGTCTAGAAGATATGCCTCCAAAATCTGACTTGTTGAATTTGAGCTGTATAGAGTCCATACTGCCAAGGTACTCATCTACTCTGTAAAAGCATCCATGTGGCCCAGACATCGATAAAAGTATGAGCCACATCAGGCCCTGACACAACATTAACTGCCTGTTAGAAAGGCCCTGACATGGCCCTGAATGCTTCGTGAATCGTGAGAAAGACGTCTCACTAAAAGACAGAAAGTCACATCGGTGTATTAATGACTCTGTCAGGCGTGCAGTGTTATGTGTCCACGACAGAACTCATATGCGGTTCTGACTCCATGTACCCCAGACAACATGCGCCAATGTATTCATAAGGTCCAGTCTCGACAAGAGATCGTATGCAGCCCCGACCCCATGCGTCACACTCCTCATGCGGCCAGAGTATTCTTAAGGCTTAGTCTCCACGAGGACAAAGAGCAATGCGACCCAGTTCTTATACGGCCAAAATCCATGAAGGCTGGTCTCTCTACGACCCCACCCTCAGGGATCAATCAGTTTTTATAATCTTCTTGTTACAACTGGAAAGATCTTTAAACAATCAGTGTTGACCATGTATCGAATTGACCAAGTCATGGACACAATAACCCCATCTTGCAACTGAGATTCCATCAACAACATATCACAACTGATGCCATATGGCAGCCTGACCGTGGCATGCGCCCGCGGTTGCAACCATATTCTGTTAAGGATGCCCATGCGGCCACCTAATAATGGCGCATAGCATATGCGCGCGCATAAGTCGTCTAGTGTAGATGGCTATAAATAGCAGGGATACAATACATCACAAGAGGACATACAGAGAGAGACGAAGATAAAGCATACTTAGCAGCCCAGTTGTCGTCTTTCGTGCCAGTGAGTACATAGCAAGTTCCTTCGTCATCGGACCGTCAACGGAGTAAAGGAGTCAGCTGCAATACTCGATCTTCATCGTCACACTCCTCAAAATTTTAATTGTACCTAGATTTCTTGTTTAAGGACTCTTTGTACTCTTTGTTTTCAATATACAAAAACTGAGTTAGCAAAACTTATTTTTTGTGAATGAACAGATGGATGAGTCTATTCTTGCTATGTTAGTTCTTGTACTTATACCTGTCTTGTTTACTTTCTTGTTTCCTACCCTGGCTATTTTCTTGTTTACTTATATGTTCATGTTTACCTGACATGATCCTATACTATAATCACATGATCCCAGTACCTGTATCCTATTCCGGTTTTACTTACATGTTCCTGTTCACTTGACATAATATCGTACATACTACCTGTCCTGTTTATTGTATATATTTTCTATTTTTCTCTACATGCTCTTATTTTTCTTTCCTGTTTTCTTATGCACTTTACATTATCCTGGTTGTTACATATTATTTAGGACTCTGTATCTTTGTGTTGTATTGCTAGTTTAGTTCACAGTTTGGTCTCCTTTGTGGTACTTGCTATTTAGGGTCTGACCCTACTGATTTTGATTGGTCAGATCCGGTAGCGGAGCTAGAGGATCTTCTATACATTTTCGAGGATGGTGACCACATGGAGCACCAGACCGATTGAGTGGGATTATATCTTGTTCTCCCACTTATTGTAGATATTCTTTTGGTGGCGTTTAGCTCCGAGCACCTATTAGCTCATATTTTTGACTTGCTATATCGCCTACTGGGCATGATATAGTTAGCGTATTCTAGACTATAGTTAGAGTTTATCGTGTATGACTATTACTCTTGGTAGTTCTTCATTTTGTATTACTAGCTTCATGATCATCTATGTATAAATGGTTTGTGACGCTTTACTATCTTGGTTCTGATGGCCATATTCCTTGTATATTGTTGATTCCTACTTGAGATTGAGATACTAGGATTGCTTGAACTAGGTTGATTGATAGCTTGTAGTATTAACCCTAATGTCTATTCACAGCCATGATCGTATCTTGGGGTACTGGAGTACTCTAGTATACGTAGCTAGCTTTGTCGGCCTCCACGCTCTAGTATTCTGGTTCTGGGGCCTGACAAATGATCAATGTCCAAATATGAAGGTAATATCTCATGATTGAGATCTAGTATATATATACCAATCCGTGTACCATTGTATCAGGAATCAGGTATAACATTACTAAATATCAAATAGTGGCTGAAATGGTGCCTCAAAAACCTATATATGAATTATTATGTCAAACAAGTGATTTGGATTCATAAATAAGCTTAACTAGCTATTTTCTAAGTTTCTAGGTTAAACTAGGTCAATTACCTAATTTGGGTTCCCAGTTATCAATATGGTTGGCCTATATAGCTAAACTAGCTAATACTAGATAACATCAAGTCATTCTAGGTTTTCTAGGTCCATACCCAACTCTAGACACTATATATATATATATATATATATATATATATATACTCATATTTAATTAGTATCATAAAGTATCCTATTGTATCTAACTAGTATCTTAATTATCCATCTATCTCAACTACCTTGATACCCATACCTAGTATCAATTAGGATACCTTACTCTTTATACCTTAATACCTTGCCCGCAAGTATCACATGGATACTCCCCTAACTAGTTCTAATACCTTAACACTTCAAATCCTAACTCAAACCTCAACCTTACTCGATACGTTAGACCCTAACTAAGATATCCTATCCATATCTTAACATTTACCTCAATAACTACAACCTTCACTCCATACTTAGTACTTAACCACCCACACATAACTCACTCAATACCTGGTACTTGCAACCCAAAAACCCCTTCACTGATACAACTAACCCACTGATATATGGTGATTCATGGATACTCCTACACAACTCACTGATACACTCTCCAATACACTAGGATCGTACTCTAGAATACACACCTCACACATAATACCCTAATCAACCACAGCACACTACCCGACCCCTTAACCATTGCCTGCAATCATTGCCTCTGGAACTTAAAGTTCCCCTCTTGCTGCCTGAACTGAACAGTTGGTGCCACACTTGGCCTCCCCTTCAACCTCACTGCTTCTGCTAATTTGCAGTGCTCTAAAGCACACATCCTCTATCTAAACACTCCCCATTCTCACTCAAACACTCTTTAGATATACATTCAAGACTGCACAACTCAGTCACTCAGGTATCCTACTGATAGCTAAACACTGGTCTACACCTGAACTGGAACTCTGAAACACATCCCTTAACTCTGATACACACAGTCACTAAAACTCAACTACCTTACTATATTGCACTATGAACCCGAGCACCTTCCAACTCTTGCTGCACCACAACCTACACATGACCGATCCTCTTACCTGCTGTCTATAGGCACCACACTGATGCCACGGATGCAGTCCGCTACCTGCTGTGGAAACTCGCCCCCCCTCCATCCCCCCCCATACAACCCACCCACCCACCCTATTTATGTGCTCACTGAACATGCTGCCACTCCCCTCACTGTTTTAAGGTTTACACAGTCACAGACCTCAACCTCATACTCTAACTGCACCTATAGGTGGGATGAGACCTGTTTCAGAAGAGGATAATATGAAAGATGGCTGAAAAAGATTATATTTTATTCATGTATTCAATAGCATATATATACAAGTGAAGAATCTGTTGGAGCTTAGCTGTTAGCCTTATAATTGTGGTAACCTATCTTACTTGGCTAACAACTGAATCCCATAGAATAAGGGAGACGGTTATATGCAAGCGAACACTCCCCCTCAAGTTGGTGCATATATATCACTCATTCCCAACTTGGATAGGAACTTTGAGAGAACATGACCTGCAACTGCTTTCGTAAGTATGTCTGCTAACTGGTCCTCTGTTCTGATTGGTGGTACTATAATAATTTTTTTATCGATATTTTCTTTGATGAAGAACTTGTCAACTTCAACATGTTTTGTCCTGTCATGTTGATCGGGGTTATGTGCAATGTTACGGGCAGCTTGATTGTCATAGAACAACTTCATCGGTTCCGTGTTATCGAAGCCTAAATCCTTCAACAGATTTTTGATCCACAATATTTCACAAATCTCCAATGCCATACCACGATATTCAGCCTCTGCACTCGAGCGAGCAACAACATTTTGCTTCTTGCTCCTCCATGTAACTAAATTACCTCCCACAAATGTAAAGTAACCTGATGTAGAACGTCGATCATCAATCGCTCCTGCCCATCTGCATCTGTATATCCCTCGACTCTGAGATGATTCTTCTTCTTGAACAGTATCCCTTTTCCTGGAATTCCTTTAAGATATCCTAATATTCTCAACACTGCATTCATATGTTGTTCTCCAGGATCATGCTTAAACTGGCTAACCACTCCCAACGCATGAGCCAGATCAGGCCTGGTATGTGCCAAGTACATTAGCCTACCAACTAACCTCTGATATCTTCCTTTGTTCACTGGTACTTGATTTGGATTCATTCCAAGCTTCAACCCTTCCTCCAATGGAGTATCAACTGGTTGACAACCCAACATACCTGTTTCCCGTAACAAATCCAAAGTATATTTTCTTTGAGACAAGAAAATTCCAGATTGGCATATAGATACTTCGATTCCCAAGAAATACTTCAAGGAGCCTAGGTTTTTCATCTCAAACTCGGTTGATAAATATTTTTGAAGTGCTAAACGTTCTTCCTCATCATTCCAGTAACCACCATATCATCGACATACACAATGAGGGCTGTCATTTTACTTCCCTTTCGTTTTATGAACAGAGTATGGTCGGAATTACTCTGCTCATACCCAAACTTTCTTATAGCTGTTGTAAAACTACCAAACCAGGCTCTTGGAGATTGTTTGAGACCATACAAGGATTTTTGTAGTCTACAAACCTTTCTTCCATGTGATAATGGAACATTGTATCCTGGAGGCAAGTCCATATATACTTCCTCAGTCAAGTCTCTATGTAAGAAAGCGTTCTTCACGTAGAGTTGATGCTGAGACCAGTCACAATTAGCTGCTAGGGAAAACAGTACACGAACTGTGTTGATCTTTGCTACAGGTGCAAACGTCTCTGTGTAGTCGATCCCATATTTTTGTGAGTATCCCTTCGCCACCAATCTCGCTTTGTAACAATCAATAGTACCATCTTCTTTATACTTCACAGTATAAATCCATCTGCACCCTACCGGCTTCTTTCCAGCTGGTAAATCAACTATCCTTCAAGTGGCATTTTTCTTCAATGAGTTTAACTCTTCATTCATCGCTGCCTGCCATTTAGGTTCAGCTAAAGGTTCCTGCAAATGGTTAGGAATAGATACAAAGAATAATTGACAAGTAAATGACTTATTTGATTTTGACAAATGATCGGTAGACACATAGTTACTCATAGGATATTTCACATTATTTTTAGGATCAGGCTCATATGTGGGTTTAGGAATACCTCGATTATGACGTGGTGGGAGACGTTGTGGTTGTGGAACATCCAACTCTGGAGACGATTGGTTATCATCCTCATTGCCCGTTGGCAAGGAGGAAGCAGGCATGACTGTAGGCGTTGGTACTGGGGCCCCCTAAATAACTGTAGGTTGTGGCACTGGTGACTCCTGTGTTTGTAGCTCGATAACAATTGGCTCTTCAACCTGGGGTGTATAACCAGTTGTCTCTTCATCACTGATATCAACAATCGCTTCAATTGTGTGTGAATTTTCACTATAATCCAGAGTCTGGACCTCCTGTTTCCTCTCCCCCTGAGGTGAAGAATCGGACGATAAATAATACATATCATGTTCATGGAATACCACATCCATGGCGACGAACATCTTCCTGGTAGGTTGGTGATAACACCGGCAGCCTTTTTGGTGTAAGGCATACCCAACAAACACGCACTTCAGGGCACGAGGTTCCAGCATACTTCGTTGTTGTTTATGAAGATGAACGAAGGCTACACACCCGAACACATGAGGAGGCAAGTTGGGACTAGATGGTACGGTGACCAGAGCAGAGAGCTCTTGGCAGGGTGTTCGAAAATTCATTGTACGGGATGGCACACGGTTGATTAAGTAGGCAGCAGAGACAAGGGCCTCACCCCAATAGAACAACGGGGCGTTAGCTTCAAGTAGATAGGCACGCACCACATTTAGGAGGTGACGATTCTTCCGCTCAGCCACGTCATTTTGTTGTGGTGTATATGGACATGTCGTCTGATGAGCAATACCATGATGATCTAGGAACTTACGGAGATCCGAATTCATATATTCACGCCCATTATCACTACGAAGGACTTGTATTTGTGCTTTATATTGGACATCAACCATTTTGTGAAATTTTTTGAAGGCAGAACACACCTCATTTTTCGATTTCAAAAGAGACACCCATGTCATACGTGTACAATCATCAATAAATGTTGCAAACCAATGGGCACCACCTAAAGTAGCAATTTTAGATGGACCCCATACATCTGAATGTACTACTATAAAAGGGACATAACTTTTTTTAAACTTGGAGAGAAAGTACTACGATGGCTATGTGCTAATTCACACACATCACACTTAAAATGAGAAACATTACTCTTTGCAAATAAACTAGGAAAAAGTTTCTATAAATAACCAAATGAGGCGTGTCCAAGACGACGATGCCATAACCAAATAACATTAACATTTTTTTCTGCTTTCCTTGTGTACCTTCAACTGAAAGGGCTTTTATCAACTGATGATTACTGTTTGATGTTAAGTCCAAGTAGTAGAGCTTGTCCTGTCTAGTGCCATAACCAATCGTCTTCCGAGTCTGGATGTCCTTAAACACACAGAAATAAGGCCAAAAAATGACAAGGCAGTTTAGAGCAATAGTTATTTAGGCAACAGATAATAGATTATAATCAATGGATGGAACTACCAGGACAGTATCAAGATTGAGATTGTCATTAAGGGAAATAGTACCTTCCCCAATAACAGGGACAGAGCTGCCATCTGCGATGGTCACATCGGTTTGAGATGAAGGATTTAAAGTCTGAACAAGTTTGGAATCAAAAGTCATATGTGCCGTAGCACCCGAGTCAATTAACCATGTATTATTCATAACAGAATCAGAAACTTTTAAAGCCTTACCCTTGTTACCTGCTGTCGTGACTAAAGCAGTTGCTTTCTCAGTTATCAGTTCTGTATCATCCTTGACGTTAGTCACAGAGGCTTAATTTTTGTTGAAGCGAGAGTCACGGGTTTTGTCCCAGCCTTCAGGGTAGCCAATCAATTCGTAGCATCTTTGCTTGGAGTGTCTAGGTCTTCCACAATGCTCACACTTGCCATATTGACGTGAGGCACGATCACCACTCGATTGGTTATATGAGCGTCCGGATCGAACACCTCTATACTGTCCAGCTTCCTTAGAGATGGTTCGAGTAGATAAACCTGAACGGTTCTGTGGAGTGCGATATCGAGCCACCATCGCTTCAGCCTTATCTCCTTCTGTCTTCATAGCTTTCTTCCTATCACATTCTCGACGAACATAAGCATAGGAAGCCAACAGGCCAAGCGGAGGATCCTTCCGGAGAACTTTACCACGAACCTATTCAAAATTATCATCTAGGCCTCCGAGGAATAAGTAGTCTCTCTGTCTCTCCTTTGACTCCAGGTAGGTCTTGAGATCTTTGTCACAAATCATGGCAATCTTGCTGTAGTGATCCAGCTCCTGGAAAATTTTATTAAGTTCTCCAAAGTAGACGGATATGGGCCTACCATTCTGTTTGAGGTGAGAGGCCTTCTGGTTCAAAGTATACACCCTTACTTCATCATTCTCATCAAAGAAGGCTGTCTTCAAGACATTCCAGATCTCGTTGGCACTCGGTAAGCGGATGTAGCGCTTCATGATTTCTGGCTTCATGGATGAGAGAAGCCAACTCTTGACTTTTTGATCCTCAGAATACCAATCTTCATAAGTAGGACCATCTTCAGTTGGGGCTTTGATCGTACCCCGAAGGTACCCTATTTTTTTCTTCCAGCGACATGGATCCCTATGAGTGGAGCCCATAGATCATAGTTGCTTTCATCGAGCAGTATTCCAATATTAAAGTTGGAATTCTCTGCTTGAACGACAACAGGGGAAGCACCACTGGAGGAAATGGGTTTCTTTTCGTCCCCCATAAAATCCAGTGGAGATAAGAATCAGCAAATCGGTTGGTGTCTCGACGTGCTGCTCAGTCGGAGCCGGCACGGTTGATCGAGAGCTTACAAACCCTGCTAGAGGGAAATATGGCGACTTGAGGAAAGGGGCGGCCGAACCCGGCCTTAGATCCCAACCGGATCTGGTCGACGGATCTAAGCGGAGCAACTGCGGAAGGGAGATCGACGGGTGCACATGCACGACCCACCAGCAGGCTCTGGAGAGGAAATCAAGCTCGGAGGCGCCTGCGTTCAACAGCGGCTCGACGCTGACGGTGATCGATGCACGACCCACCAGCAGGCTCTGGAGACGAAACCTGGCTCTGATACCATGTTTCAGAAGAGGATAATATGAAAGATGGCTGAAAAAGATTGTATTTTATTCATGTATTCAATAGCATATATATACAAGTGAAGAATCTGTTGGAGCTTAGCTGTTAGCCCTATAATTGTGGTAACCTATCTTACTTGGCTAACAACCGAATCCAATAGAATAAGGGAGACGGTTATATGCAAGCGAACAAGACCGAAAACCTAGAAATTGAAACTAGGAATATAACTTACTATTCTACAACATGAGCTCCTACATTTTGAATCTAGAATCTAGAATGTGGGATGGGCCTTACTAATGATGCTCTTACAAGTTCTATCCAAAAGAGAACAAGATAAGGAACATTTGAGACTTCAATTGAAACATTGTAAGACGGATGTGTCGAGTCACATGGAATTGCAAAATTTGTCTACAAAAACAGAAATGTGCCAAGAATTGGTAAAAACTGTGGAGTCAAATGTATACCAATTGTATGAATGATTGATAAGACTTGTGAGCATTGTCAAGACCAAGTTTCACAATAAGATCAAGGACGATTTTGTCTTAGATTACATAGATGTCTACATTTAAAAAGAATTACATTCAAATTTTAGCCCTGATTTTTCAGCTTAATTTGAGTAAAGGACGCAGAGTACAATTGTACAGAAGAAAATTATATTATTTGGCTCTCCTTCCATTTTTGCTTCTATTGGATCACTGCATATAGGTTACTATCAATCCACTAATCCACAAATGTTAGTATTAAACAGGCTTCGGGTGCTTTATACATGAAAACATTGGTTTTCTACTATAATATGGGTGGTATTTGCAATTTTTATTCAAAGTATTCTTTTTGTTTGGACACTTTCAATATACATATTTGATTGGATAGAAGCAGAATTTAGTACAAATATCCGTGATAAACATTTAGATCATACTTATTCTGTGTTCAAATATCTCCATGGCGGAGTGACTCTGGTGAGGTTGACTTGCCAAATAGTGAAGTTATGAATGAGGATGACAAATTTGTGGACGGGTAGGATAAACTGACAATATCAAATGCTTCAACATTTCCTCGCGAGGAGACACTGGCATTTCCAATATCGTCTATCGATATCGAAAGATCACCATTCAGTAAATGTATTACTTGTCGCATAGTCGGTCTAGATGCAGGCACTGGATGTGAGCACAACAATCCCAGCTTCAAGACCAACTGGACTTGATCAATCTCGAAATCAGTTCCAAGCTTCACATCCATCGTCTCTAGAATCGCTCCTCGCCTCCAACATCTCCATGCCCAGTCAACCAAATTCAGGACATCGGTCGAGGCTTCATGTAGAATTGGTCGCCTTCCGCTCACAACCTCGAGTAGAAACACCCCAAATGCAAAGACATCGGTGCACGTGGTCGCCCTACCCGTTCGTGTAACTTCTGGGGCGATGTAGCCCAAGGTTCCTATGATATGTGTACTTCGAGGATCGCTCCCGTGATCGTATAATCTCGAAAGCCCGAAATCCCCCAACTTGGCGTTCATTTCGGCATCCAACAGCACATTGCTAGCTTTGATATCTCTGTGCACGACAACCTGCTCCCATTCTTCATGCAGGTAGAAGACACCCGAAGCCACCCCTTTGATTATCTGAAGCCTCTGCCTCCAGTTGAGTGTTGCTGGCCTGGTGTTGTTGAAGAGATACTTGTCAAGACTTCCGTTGGGCATGAACTCGTAGACTAGGAGGAGCTCCCCTCTGCGCCTGCAGTAGCCGAGAAGCCTCACCAGGTTGCGGTGGCGGAGTCGACCAATGCTGACAATCTCCGCAATGAATTCCCGCATCCCCTGTCTCGAATCGTGTGATACTCGCTTCACTGCCACCTCCATCTTGGATTTGCTTAGCGTTCCTTTGTACACTCGTCCGAACCCTCCAATGCCTAGTAAATTTTCCTCTCTGAAGGCCATAGTGGCTTTATATAGTTCCTTGTATGAGAACCTATGGGGCCTGTACTCGAGTTCCCAGTCTTCCAGAACTTCAGAAAACTTCATCTTTCGCTTTATTACATACGCGACACCGCAGAGAGCAGCCATTATTAGTACAACTGCGAGAAGAGGAACCCAAATCAGAAGATTTTTGTTTTTCTTTCCTGCTTCTATTCGAGGAGGTAGAGAAGGAAGACTTGTAAGATTGAGCGGAGGCGCTTTCCCGTTCAACTTGAAACTCCATCCAAGAATATAGTGAGAGTTTGTAACAGACCCAGAAGCTGCTGAAAAGCCAATATACATCTCGTCGTCGATGACAGAAGAGAGATCAGAGGACAGAGATAAGAGGGGGATTGCAGGTTTAGGTTCATCTATAGGGGACACTGTTACATTGAGTTTCATATCTTGGCTGCCATATTCTACCCACACCTGCATTGGATCTCCACTGCAAAGGCTCAGGTTCTCGACTTTCTGGCTGCTGCTGGTAAAATACGATGCCGGAGCTGCAGCGCTAGATCGTAGACCATTAATGTCGATCCCAACATGGTTGTTGTCGATATCTCCAAACTCCACGTTGTAGATCGTGTCGAGCTCCACAGCGACAACATGGTTGGACGAATTACCATTGTTTGACGAGTTGAAGAGACCCAGATACTGGATGGGTAGAGCCCCCGGACGCCCCCTTGTGGGCGACAGCACAAGGGCGATGCCATGTGTACTAATATCAGAATACTCGGAAACAATTGCAAAGGCAAATTGGGTTGAGAAGGAATATATCGTACCGTCAGACGAATTCTTCAAATCAAGTGGCGACGGGAGGAACGCGTGGCCTTGTTCGTTCTTGGTAGTGTTTGTCATCTTCAAGAGGCCATTCGGTGCGATCTCCGCGATGCCATCAAGGTGTAAGTCATTTGTCCCGAATCCATTGTACACGAACTCGACGCCAATGGAGGTTTCCACTCTGATGAGGAGAAAGAATACAAATGGTAATGCTAGCTCTACTCCCATCTGGATGGAAATGAATGTCAACGATTCCCTCACAAACATCTGATAACAAGTAATGATTTATGCCGCCATGACCCACAGCTCACCTGTGAATAGTTTGACTGCTGACCTTAATAAGTTTTCTGAACCTTCTAAGAAGTCTTTTTTTGAATATATATATTACTATGTTAAAACAATGTAGACTAAGAAAAAAGAAGTACATTTCTGAGTTATCACTAATCAGTTTTACTGCGCCGTAGAAGAATACTGTTCTCTTTTATCAATTAGAGGTACTTGTATTTTGAGTGAAGGGTACATGTAACTTAAGAGATTGATAACATTACCAAAGTAAAAGTGGTAAATTGGTATTGTTGGAATAAAACTTGGATGGGATCCAGCATCCTTTTGTAGCTGCTTCTTCCTTAGGAACCTTGCACATGAACTTTCTATTCTATGGTGTGCTGCTACAGATCTTAACATTACTATTCTTTCATTAAATTCTTCGTTGCAAGCTTATATTTTACAACGGCCTTATCAATTGCCAGAGAAAGAGGACAACATTGATTTACTCTATAAGACGTAGACTTATTGGGGGGTACTATTCTGAGGCCATTTATTATGTACATGTTATGTTGTCAGTAGTATAGTTAATAATCTTCTGTTTTCTTTACTATCATTTAGCCCTCTCTTAGGTTTATGCCCAAAGGAAATTGTTAGCAGGATGACAAAAAAGGTCCCAATATCCAAAAGTGGCTAACACAAAAACAATAGGGACTATCGCATCGTCTTTGATTATCAAGGTCTACCTGCAATCATAACAAATCCTTCAAACTACAATTTGTCGGGCCAAATTGGTTTCTCAGTCTCTACTGCATATCCAAGCCATCTTGAACAGATTTTTCAGGTGAACATGGTTAGATTACCATATGGTGTTCTTACATGTGTATTTTGTACTTTTGAGTTGGTATATCAAGGTTCTTGCGACGCCAATATAGACTAGGCCTTATTATCTTTCTTCCATATCAGTTCCAAACAAACTTCTTTGGTAGATTGAGAGCGGATTGGAGAGAGAAATTCACTTCCTTTTTTAGAAATGACCGTAGTAATGGTTGCTCTATTTATAAATACCAGAACTTCTGAGAACAAGAACCGCTTCAATACTTCAGATTTTGCATCAAATTATTAATATGTTGACTGGCACTTTGCCCGCAAAGAAGAAAGTCGTAGTAAAACTGTCTTCAATTAATTCCTTCTGCACTGATCTTCTTCATGTTTAAGTGAAAGTACCTAGATTGTTTACTGTAGAAAGGAATATTGTATCATTTCTTATTCAGGAGGGAGTACATATACATAGGAGACGGCTAGCCGCCTCCTTATTTCCTATCCGATGTGGCACTAAATAAGTCTTCATAACTCAACACTCTCCCTAAAGTTGGGTGATAGATATCAATAATCCCCATCTTGTTACAAAAGATATCAAACTATTAAGGACCTAAACCTTTAGTTAACCAATCAGCTAACTGCTTTTCTGATTTCACATAGCTCAAAGTCAAAACTCCTCTATTCAGTTGCTCCTTGATGAAGAACCAATCAATCTCCACATATTTGATGAGATCATGCTGAACTGAATTGTTTGCAACATCAATTGTTGATTTGTTGTAATACCAAAGTTGCAGAGAGTCTCCTCTAAACAAATGCATCTTAGACAACAAACCCTTCATCCCATTATCTTGCATAAGCTAACTGTCAAAGCCATGTACTTGTCCTCAGCTGTAGACCTAGCCACTACATCTTACTTCTTGCTATGCCAAGATACAAGATTTCCTCCAACAAAAATACAGTAACCTGTAGTGGACCTGCGATCGTCTATACAACCCGTCCAATCGGCATCACAATAACCTTCAACTCTCAGATGTCCAGAACTTCTGAACCATAACCCCTTTCCTGTGCTTCCTTTAATATACCTGAGAATTCTGCGAACTGCCTCCATATGCTGCTCTCTAGGATCATCCATATATCTACTCATCACACTCACGGCTTGAGTAATATCAAGTCTCGTATGTCATAGATATATAAGCCGACCAACTAATCTTTGATATTGCTCCTTACTCACCGGATCACCACCCTCGGAAGAAAACTTGTGATTCTGCTTGATAGGAGTAGAAGCAACCCTACAACCAAATATCCATGTCTCTGAAAGAAGGTCCAGAGTATACTTTCGCTGAGAAAGCACTATACCCTTTCGTGACCTTGCAATTTCAATTCCGATGAAGTACTTCAACTACCCCATATCCTTTACTTCAAATTCCTCTCCAAGTCTTTTCTTTAACCGTAGGATCTCCTTAGTATCGCCTACAGTAATTATAATATCATCAAAATAGACTACAAGAACAATAATACGAGTTTTGGAGTGCCTGTAAAATACAATATGATCTCCATTACACTGCCTATACCCCATACCACAGACTACAAGCCTGAATCTATCAAACCATGCTCTCAGAGACTGCTTTAGCCTATACAAAGAATTTTTCAATTTGCATACCTTCCTAGTTGCTTGTGAAGTAGCAAAGCCTGTGAAATCTCCATATACACCTCCTCCTGGAGATCCCCATGCAAAATAATCGTTCTTGACATCTAGCTGATATAGTTGCCATTTGAAGTTGGCAGCACATGACATCAACACTCACACAATGCTCATCTTTCTACTAGAACAAAGGTCTTGTCATAGTTGATATCATAAGTTTTATTATAGCATTTAGCAACCAATCTGGCCTTATACCTGTCAATCTGGCCCTCTGGAATCTGCTTAACAGTATAAACCAATTTATATCCAACAACACGCTTCCTAGCTAGTAATAGTACCAACTATCATGTGTTGTTCTTCTTCAAGGCCTGAAGTTTTTTCTACATGCCACTCAACCACCTAGGTTCTTGCTTAGCTATATGCCAGTTGTTAGGTACAAACACTGAATCCAATGATAAAAGAAAGAACTAATATGCAGGTGGAATGGATGCATATGAAATATAATGTGCAATATTCGTATCCAATTATCAAACTTAGCTAGAGATATTTTAGCATTCACTCTAGAAGTTCTACGAAGCAAGACAAGAGTATTAGAAGTATCAGGGGAGGCATTGTTACTAGGTGACTCAGGTGGAAAGGCTGAAGAAGGACCTAGAAAAGAGGGACTTCGGACATTAGTATTTGTGGGTATTGGAATAGGCACATGAGGTGGCTCATGCTGCTAATGCTGCTTCTGGTGCTCATGCTGCTCCTGCTGCTCATGCTCCCTATATACTCTCAGTTCCCCCTGACTTTCTGCTCTCCCTGACTGTTGGCTCCCTCTTGAGACACCATCACTCCTCGGTGACTCAAAAAGACATAGAATCATATCAACCATGATGCCACTCTCATTCTTTCCCTCTCTACTAGAATCAGTAGAGCTATCCTCGAACAAGTTACTCAACTCCGCCTTCTCCCCATAAAATAGTTAAAACTTCCGGAAGGTCACATCCATACTAACAAATAGGCTTATTTCAGTAGAACACCAACACTTGTATCCTTTCTGACTTGATGCTACAAAGATACATTTAACTGCTTGTGGATCCAGTTTGCACACCATCAATCTGTGATCTCTCACAAAATATATACATCCAAACACTCTGGGTGGAACAATAAAAATATTAGAGCCCAAAAGCATCTCATATGGTGTCTTCATCCCTAATACACTTGACGGTATCCTATTGATTAGATAAGTTATTGTCATAACAACTTCACTCCACAAGAACTTAGGTACATTAATCGTCAACATCAATGAACATGCCACTTCAAGTAGATGTCTGTTCTTGCGTTCAGCTACCCCATTCTGAGCAGGAGTGTTTGGGCAAGTACTTTCATAAAGAATTCACAGACTAGAGATGAAAGTAGCAAACTCCTTGTTGGCGTACTCGGTCCCATTATCTATTCGAAGAATCTTCATATGTACTCTAAACTGCGTCTTCACATACGCCGAGAAGTCTTGAAAATATTTGTATACATCAGATTTCTGCTTCATCATGTAGATCCAGGTCATACGTGAGTAGCAATCAATGAAAGTAACAAACCATCTGAATCCACTGGTAGAAGTAGTAGGTCACGGTCTACAAACATCAAAATAAATAAGTAAAAATGGTTCAAAACTCAAAAACCAACCATTTTATAAGGAGAACGTGTATGCTTCCCAAGTTTACAAGTATTACAAAATAACCTTTTTTGTCTACTTTATCCATTATTTCAGGTTCTAACTTATTCAAACTATCAAAAGATAAATGTCCCTATCTATAGTGTTGAAGCATATCTTCTGCCTCTGGCCCTCCATTAATAGTAGCAGCAAGTATTGCAGCCTCCCAGTTATAATGTATCATTTCATATAAAGATATTACGCTAAAATTCTAGACAGATCAGATAGATGGGATAAAAGTTATGCTGGAAATGGAGATATTTGGAGTAATAATGCAGTCTTGCTTAACTTGACTAGTTAGGATATTCTTATGGAGTGTGGTTCGAATGTATAGTTATGCCAAGTTAGAAGACAATGCATCATGTAATATCATTCTTAGGGAATCGTAGGCGTACATGGGATCGTGGTATGTAGACTATATTTGTATAAGTGAGCTCCTCTACCCCTTCATACCCTAATAAAAGAAATTGTCACTGTTACTTTACTGTGTTGCATAACTAGATGTTGCCCTAGTCCACATAAAGATAGTAATGCCTTATATCCAATACGGTTGTAATCAATGGAATACATGAATGATGAACTGCTAGTACTATCTACACAAGATTCCTATAAAGTAAGTTTTACATGAGAAAAAAATAATATTGTGCAATCTACTTTACATGCTTGTAACACTGAGAATGAAAAATTTAATATCTGTATAGGTATAATTGCATAAGTGCACAGTAATTATGAAGGAAATGCTTCATATGCAAGCTAAATTATGGTTTGGTACCACCGGGCCACGAGAAGGTCTGTAAGTTAGGACCTATGGGTCACCAACCGATATAAAAATAAGTAAAACAACAAGGATCGAGAGTGCGAGACTTTATTTATATTTTTGTACCTTGCAATTTATGCTTAAGACTTTATTTGCATAGACGTTGCATGGTCATGAACAACTTATGCACAAGGTTTGGTAAGTTTTCTCGATCGAGATGCACCACGGCACCGGGTTCATTCGGCCTAGGAGGAAATATAGTGCTTTGGTAGCACTGGATATAAATGAGACATTCATTGGGGATCTCAATCTCATGAATGGCGCTTCGTACTACATCAAAGTCCTATATGGCATGTCTCTCGTGCTGGGAAATTATATCACCAATGACCCTAATATATTTAGGATATATGTTGGCGAGAACATTTATGCATGCTTAACCGATCATTCACATGAATTCTTTAAAATGATTATTGTATTGCTTATCCTTGTTTTGCTGGGATACGACTAGTGGGTTGTTGGAAAGAATTGCTAATAAGTGATATGTAATATTCTCTCATTGATACTACTGCTTACATAACATGCTTTTCATTATGCTGCTGGATACTCGGAACATTGAAATGAACCTAGTATATGATTAGAAAGATAACATTTCTAATAATTTTATGTCTTACATGATTACTTAATGTTGGTTTAGGTGAGTGGGCTAGTTTTGCTCGCCAGTATACGATATGTACTGACCTACGTTTGTGGGCGTCCCCAGGTACTCAACTTTGGGTAGTTGTTAGAACTGTCCCGAGGTATCGAAGCATTATTTAGGTGCATAGAAGCTCTTCTTCCAAAAGATGTGTCTTCTATTATAAAGCATATAATGTATGGAATAGTATAATTCAGTTGTATCAGTGAGATTGTAAGCCAAGATGGAAAATATTAATTTAAGCCAAGTGGCCAAGTATCAGTTGTAATTGAGAAGCTTTGTAATCTGTTGTAAACCATGTATTCAAATATCATTATCAATAAAGAGCTACTTTTTATTCTATTCTGTTGTGACTTCAATTTTTCTGCTTATTTTTGTTGCTATGTCAATGTTTCTGATATATATATACCATTGCTTGTCTATCTTCTTACTTTGTACAAGTGCACTCTAGGCTTATATGGCCTCACGCCCGTGGCTACCTTCGATTCTCGGAATTGGGACTTGACAAAGTGGTATCAGAGCACGGTTATGCGTCTTTGGACTAGGGAAATTCTAAATCAAAATTTTTTCCACGATTACTCAAAGATGCCTCCGCGGATCTTAAAATTGCTTCGGTGACCATTCAAAGTCTTTTCTGCGAATAGTCACAGTCGCCTTAATGCGTATCTAAAGTTGCCTTCTGTGAGTATTTAAAGTTGCTTCTGTGATTATAGAAATTGTATTTGTGATCATTCTGTATTGCTTCTGTTATTGTTCAAAGTATTTCCACAATCGAGAGTATTTGACCTCTTGGCTACACTCGCTGGATGTTCTATACAATAAGCCTAAATATTATGATGCCCTAGATATGATTCTTGAATTGTAAAAGATACCAAGAACCCAACAATGATTCCATGCCATAGAAGAATAACTTGTGATTAATATTTGTATATGGGAATAAAGAGAATCAATATGTGTGTTGTAATTAATATGAATAAGCAAGAATAATTTTAATAGAGGAAATCAACAGTAATGTTGAGTTGATTCATGTGCGATAGCGGGATTATATTTTATACCTGAGTATGCGAATCATGTTTATGGTTAGCAATGATACCATACGAAGGTAGTGAGGATTGTATATTGGATCGGCTTAAGGTCAATATGATTATCAGGAATGGCTTAATCTCTGAGTGGTATGTGCCTCTACCATTTTAGTGATGCTTGTGCAGTGACCCTTCCATAAGTGATAGTATTGAGCCTACTAGTAAAAATGGGGTAGTGCCAAGACTTAGTTAGGATCGATGCCTTGTTGTGATATAGTGCGATCGTCCCTTGGGTATTTTGGATTGTGTATCAATAACGGGCCCTTAATAGCTTAATGTTATATTAGGTAACAAGAAAATGAGAAGTATAAGTTGGATGCCTTAGCTGGAAACAACGTGGTGGATTATACATTTAGACTGTGACTTAAATCAGCTGGATAAAATTTTTAAATTTATCATCAATGATCGAATATTACTATCGATAAATAAGTTGGATTGTATATTGAATGAGATTGGTTGGAATTGCATAGGAGTCACAGGCGGGATAAAATTATTGGTTGCCTATGTTGGGAGTTCTTGGAAATAATTTATAGTTAGACCAAGTATGAAAGGGTAGCATCCGTGAAGTGGCGATACTTGAACTTAAGAGTAAGTGGAAATAATCAGTCAGCATATGAACTCGACGGATTGTAAAGTATTAACTGATTATCCTTATTGCATGGCGATAGATGGAAGTTTTTTAAGAGACTTCGATGGAAGGAATACAAATAAAGCTTGATGTCTAGCAAGTTAGGATAAATATTATCGACGAAAAGTTTGGTCGCGTCGATAACTTGACAGAAAACTTAGTCGCTTAGGCAACAGTTGATTGGCAGATATAATTTATCAAATAATTATTAACGTGGGATGATCCCTAGATTGGTGGTTTGACGAATATATCGAGTACGTGAATAATTATTGAATGTGGCTTAGCGGATAGAATTTTATTAGACCTTGATGATGTGATGCAATAAAGTTGTGATACAAATTGAGTTGGTAGTTAATGCGAACAAAAGTTGACCCAATCGAACTAAAGTTGGCAAGAGTAAAATTGATGGAATAAATTATTGGTATTTTGGATGTGTCATGAGGATTTGGTTGTGTTTGGGAGTGATTTGAGTGAGTATCAAGGTGTGGTACCCATGTGTGGCTTGATGTACACCAAGTGTTTGTTGCCATGCATTTAGCTTGTGTGTGTCTCTATTCAAGTGTTAGATTACTGTTAATATATATATATATATATATATATATATATATATATATATATATATATATATATATATATATATATATACGTATGCATGTTATTCAGTTCATAAATGTATATAGTGTTGGCTTGGTATGTTGGTGTGTGTGTGTGGCATGGGAGATGTGATATGGAGATTTGGAAGAGCTCGGGTTGTAGGTTGCAGCACTGTGTGCAGTGATAAACTGTGGTGTATCATGGTTTCAGTGAGATAGGGAGAGGGACTGCTTCAAGAGAGGGTGACTATGATGTGTGTTTGAGGTCAGTGAAGGAGTGCATTAGTAGATGGGGTTAGTTGTGTGTGCATCAGATTTAGGAGCTCAAGTGCATGGGGTTGCTACATAGCAATAGAAGGAATCGATCAGTAAAAAGAATTAAGAGAAAGGATCATAAACAATATACTATAAAAAGATGATCGATCGAAATTTGGATTTTGGATTAGCTGCCCTGTCCCATAGATAAATTGGATGCATGAGAACTCGAGAATAATATAAAGATACAACTAGAGCATGATTATGATATTAGAAGTTAAAATAATTTGTGAGAACAATTCGGATTTTGAATGTTGGTAATTTACTTGTAACCATCACTTTTCAGGATAGGGGTATTTATGTCATTGGTAGTATATTTATTAATTTTAATAATAATTGGTTTGGTTGTTTATATATAATTAATTAAAATAGAGAATGGTGCATGATTAGCCACTTAGTTGACTAGTTGCCAATGCACCCAACTAGACTTTTCATGACAAATAGGGTAACCCATTTAATTAGTCTTGATTAATTAGTTATAATAGAGAGAATGGATAGAATCCTCATTCATTAATATTGAACCTTTATTACTTAAATCCATCTTTAGCTAAACTCTTCATGACAACCCTTGGAGGAGATTTTGGACATTTTGCATAAACTAACCCTCTACATGAGGCCGACCCTATTTAGGAGGAGGGAGCCCCCCTCTTCTTCATTAGTTGTTCATGAAGAAACCCTAAGTTGAGTTCTTCCCTCCAAGCATTCATTCTTCCACCAAATTTCTCCAAATTAATTTCAATCTCTCATTTTTATCCCCAAGGAGAGCTATAAGCTTAAAGGTTGCAAGAGTCTTGAAAAAGAGGAGTTTGGCTAGAGATTGGTGCTCATTCCTCACTCTTGTGCTCTTTGGAGGAGCCACATTGGGAATCCATCTTCCAATAGGCAAAAATCTTATTTTCCCTTATTATTTCAGATTTGAATATTGTAATAGACCCATAGAAACCCTTACTTGGCTTAGGACTACCCATAGAAAGAAGAGCTAGGTCCATAGGAGGCATGTGGAGAAAGTTATATTAGGTTTTGTATCAATTTAGAGAAAACTCCGAGGTGGCACACCAAGTATTTGATGAAATACCTAATGGGTCATTCCTCACTATTCTATATTGATTATTGGTATTTTGGATGTGTCATGAGGATTTGGTTGTGTTTGTGAGTGATTTGAGTGAGTATCACATGAGTATCAAGGTGTGATACCCATGTGTGGCTTGATGCACACAAAGTATTTGTTGCCATGCATTTAACTTGTGTATGTCCCTATTCAAGTATTAGATTACTGTTATATATATATATATATATATATATATATATATATATATATATATATATATATATATATATATATATATATATGTATGCATGTTAGTCAGTTCATAAATGTATATAGTGTTGGCTATGGCAAGTTGGTGTGTGTGTTTATGTGGCATGGAAGATGTGGTATGGAGATTTGGAAGAGCTCAGGTTGTAGGTTGCATCACTGCATGCAGTGATACACTGTGGTGTATCATGGTTTCAGTAAGATAGAGAGAGGGACTGCTTCAAGACAGGGTGACTGTGCTGTGTGTTTGAGGTCAGTGAAGTAGTGTATAAGTAGATGAGGTTGGTTGGTGTGCATCGAATTTGGGAGCTCGGGTGCATGGGGTTGCTTTATAGCAACAGTAGGAATCGAACAGTTGCAGGTGAATGTAGCTGCACTTGATTGAGCATTCCATAATGATGTATATCCCGTGAGTGGTATCTTGTATTAAGGTATATAAACTAGAATACCAACTAGAATGAGCAAGAAATATAGGTATAACCTAGTTTGACCAGTGTTGACCCTAAAAATTAACCCTTTAGCTAGTTTGACCTAGTTTGACTTTAGTGACCTAGAAGTGACCTAGAAATGACCTAGAAAACTATTTTAACTCATTTTAAACTTGTTTATCCCTTCATTACACCCAATGATATGATATTTCATATATATGTCTGTGTGACACCAGTTCGGACACCTTTTCGTGTCAATTGTTAAGGACCTCAGGCGAGTATATTTCTCTATTAGTTTTCAGTACTTGATAGTGTATATATAACATATTCTAGATCTGTATTACTTGATTCTGACATAATGTTACATGGGCTGGTATTATATGGATCGAGTCAGAAGATATTATTTATTTGACGCGTGCATCAGATACTCCTTACACATGTACTTTATCATATGCATTGGGTATTCCTTATGCTCGTATCTATTTGTGTGCGCCGTGTGCTCATTTTATATTTGTGTGCATAATGTGTCATGATTTGATCCATAAATATTAGTCGGGACGGGGGAGTAGGAGTTGGTTATGTGATCAAACATTTAGTGTATCCGTGTGCATACCAATTATACGATACACGTATAATTGAGTTACCATAGTATAGACTTGTGCAACCCAACCCGATCCCATAATAAACTTGTACTCTAAATCACTTAGATAGTATCACCAGCTCTTTTGTTGCAGTACACAACACATTTCTTGTATCTATTTTTCCAATTATCCTCTTGTTTATATGCCTAGTTCAGATGTATTTCTTATTTTATAGTTACCTGTGTGTCTTGTATTCTTTTCTATTGTTGTTATATATACTATACCATATATATTAAACCGCTTCAGAGTTTTATACTTCGTTCCATTACTGACTGGATATATTTTTTTAGACGGCTATTTAGAGAATTGGTGTCCAACCTACTTCAGCCTGCAGAACGGAGGGCTAGCTGAGGTAGCACCCTTAGCCAAGGACAATCCTGCACCAGTTGTCGAGGAGACATACCTAGCTATAGCAGGCCCTTAGCTAGTATTTATTGTACTGGATATGTCTCTGTTTGATAATAAACGAAAGAAATAAAACTAGGTTTATATGAAACTTTTTCTTTGGTTTACAAACAAGAAGTACAATTAATCCTATACGAGGATGTCAAGTACAAAATTTAATCTGGGTAAATATTACTATAGGAGTCTGATCTGCGGTCGATCACTTTGTCCCTTGGACCACACGATGATGAAGAAGTGCTGTAGAAGATGGAGAAGCTTCAAAGATTGCAAAGGAGAGTGGATGCTCGATGTCAAAATCGTTGATCACTACTCTCTGTCTGTGCTCTTCTCTCTTTGATTTTATAACTTCTCTCCTCAGTTCTTCGACCTTTTTCCCGACCTTGGACCTCTGTGGACGGAGGTATCTATTTATAGGGTTTTAGTGACAGTAACCGTCCAGTCGGCGTAGAAGCCGGACAGTGGAGAGTGTGACACTTTTTATGCGACAGTTATAATAACTGCCACCCACGTATAAATGATCTTCTGAATCCGCGTATGACGCGTGTCCCATGATGAGGTAACGCGTATAACCGCTGCGAGGATCATGACATGCAAGCTACATAGGTAACTGCCCCTTGCGTAGAAAAGGTTGGCATAGAAGCCAATAACTGTCACCATGGCGTAGAAGCCAAGTAGTTGTCAAGTTGGCATAGAAGCCAAGTAGGCGTAGAATTCCAGTAGGCGTAGAAGCCTGATGCTGTATGGATAGGTAGCTAGCGTAAAAGATAGCCGATCCTCCTTCCTTGGCTGAGGTCTTGAGCGTATTCTGGACCAAATAGCCTTATCACGCACCAATACAAATATAGTCTGAGTTGGCATATTTCGAGGAGATAGCATACGGCGTACTCCTTATAGCTGAAAATAGCCAGATCGACGTATTTCAAGGAGATAGCGTACAACGTGCTCCTTATAGCTAAAAATAGCCTGATGGCGTAATATGCAGAGGTAATGATGTGGACGTATTAGCAATAATTATGGCTCACCCAGTCCTTGAAAGTAGAGCCAAATCTCGTGCATTAAATGCAGAGATCTGCCCCCATCACGCGCATTAACTGCCGAGACGTGCCTCGAGCTCTGTACAAAGAGCTGCTTTTAACGTGGCAGTTCATTTTGTGTTTTGCTGAGCGTAAAAGCTTACATCTGTCTGTGTAAAACTAGGCAGCATATTCCCTTGAATGCGTAAAAGCAATTTAAATCAAGAAAATGTCACTAAACGACGGTCTGGGTTTCTGTGCCGAACCATCATTACAGCCGTCGTCTGGATATTTGTGCATCACTCTTTGTCAGGAGTCAGGATTACTGCATGATCTGACAGGTTCATTCGAGGAATACGAAGAGTTTCCCGTACCACTTCCTACTGTATTAAAAACGAGTTGGTTTTACGCCGAGGGGGCAATGTAACAACCTTTTTATGCCAAAGCAGTCTGAAAATACTGCATTATGCGGGTTGTTCTAGAGCTATATTTTATGCTGTACTAGCGATGAAGCTCTGTTGTACGCCGATGGCTCTGAAGTCATGTCTTACGCCACATAGCACTGAAAACTGCGTATGACTCTGCAGCGTATTTTTTATGCTTCTACAAGACCCCCTTCAAAGTTTTCAAATTTCTCATAATTTGAAACACTTTGAATGAAGCATGAAACGGTCAAGTCTGACTCGTTCCTCGAGGCTGATTTCTCGGCAAATTTTTGGGAGTTTGTTGGGATTCAGTGTGTTCTCTTTTGCCTATATAAAGGCTGATGAGTTAACTTGTTCTTCCCATATTTCCTTCACCACACAGAGATAGTTGCCGAGGCTCGTCTTGCTGACTTGAGGAAGAAGAAGATCATGTTCTTCTAGCATGTAAGGAGCCAAAAAAGAAGGCGTCTTCGAGCAAATGTCGTTTACAACGATGGATCATGGAAGGATATCATAGCTTCCTTTGCCCAGGATGATCAGCAATTTCATATGGTGATTCATCCAGGAAAGAGGAAGGGTCACATTCGACCACACAGCTTACAAGCTGTATTTTCTCCCGTTACGATGGTGGACGAGGGCAGACAAACTGGCCCTGTCTTCCAGTATTGATTTGGGTCTGAATTCCAACTCAATCTGTCATGGCGTACGGAGGGTGGGCTCTTAAATAATTTACACAAGCCCAGTTTTGTATCCTCCCGCCATTAATCATTTTTTTGTTAATCGGCCGCGGAAATCGATTAACTGCTGAAAAAGACGGAGAAAGATCTCCACCAATATGAGAACCCGGCGGAACAGCTTCTCGGCGTGATCTTTTAAATGAAAATGAGAAACCCTTGGTAGAACAAGGATTTCCATCATATGTAATCATGAAGATAAAAAACCCTTTGTAAACTGGATTTCCATCATATGTAATCATGATTAATAAAATTGTCTTCTTTTACGCATCTGATGATTTGCCATATTTTTGCTGTGATGAAGTCTGAATAATGTGTAACTTTGACACGTCTGAATAACTTTACGCTGACTCTGATAAAAGAGTATCTGGTCTCGTCCCATCTTTTATGCGTAACTGAAGATGCGTAGAAAGCTGCTTAGCATTTAAGTCGAATATTCGAACTGTCCTGCTGTTTTGAACGACGAGTCGCGTAGAATTCTAAACTGTCACTTCTCTGATAAGAAAAATTCTTGTTCAGACCATCATCTTCAAGAATGATTTCCCAAAAATCTCTTGAAATAGGGCGAGAACTGGTTGTCAAAACTGACCATGCTTGAACTGTAGAGAAAAGATTCTGACTGGATTTTGGATGACCTTCCAATCGACCCAAGAAGAAGAGTCATTTTCAATGCTGAACTCTGTATGTATTAGGTACTTGGGACATTTTGAGGCCAAAAAAGAGCATCTTATGCGTGAACCCTTGTAGTTTGACGTCATAAAAATTGTTCAGATATACGCATACTCTGGCCTGCATATTTTAAGATATACAGAAAGTCATAGATTCTTAGTGTGGATGAGCATAAAATCGTAAGTTTGTAGCCTCTTAAGCGTAAAAGCTGCTGAGCATAAGAGCATCCGGGCGTAAAACTGTAGATTTATAGCCTCTGAAAAGAAAACTTCCGAGCGTGAAGTCGTAGATTTGTCGCCTCTGAGCGTAAAAAGCTTCCGAGCGTGAAATCATAGATTTGTAGCCTCTCAGCGTGAAGTCGTAGGTTTGTAGCCTCTCGAGCGTAAAAGCTATCGAGCGTAAAAGTATCCGGGCGTAAAACCATAGACTTATAGCCTCTGAGCGTAAAACCGTAGATTTGTGGCTTTTCGAGCGTAAAAGCTCCTTAGCGTAAAATCATAACCGAATATTAAATATCGAATTTGGTTAGGGATTCGAAGAGTTTATCTGAACTCTATAAATACGCCAAGGCCTTCAGAGAAGAAACTCTTCATCTGTCTTTTGCCAAAGAAAAACCTTCCATGACGGGTCACTATCTGGACTGGTACTAGGCATGTGTATAATGGGTAAGTGTACCCAAACTATACGCAAGTCGGGACGAGGGTCTAATGGGTAGGTGCCCCAACTATACAAAATTTTAGGTCGGGTAAACACAATAGACAAGTAGAGCTGGGAATTAGTATAAGAAAATAATACATGCAATATGCGCACAAGCGCCAAGCAAAAAGCAGCAAAAAGTACAATAAAAAATAAAACACATATAAAGAGTACATGACCGATATACTGTCGGTATACTATAATATACCGTCGGTATGCCGTCCAGTACAATGCTAGGAAGACAGGTAGAACAAGTCAGGATAATCGGTATACCGTCGGTATGTTAGAATAGAGATAGAAAAATACAAGTTTTGGATTCCAACAAATCAGTATACCGTCAGTATACTATAATATACTATCAGTATGCCGTTCCAGGTCACAGTAGGTTCTAGGATTCAATGTCGGACCAAATTGGTATACCATCGATATACACCAGTATACCGTCGGTATGCCAGTTCCTATAGGCAATTCTAGAAAAAGTCAAATAAAGACGGGTATTTTGGATCCGAAATAACGTTCCGAAACTTAAACAAAACTGTCTAGCAAAATGTCAAGTCTAATGGCAAGTCTCATATAGCATATAAACTAAGTCACATGGCAAACACTCTGGTTATCATTTTCGAGATCGAGTTTCCTAACTAGTGAATATCAGGGTTTCTACCAAAAAAGTCAAAGCATGCTCAAAACTAATTATAAAACTAGCCAGGCGAGATGTGCACCTAAATCCAAGTCACTCAAAGGTGAACCTAAGTAAGTCAATTCAGTATGCCCCACATGACGTTGAGACGAAAATGTACACTACTCGACGATATGCTAAAAGTCCATCTATCAGTAAAATGATGTTGGGGATTATGACTACATGCAACCAGGAGATCCTTCCCCAATGCTCTAATCATTTAAGCTAGTTATTAACCTTAGTAGTTTGATTCAAGATTCTGGGTGTGGTATTTTACAGAATCCATCCTAGGCATGATGCTCCCTCTAGGGATAAACTCGTTGGAAAGCGCAAGCATAAGCATAAGAATATACAGAAGTACAATTAAACAGTTGTAGGCATGAAGAGTGTGCGCTATAACAAGCCACAATAAGTAATATACGAGACGGGTGTATAATGGATAGGAGGCCCAAACTATACCGGGACTGGTACGAGACAAATGTATAATGGGTAGGTGTCCCTAAAGCTATACACGACAGGTGTATAATGGGTAAGTGGCCCCAAAATTATACATGATGTCAAGACAAGACTGGTACAATGAATGAACGGGAGTGCACCACGATGGGTCAGTAGCGGGACTGCTATTGGACATGTGTATAATGGATAAGTGTCCCTAAACTATACACAAGCGGGGACAAGGATATAATGGGTAGGTGCTCCAACAATACAAAATGTCAGGTCGGGCCAGGTAAATACAATAGACAAGTAGAGCCGAGGATTAGTACAAGAAAAAATACAAGCAATATGCGCACAGGCGCTAAGCGAAAAGCAGCAAAAAGTATACTAAAAAAATATATGCAAGAAGTACATGACCGGTATACCGTCGGTATACTACAGTATACCGTCGGTATATCGTCCACGGTAATTCTAGGAAGACAGGGAGAACAAGTATGGGCCATCGGTATACTATCGGTATACCGTCGATATATTATAGTATACCGTCGGTATGTTGGACTAGAGATAGCAAAAATATAGCAAATTTTGGATTGCAACAAATCAGTTTACCGTCGGTATACTACAATATACCATGATACGCCGTTCCAGGTCACAACAGGTTCTAGGATTCCAAGTTGGGCCAAATCAGTATACCGTTGGTATATACCAGTTTACCATCGGTATGCCGGTTCCCATAGGCAATTCTAGGAAAAGTTAAATCAAGACGGATATTTCGAAACCAAAATCGAGTTCTGAAACTTATCAGAAACTAGTCTAGCAAGATGTCAAGTCTAATGGCAAGTCATATATAGCATATATACTAAGTCCTATGGAAAATACTCTGGTTATCGTTTCCGACACCGAGTTTCCTAACCAGTGAATATCAGAGTTTCTATCAAAAAAGTGGAAACATGCTTAAAACCAATTTCTAAAACTAGCCCATGACAGAAAATTAATAGAAAAATATATTTAACTAAACTACTAACAGGTAATTCTAAGCATAAACCACCAAGGAAATAAAAAACTACAGTAAAGTAAAGTCGTTCAAGATTTTAACAAGATGTACTTACCTCAAGTCAAGATCTCGCCCTTAACCTTCAACTCCACCACCAAGAGGGGTTCAGAAACCACACTTTTAGGTCTCAAGACCAAGCTCTTAGCTCCCGCGAGAAATAAAAAAAATGAAGAAGTGAAGAATGACAAAAAAAGAGATGAGAGAGAAAATCAACTAATATTTATTAAAGAGGTGATTTAATCATGACCGTCCGATCTGTCCCATCAGCGATCCATGTCACGAGATTAAATCAATCTTAACCACACAAAACTTAACCAAGAAATCAATGGATAAAAGAAAGTATAGAATACTATTTACGAAAATATCTCACAAAAATATCTCAAAAATATCTCAAAATATCTTAAAAGTAAAACAAATATCTTCTGAACGGTATGTCGCATTTATGCTAGAGTATACCGATGGTATGTCGGTCGGGTAGTAAAGTTTCATATTTGAAAAAATATCGAGATTTTACGAGATCTAATAAAATATAGTATATAATATAAAATACGTATCAATATACCAATACATATACAGTAGGACGAGTCTCACACTTTTTGAACATATTTCGGGTCTAGCGCGGCGACTTTGGCAACCCAAATCTTATGAGCTTTGTGAGGTCGTACGGGCCTCGTTAAAGAACTTGACTTGTTGGCGGAAGGTCAACCACATGTGCATCTGCGGTGAGGGTTGACAATGCATCGGGTGCCAACTTCGGGAGAGGCATAACGGCCTTGGCGCCTCCAATTTTGTGAGTCTTGCGTAGTTCAACGAGTCTCATTGAAGAGCTCAGTTTGTCCAGCATATCTTTGAATGCCTGTTGGTCGAAGCGAATGACCAACATCCTCTGATTCGAACCTAACTTGGCTACATCATATTGCGTCCCAGCTTCTCTTTGGAAGAAAAGCTCTTCCCCACCAGAGTCACCATTTTTATCGACATCGTCAAAAAAATAATGGTTTGTAAAGTCGAATAAAATTTTTATTTATTGGGAATTGGCAAAGGGTACAAAAGAATCCCTAATACAAGTGGATCTAAATACAATAAAAATATGATCTGGCCAAGTGTGACAGTGGAGATCGAGCACTGCAGCGGCTCTTTTTCTCCGTTGACGATCCGGGACCAAGGAGGTTGACGAGGGTTTGAACGGAACTTCGATCTTCTTCTCCTTCTCTCTTGATTATATTCTGTGATGGTTGTTTGTGCGTCTCCTCCTCTTTTTAGTAGGAAAACAACTACTATTTATAGCATTAAACAGGCCTTATGTAGGCGCATGTACGCAGGTTGCATGTTGGCACATGACTCTGCGGGCGGATGTTGTGTTAAGGATGTCATATGGCAAGTCAAGATCTGGGGTCGCTGATGCCCATAATACTCGTAACACGTGTCATGACCTAATTTTGATGGCTGTGATTGCACTTAGGGATACTACCACTTGGCATAAAGAAATTATCGAAGGAGTAGTGGCGCATGGCACTGCTGGTGCATGAGAATACTTGAGACATAGTAGTGCATGTAACTGCTGGTACATGGGAACACTTAAGACTTAGTGGCGATGGCACTGCTGGCACATGGGAACACTAGTTATGAAACGGTTGGCACATGGCACTGAATCATTTTGATGTATGTGTCTTGATCATTGTGGCGCATGGACTTTGACTATTGTTGGCACATGGTAGACATTTTCCATGCTTCTACACAAGGGTGTCACTTGACCGCTGCTTTTGGAGTTAGACCCATCAACCAGGGAAGAGGATACAGTGTCTCCTTTCGATGATCCCTCGGCTGCAAAACACAAGTCAAAGGTCGAGACCCATCATGCTCGATACTCAAATAAGGCGAGGGTTAAAACGGCCCCAGAGACAAGACCTGCGACAAAATCGAAGTCCTCTACAAAGGGCATCGTGAGAGAAGAGGTAGGACCCCTTGCACTAGTGTTTCTGAAGTAGACCCCACTTTAGATGATATGGCGGTATCTGTAAGACCTCTCTATTTTATTCCTACGTCACCCTTTTGTGACACTTTCTCTTCTGGTTTGTCTTTAATTGTGCAGACACCATCGAAGAGGGATCATCCCCAATTAGCAGCTATCTCGGTGGTTTTTTATACCGAGAAGGAAGGGGAGATAACTTCCCCAGAGTCTGACGTGGGTGCCATGGAATATGCACCTGAGGCCTCAGGAGCTCAAGGCCTGGATCCAGCTTTGGCAGAACCTTATACTCCTCTGGATAAACATCTCTGTGGATGATTTGGATGCCATGGGGAAGGATCATACGACACTGGACGAGCCACATAACCTAGTAATCCTCCGGGTATGTTATTCTGCAACTTTATAAAAGATAAGATTTTTTGGCTTCAGTTCTCAATCCTTCGGGTGTGGTTAATTACTGGTTGTACTTATTTGGTAGACTCCCCTCCACTCCTTCAACTATTCAATATGGCGGCTAAAGAAGGTATAATGGAAGAGGAGGGACATGGACTCATTAGAACGAGATGTGTACCAGGCTTGCTTCCTTTCATGGCTAGAGAGTCTTCTGACGGGTCCCTTACCGAGACAGGCATAAAACCAATTTTTGAGGTTGGTACATCTGGAGTGATGGCTGCTGATCCGTCGCCTTCTTCTATCGGGACATCTGCTGCTGGGGTTTTCTTAGGCATTGACGCTACGGGCCATCCAGATGAGTTTGTTCTAGAATCTTCTGAAGCAGCGTTAGCTGAACCATCTTCCAAGGCCACAGTTGTGCAACCTGACATTGCCACACATGCAGTTACTGAAGCTATATGGTGCCCTAGTATTCCTGTAACTGATCGTGGTACTACCTAGCTGTCTGTTTCCAATCTGCCGGGTGTCCAGGCACTTCTTACGACTATGAAGGATATGGTAGCAAGCAAGATCGCCAGTCGATCTTTTGTAACTGCTTTTCCTCTTGGGTCATCGAGCACCGTCGTGCAACCCGTCATGCCCTTGATTGCTTCTTCTGTCCCGCCTCTTTTAACTTCGACTACCCTTGAAGAGATTGACGAAACTGGGATCTCCCTACGGAGCTTTTACATGTTTTTGAAGCAAGGGGTTGAGAGCGTACTGGAGCGAAACAAGTCCTTTGCCTGGGCTAAGAACTTTGCCATGGGCCAGGTCGCATCTCTAAGGAAACTTCCTGGTTTTTATCAGATGGCTGATCTCCTAGAATCAAAGTTGATCGAGATAGAGAAGTGCTTGACAGAGTTACAATATTACCAACATGTAGGCATGGGGAGGCTGGTCTCTTATGAGTATGGTCAGCTTTTAGAGGCTATAAAAAATGAGAAGGCCTTTTATGCTTCATCCAAGGAGGACCTGCAGCGTGACCTCCAGGGTCTGTAGAAGGAACATGACAGATTGAATAATCTCCGAAAGGGTTTTCTTGCCAGGCAAATGGTCTTGCCTCAAGAAGCGGCTGAGGTGACTGAGAAGATCAGAAAGCTCTATGTTAAACTTGATATGCTGGAGAATAGTCTCTGGGAGCCCAGCAAGAGGAGGAATCTATCCGAGTTGAGGCGAGGCAACTAACCAAGAGTACAACTGCCGTCGGAGTTATAACACAGAAGCTGGAGGACAAATATGAGTCATATGCCAGTTAAGAAGGCCTCGAGGTCATGGCTAGAGAAGTCGAGCGTCGGGCCAAGGCGCGCCTAGATAACAACATCGCCCAGCTTCATGGGAGAATAGAAGAGTTGTGCTCTGATGCATAACCCTTGGTAGTCTTGTTTTGCTTTAAAAAAATTCTTTTTTGTCTTAATTTTAGGTTAGGAGATTAGTAGTCCCTCATTTTAGTTCGCTTTTGGTTTCCCTCATGCAAAAGAAATAAAGCTTCTCTTATTATTACAATTATGTGTGTGGACTTTGGATATTATACTAGTGGTAATATGGACGTAGTACGATACCGTAGTTGTCAATGATATCCCACTGGCAGACCTTTTGTGTACCTATTACTTCTTGCTCATTTTAGTACAAATAATAAGTTTAAAACAAGTCCTATTAGAGGTGATATGGACGTGATAGGGTTTATGGACTTAATATCGCTGGTGTACCTAGAGTTAAGTATGGGTGATGTCACGACCCGCACCCAGATGATCATGTACGAGTACGTGGGTACGTCCAGCCTACGCTGCAGCATCGGCGGTAGAACGCTGTCTAGGTAAACAATACTATCTATCCATCTCACACAATTATATATAACCTATCAATGATAATCTCAACTATATAAGGAGGACAAGATGATAATATAAATTCAATATCTATACTCAATCATAAAAAAATCTATAAGGAGGATAAATGGCAGTCACAAGTCACAACTGGATAGTCCTCAACATCAACATCAATCTAAACAAGTCTAGAAGCAATAATAATACATCACAAAAGTCTAATATGCTGTAAACAAATCCAGTACTATAATTCTGAGTAAAGGTAACTAGGATAACTAGTAATACCGGCTAGGCCTTCCCGTAATTACTCCTGCACTAAAGGGTCCAAAGATACTGCTACTACCTCCTGTGGTTCGTAATGAGTGGGACACAAATCCTCCCAATAATTTAAAAAATATATCCTCTCAGGATGGAGCGAGCACAACCCAATAGCTGTTCCAAGTTAATAGATAATGACTATAAACAGAAATAGAGAATGTAATACAAGATAAAAAATAATGAACAAATCATATTATGGTAGAAAAGAGACATATAATCTAGAGCAATATGGTAAACCCTGATCTCAATGCAAAAAATCAAGTCAAGGAACTGTACTAAGTGTTTGAAGTACTAGTTTGATATGTGAGCGAGAAATTTTAATGTTATCATGATTAGGTGATATCTATAATGTTTGCTAATGTCTACGATGTTTGCCAATATTTACAATATTTGCGAATGTCTACAATATTGTAAATGTCTTGATCACATATCTAGCTAGTAATTCTCACATCACCGACTAGTACAATGGATCCATATCACGATACGTCAAGACACGATAATCATTATATAAGGTCTACAATACAAGCACGATGATCATGGTCTGTATAATCATGAGAAATATCACGATAATTACTAAGTAATCACGAAAACCGATTCGGCGATCATTGACTAATCACGAATAATAATATCTCATGACAGGGATCCACGTATACAATTTCATGTAACAATGTGTCAGAAATCAAGTAAAATATTTCTAATACTTGTATTATAGTGATTATCAAATAACAGAAACTATTACATAATGTAATCGCCTGAGGTCCATAGCAATGAATCTAAATCAGTGTCCAAACTGGTGTCACACTGACATATATATGAAAAATTAAGTCAAAATAGTGTTTTAAAATTATAAACATGCTATACTAGCTTGAAACTAGGTCTCTAAGTCAACACTAGGTCCAACTAAGTCAAACTAGGTCAAACTAAGTCAAACTAGGTCAAATTTGGTCAAACTAGATAAAATCTAGTCCAACACAATCAACCTAGGTCATTTTCTTGTTTCTTGGTTGATTTTATCTATTTACAAGGTTTATAAAGTTATACAATTTTTAGGTGCTAACTAGGTCAAACTAGTCAATACTAGTTAATACTAGGCCAATATTAGATTTTTAGGCTATACTAATAAGTTACTAGCATATATTATCGTATATACTTTTACTTATAATTTCTAGCAATACATTGGACTATAGCTATTTACCTTATACCGTATCACGGTATCTTAACTCGTATCACGGTATCTTAGCACGTATCTTAAATACCTTAACTATTAAACAATACCTTAGTTCTAAGGCTAATACCTTAGTATTACCTCCTTACCTAGCTATTACCTTAGTATTACCTCATTACCTTAACCAATACCTTAATATATTATTCCATATCCTAGTTTCTAGACTAATACCTTAGCTAATACCGTTACCTTGACCAATATCCAATACCTTAACTCATACTTTGGTACCTAACCCATTACCCAAGCTAGACACTACCCTTACCATGGTATCTTAATTCAATACCTAATATCATTACCTTACCTTAGTATCCTAGTAATACCTTATACTATTTCTAATATTTTGGTATCTTGGTATTCTATATACCTTAATATATCTTAGGATACCATACTCTAATTTATCCCACACATATCCCATTTGTTTTTATATGGTACCATGGTACCACATTAAATATCTTATGATACCAACCTCCAAGATACCAATCCATGACTATAACCTACACTTAACTTATATCCAAGATACTCACCCTACTCTTGGCATTTGATATCTTGATATTTCCTATTACCCAGTTCTAATACCCAATATCTTAATATCTTGATCAATACCTTATCCTCCTAGATACTTACACAACTAACTCTAATAGTAATACTTGATACCAAATATGATACCTTACTAAATCCCTAATACTCACTTACCCTCACTCATGATACTTGAATGTCAGGATACCAATATCCTCATGGTACCTAAGTATCACACTAGTACCTTGCCCCAAACTCTAATACCTTGACACATAACTTATCTATACTTGGCTCACTTGATAACCACTTGTATCAATACTAATACACACACTAACTAACACCTATTACCTAACACTTATATATATCATACATATACTTGACATCCTATGATACCTACACTCAATTGATATTCATACTACCTAGGCTCATAGACTATACAAAATGCCTATGATGTATAGTCAGTTTTCTATTTGTAACCAATACTACACCTATTAGACCTATTCAATAAATTCTAAGATTAAATTATGTTGTAGATCTTCGTATCAACTTTTTGAAACATCAAACAGATCATATTTTCGTGTCCGAAAGCTCCCAAAATTGCAAAAATATCGAAATACGTTCGTCTTTCAGACACCTAGCACTCAAACAGTTTTACAGAAAGTTTCAGAACGAATTAGGCTAGTTAATTTATATATTTGGAAAGCTAACTTCGATACAGTTTTAAAAAAAATAAAAGATTAATCGGAGTTCTAGGTTAGGATTGGCATTTCTAAGTTGTTGTGACTGCTAAAAATGAGACTGAATACTATGACGAATTTGGGTTGTTTTGGACAAATGAACACAGATATACACAAAATATTACCAATCTACCTATATGTGTCATGATATATCATGATATGAACTCTACGTATCCAATTTTGGACACAAGAATACCTTCACACCCTCAAATAAATATCAATAGTTTATTTGGATAAAATACACACACTCAATGGACACAATTAAGATTTTTCTAAATTGAGCCCCAAAATTATGACACCAACTTAGATCTACCAAATTGAGGGTTCCTAGTATCTAGATATACCATTGGGAAGTAAAATCTAACCATGGGAAGGTTCCTACATGGCCAAGGGTGTTACTAACTATGAATTTAATAAAATTACCTAGTGTTTTGGTAGCCTCTTTGGAGAATTCTGAATTTGGACACGGAAGAGATGAGTCAGACACAATCTCCTAGCAAGCTCCCTCCTATGGATCTTCTTGTGATCTCCAATACTCTAGGCCTTCATGATGGTGAGAATGAGTGGAATTGAGAGTGGTTACAAAGAAATTTGGTGGAGAATTGGTTTGCTTTGGGAAGAAGAAGCTTTGGAGAAGTTGGAGGCTAAGGAATGAACTAAAATAAATGGATGAGCCCTAAATTGAACTTATCTCTTATAGTAAGGTTTGTTTATGCTAAAATATTAAATTTGCCCCTCTCCATTTTTTATGAATAAAATCTAATTAACTAAAGGAAGGAATCTCTACAACTAAGAGGAATATTTTCTTCATGACAACTAAACTTAATTAATTCTAATTACTAAAGTCATGACTAATAATAATTAACACTAACTAGCACTTGCAAATTCTAATTGGTTAGCTACTAATTAACACTAATATAATTCTAGGCAATAACTAATATAAAATAATATATAAAATTTTAAATAACATGCAAAAAATACCAAAATATCCCTATTGTGGAAAGTTGTAGCTACAATCCTACCCCCCTTAGAAAAATTTTATTCTCGAAATTTAAGGATGGAAGTAGACACGAACTGAAAGGATAACTCTTGGTCCAGAAGATAATCTCTCCTCCTTTCTTCTAACTGGTTATAATTTATTTATTGTAATCCTTGCTATAGTCAAACCCTCATCTAACCATGTTCCAAGAAAGTCCTATCCGAATCATACAACATACAATTCTACTGAAAATGAAACATTCACGGTTTATCAAACATGTACAATAATATTATTAGTCCTGATATTGTAGTATCTACCAAGGGTTTAATACTAACTATACCATAGCACCCAAAATTTTCATGCACACTATAAGGTACTAAAAAGTGACACTGATTAATAGGTGGAAGGTAACGAAGGAAAAGGACAAAACATGCTAACCCAACACATTTAGCATCAGTCCCCTCGATCATCATCGTAAAAGCCCTGCCCTATTGGAGTGTCTCCCTCTTTTGGTGCGGCAAAAATTTGCAGTACCACGGGTGGCCTAGTTGTACCTCTCCCACTGCCTGGAACACCTGCTCTCCTACTCCCCATGATACTCTCTTGCATGCCCTACCTTATTATCACACTGATATACTCATCTAATACTATCACACACACTAACACTTACTGAAACTAAACTAACACATTGCACTTATCCCGTATCACTCATCCTACTCTTGATACACCTTAGACACTTTCACCCTCTAGGCACCTTTGGTACATAGTCACTAACTCCATAACTATAATGGATACATGCTTGATACTCTAGGATACCAATTACTAACTATATAACATATATCTTAGATCTATGGCTACAAATGGTACTATACTATGAGTTACTTCTAGGCTTATACACTGATACATAATGCTCTCCTACCCAACTAGGAACCACATAAACTCATAAGCTACACTCTCAACAATCAATCAATACTGATACTCAAACTGGACACAAACATGCTTACAAGTTACCAAACTACTATACTATCCAATAAAGTTGCCTCAGGAACTAATGAAGGTGAACCAATATAAGGAACTAACTAGAGAAACTAAAGACATCTCTTTCCTGAACTAGTAAGGGTGATGGAACAAAATTCAATGATAAAAGGTTGAATGATGGAGGTGATAAGTTAAGAACCAATTTAAGATACAATATGATAATTATACACGTCTATTTGAAATTATGTTATCGAGAATCCTCGCCACGCTAGTAAGCATAGTTGCGATAAACTACAGAGTCCGTAACTAAGGTACATACCTCTAGAATCATGGTATCTAAAAAATTTTCCCGGCCGCTAGCTTGGTTGCGAAAACTCTAAATTCTATAACCAAGAAAAATATATCCAAAATCAGGTCTATGTTTTCCCACTCCAGCTAGTATAGCTGAGATAAACTTTAGACTTCATAACTAAAGCAGACGGTTACCTTTCTCACTGTTCTTATCCATTTATGTTATCATAATATATCTTAACTTAGTCCATAAGATTCATCTCGATACAAGAATAAAATTCAACAACGAACAAGTACAATGGTGAAGGTAAAAGGAAACAAGTGAAAATAGATTCAAAATAAGCCCAATGGTCATCCCTGAATCTCTCAAGAAATTCTAATTTGAGATTAAATATTCTCTCATCCTATTATCCTAAATCTTATATCCTATTGGAGGCTCGCAGTAGTATAACTAAGCCGCTATACAACTACGATATCACACTAATTGCGAAGACAAGACATATATGGGCCACCATAAAAATGGGTCACGACCCACAACCGGATGATCGAGCACGAGTACGTGGGTAACCTACGTCGCATCATCGATGGTAGAACGCTATCTAGGTCAACAATACTGTCTATCCATCTCACACAATAATATATAACCTGTCAATGATAATCTCAACTCAATAAGGAGGACAAGAAAATAATATAAAGTCAATATCTATACTCAATCACAAGAAAATCTATAAGGAGGATAACTGATACGATATAATAAAACAAAAAAATCACAAGTCACAATTGGATAGTCCTCTACATCAATATCAATCTAAACAAGTCTAGGAGTAATAATAATATATCATAAAAGTCTAATATGCTGTAAATAAATCCAGTACTATAATTCTGAGTAAAGGTAACTAAGATAACTAGTGATATCGGCTAGGCCTCCCGATAATCACTCCTGCATTAAAGGGTCCAAAGAAGCAGCTACTACCTCCTACGGTCCGTAATGAGTGGGACACAAATTCTTCCAATACTCTAAAATATATATCTAGTTAGGATAGAGCGAGCACGACCCAATAGCAGTTCCAAGTTAATTAATAATGACTATAAACAAAATAGAGAACGTAATACAAGACGAGAAATAATGAACAAATCATATTATAGTAGAAAAGAGACAGATAATCTAGAGCAATATGGTAAAAACTGATCTCAATGCAATGGAATCAAGACAAGAAACTAGAATATAGTAAAATTGTAACTATACAAAGTGTTTGAAGTACTAGTATGATACGTGACCGATGTATTTCAATGTTAACAAGATTAGCTGATGTCTATAATGTTTGCCATTGTCTACGATATTTGCCAATATCTACGATATTTACCATTGTCTACAATATTTGCTAATGTCTACAATATTATAAATGTCTTGATCACATATATAGCTAGTACTTCCTCCGTCCCTGACTAGTACAATGGATCCATATCATAATACGTCACAACATTATAATCACTATGCAAGGTCTATAATACAACCACGATGATCACAGTCTATATAATCACAAGAAATATTATGGTAATCACTAAGTAATCACGAAGAACGATACGAGGATCACTGAGTAATCACGAACAATAATATCTTATGACAAGAATCCACGTATACCAATCCGTTTAACAATGTGTCAGAAATCAAGTAAAATATTTCTAATACTTGTATTATAGTGATTATCAAATAATAAAAATTATTAGAGAATGTATTCGCCTGAGGTCCAGAGCAATGAATTCAAATCAATGTCCGAACTAATGTCACACTAACCTATATATGAATTGTCAAGTCAAAACAGTATTTTGGAATCATAAATATGCTATACTAGCTTAAAAATAGGTCTCTAAGTCAACACTGGGTCAAACTAAGTCAAACTAAGTCGAACTAGGCAAAATTTGGTCAAACTAGATCAAATCTAGTCCAACACAATTAAACTAGGTCATTTTCTAGTTTTTAGGTTAATTTTAACTATTTACAAGGTTTATAAAGTTATACTAGGTCTTAACAAGTTACTATTTGGCTTTTAGGTGGTAACTAGGTCAAACTAGTCAATACTAGTTAATACTAGGACAATACTAGGTTTCTAGGCTATACTAATAAGTTACTAGCATATATTACCCTAATATATACTTCTACTTATAATTTCCAGTAATACCTTAGCCTATAGCTATTTACCTTACACCGTATTACGGTATCTTAACCCGTATCACAGTATCTTAGCCTGTATCTCAAATATCTTAACTATTAGTCAATACCTTAGTTCTAGGGTCGATACTTTTGTATTTCCTCATTACCTAGCTATTACCTTAATATTACCTCAATACCTTAACCAATACTTTTACATATCAACCCTTATCCTAGTTTCTAGACTAATACCTTAGCTAATACAATTACCTTGAGCAATATCCAACATCTTAACTCATACCTTGGTACCTAACACATTATCCAAGCTAGACACTACCCTTACCATGGTATTTTAATCCAATACCTAATATCATAACCTTACCTTAGTATCCTAGTATTACCTCATACTATTTCAAATATTTTGGTATCTTGGTATTCTAAATACCTTAATACTTCCTAGTATACCACACTCTAATTTACCCTACACATATCCCACTTATTTGTACATGGTAAAATGGTACCACAATAAATATCTTATGATACCAACCCCAAAGATACTAATCCCTGACCATTACCTACACTTACCTTACATCCAAGATAGTCTCCCTACTCTTGGCACTTGATATCTTGATATTACCCATTACCTAGTTCTAATACCCAATATCTTAGTATCTTAATCAATACCTTATCCTCCTAGATACTTACCCAACTAACTCTAATACTAACGCTTAATACCAAATAGGATACCTTACTAAAGCCCAAATACTCACTTACCCTCACTTATGATACTTGAATGCCATGATACCAATATTATCATGGTACCCAAGTATCACACTAGTACCTTGCCCCAAACTCTAATACCTTGTCACATAACTTATCTATACTTGGCTCACTTTATAACCACTTGTATCAACACTAACACACATACACACTAACTAACACATATTGCCTACAACTTATATATATCATACATATACTTGACAACCTAAGATAACTACACTCACTTAATATTTATACTATCTAGACTCATAGGATACACAAAATGCCTATGTCGTATAGTCAGTTCTCTACTTATAACAAATACTGCACTAATTAGACCTATTTAATAAATTCTAGGATTAAATTATGTCGTAGCACTTAGTATCAGCTTTCTGAAACTTCAAACGGATCACATTTTTGTGTTCGAAAGCTCCCAAAATCACAAAAATACCAAAATACGTTCGTCTTTTGGACACCTGGCACTGAAAAAGGTTTACAAAAAGTTGTAAAATGAATTTGGCCTATTAATTTATATATTTGGAATGCTAATTTTGATACGATTCTATAAAAAAAATAAAAGATTAATCGGAGTTCTTGGTTAGGATTTATGGTATTTCTAAGTTGCTTTGGCTGCTAAAAATGAGGCTGAATACTCTGACGAATTTGGGTTATTTTGGACAAAAGAACACATGTATACACCCAATATGACAAATCCACCAATACGTATCATGACCTGTCATGATACAGACTTTATGTATCTAATTTTGGACATAAGAACACCTTCAACCATCAAATAAATATCAATAGTCCTCATTAGGACACAATACACACATTCGATGGACACAATTAGGGTTTTTCCCAAATTGATCCCTAAAATCATGACAACAACTTAGATCTACTAAGTTGATGGTTTCTAGTTTCTAGATCTACCATTAAAAAGTCAAATCTAACCAAGGGAAGGTTCCTACATGACCACGGGGTGATCCTAACCATGAATTTGATAAAATTGAAGAATTACCTAGTATTTTGGTAGCCTCTTTGGAGAATTTTGAATTTGGACACGGAAGAGATGAGTCGGACACAATCTACTAGCAAGCTTCCTCCTATGGATCTCCTTGTGC